>JZKD02S2042576.1:37085-54595 GCA_000966675.3 Picea glauca
GAGGTACATGTTGAGTACATGGTTGAGACAAGTAGTTGATGAGTTGGCACATACATGAGGTGTATAGTTGATGATATTGGTACATATTGATAAGTCATATTTGATGAGTAGTTGACACATGATTGGTACATACTTGGTACATGGTTGGATTCACTTGTTTATGGTACAGGTTGATTATAGGTTGAGGTACAGGTTGATGCATGGTTCAAATTTATTGGTACAGGTTTATAGTGGTATATCTCACAGTGACAGGTTGACAGTGGTTCCATCATTCTACTTCTACTTCAAGGTGGTAGGATGAGGCAAGGATAGGTGGTTGTAGCCACCTTCCATTTGTAGCCAGAGAACATAGGGGGTTGTATCCTCCTTCTGGTTGTAGCCAGAGAATTGGGGAGTTGGAGCTTCCCTCAAGTTGTAGCCTGAGAAACTAGGGGCTTGGAACCTTCTTCCAATTGCAGCTGGAAAACAAATGAAGTTGGTGCTTCCAATGAATGTAATTCTTCTAGACATATAAGAAAAGCATTACATGGTTTTATCCCGATTTGATTTTCCACGTAAAACACTGGTGTACTGTGTATGTGCATGTTTGTTCATTTCCTCATTTCTTAGTTACTCTGCAATTATTGGATGATAATGCTTCATTGATATAACACTTGGATTATATGGTTAAAAATGATTAAATTTCTCTATTTTTGATTCACCCCCCCTCTCAGTAATCCAACAATTGGTATCAGAGTAGGTTCCTTCAGAAATCAGTTTAACCATTGAAAGGTAGATCATGGAGAGTACCAAGTCATATAAAAATGGAATACCACAGTTTGATGGACAAAAGTATGCTTTTTGGAGCATAAGGATGAAGACATATATACAGGCACGTGGATTTCAAGTTTTGCAATCAATTGTAGATGGATACACAACACGAGCACTTCCACTAACAAATGACAAAGCAGTAAAACTCGGTGAGAATAATTCCAAAGCCACAAACGCACTTTTGAATAGTCTCATTGATATAGTATTCACCAAAGTTTCACACTGTAAATCCGCTAAAGATATTTGGGATAATCTTCAAAATATTTATGAAGGAGATACAAAAGTCAAAGCAACAAAGCTTCAGACTTAGAGAGGTTAGTTCGAACAACTAAAAATGAAGGAAGATGAAGATATCACAACCTACTTCTTACGAGTCGATGAAACAGTGAATGCAATCAATATAGGATTGGGAGNAAGCAGTAAAACTCGGTGAGAATAATTCCAAAGCCACAAACGCACTTTTGAATAGTCTCATTGATATAGTATTCACCAAAGTTTCACACTGTAAATCCGCTAAAGATATTTGGGACAATCTTCAAAATATTTATGAAGGAGATACAAAAGTCAAAGCAACAAAGCTTCAGACTTAGAGAGGTTAGTTCGAACAACTAAAAATGAAGGAAGATGAAGATATCGCAGCCTACTTCTTACGAGTCGATGAAACAGTGAATGCAATCAATATAGGATTGGGAGAAGAAATTGAAGAATTTGTAATTATTCAAAAGATACTAAGATCTCTTCCTATGAGATTCAACCCTAAGATATCAACACTAGAAGAAAGATCAGATCTAGACTCAATAAGCATGGACGAACTGCATGGAATCATCACAACATATGAAATGACAACTGACTAGGTAGAAGTTGACTATCGAGAAGAATTAATGTGTGCCATAGAAGTTATCAGAAGATAAAAGAAGAAAAACAACAAACTACAAGAAGAACTAGACAAGAAAAAGGACACTCAAGAACTAGAGCAAATGATCACAAAATTGAAGGTTCAAATAGAAGAAGATAAAAGAATTGAGGAAGCACTCAAAGAACAACTAGAAGAAAAGAACAAGATAATTGGAAACTTGGAAGAAGAGGTTGTCACACTAAGAAAGGATATTCAAAAGAAAAATATGCAGAATAGCTCAAAAGGTCTAGATGACATTATCAGCAGTCAAAAATATCATTTTTACAAGTCTAGACTTGGATACAATCAGACAGAAAATAGATCAATCTACAAAACAATAGAGCAAGAAACAAATCCAAAGAGCTATGCCTAAACAATCAAAGAGGATAGGAAGATATACAAGGAAGATTACATAGACACTCCTCCACCAACAAAATTCAGATTTCAGAATCAACAATAGACAGATAGGCCTGAAGAAGAAGAAGGATTCATAAGAGCACCTCCTTTCAAAAGATCTTCAACTCCCAGGTATCAAACTATATTTTTTGGTTTAAGTTATGCATGTAATAATTTTGGACATGAAGCTATGAATTGCAGAGCTAACAATAGGATCAGTAACAACTTTGAGAGTTATACACAAAGGGATTATTCAAGGAGACCTAGTGACACACAAAGAAGAAGTTACAACAGGTTTGAATCTTTGAGCACCGAACTGGAATGTTACAAATGTAACAATTTTAGACACATGGCCAAGGATTGCAGAATGACAGTCCCTCCTAAATAACCTCAACAGAATAACAACAGTCACAGACAAGAACCTCAGAAAACGACATGGATAAGAAAGCAAGATCAATATAACAATGAAGAATGCACAGTCGCTCTACAAGCTAAGTAGAAGAAACATGGTTGGTATGTTGACAGTGGATGTTCAAAACACATGATAGGTGATAAAGACAAATTTCTTACATTACAAAAAGAAAAACATGGATTAGTCTCCCTCGGAAATGATAATTCATCCAAAATCATTGGAGAAGGCGCAGTCTGAATTGGGAACAAGAATAAAAAGGCACAAAATGTTCTACTGGTAGAAGATATGAAACATAATCTTCTAAGTGTGATTCAAATGTGTGACCAAGGTCATAAACTTACTTTCGATTCAGAAAAGTGTGAGATAAAAAAAGAAGGTTCAAGGAAATTAGTCGGTACAGCTGCAAGAACTTCAAACAACATATATGTGTTAAGTGAAATTGGAAATGAAAAGTGTTGTCTAGGAAAGGAAGATGCAATTTGTCTATGGCATAGAAGAATGGGTCACATGCATTTTGATAACCTTGTCAAAGTCGGAAAAAAAGAAGCAGTCAAAGAAATTCCCCAGATCACGAAACCAACCAACACTTTATGCAAGCATTGTCAACAAGGAAAGCAAACAAAGACCAGGTTCAAATCAAAGGAATATTCGACAACAAGACCACTGGAAATTGTGCACAGTGATCTAGTTCGACCAGCTACAACAAAGGGCTTAAAAGGTGAAAAATACTTTATGTTATTAGTTGATGATTATACAAGAATGACTGCAGTTTTTTTTCTCAAGAACAAGTCAGAATCTTTTGAAAACTTCAAGATCTACAAGGAAATGGTTGAAAATGAGATGGTTTCAAGAATCAAATGTTTGAGATCTGATAATGGAGGGGATTTCACTTCAAAGGAATTTATGGATTACTGTAGCAATCGTGGAATAAAAAGGAAATTCTCCATTGCTAGGACACCTCAACAGAATGCAGTTCTTGAAAGAAAGAACAGGACAGTACAAGAAATGGCTCGAACAATGCTAATGGATTCCAAATTGACAGACATATTTTGGACACAAGTAGTGCATACAATAGTTCACATTCAAAATAGAGTAATGGATAGAAAAAACACTGATAAAACTCCCTACGAGGTATGGAAAGGAAGACTAGCAAATGTGAAGCACTTCATAGTTTTTGGAAGCAAATGCTACATCAAAAGAGAAGATGGTAGAATGGGAAAGTTTGACTCTCATGTGGACAAAAGAATACTTGTTGGTTACTCAAGTACAAAAAAAKAATACAARTGTTACAATCTAAGATTGAACAAAGTTGTGGAAAGTATCAACGTAACAATTGATGAAACAGGCAGACCAGAATCAAAGGAAGAAGAAAACAAATCAATGGAACAACTTTTCAAAGAATAAGATGAAAAAGAAGTAGAAGAGGAAGATGAAGATGAAGAAAATTCGACAGAAGCAGAAGAGCAAGTTCAAAAAGTATCTTCAAAGACACCTAGCAAACAAGTACAGAAGAATCATCCTTCGGATCAGATTATTGGAAACAAAGATGCAGGAGTTGAGACTAGAATAAAAAACCATTCACCAGATCAAACAAAAGAGTTTGGATTATGGTATCCAAAAGGAAATGATCTATCACTTATTGCCTACACAGCTGCAGATTGGGCAGGTTGTATTGATGGCCGACGAAGCACTAGTGGAGCAGTGTTATACTTAGGTGAGTTTTTGGTGTCATGTCTAAGAAAGAAAAAATCATTAGTATCTTTATCTACAGTCGAGGCAGAGTATATTGCAACAACAACATGTTGTACATAGGTTCTTTGGATGAAACAAACTTTGAAAGATATGCAGGTTGAGTATGATGAGCCCATTCCAATATATTATGGTAATACAAGTGCCATCAGCATCTCAAAAAAATCATTGATGCACTCCAAGATGAAGCACATTCCAATCAAGTATCACATTCTACGAGAATAGGTTGTAGAAAACAACATCAGAGTTGAGTATGTGGGAAAAAAATAACAAGTGGCAGACATCTTTACAAAACCACTTCCATGGGAAGCCTTTGAATATCTTCGCCAAAGACTTGGAGTTATTTCTACTCCAAAATGAATGTTTTTTGAATGCTTATATTATATGTCTTAGATGTACATGAGGAAGCACCATAAGAGAACAGTTCAGTCAGGGGGAGCATCCTCGGATCGAAAGATACCTTTTCCATTGATGACAAAGGGGGAGAGATTTATCAGATGCAGAGGACAGAGGCATGGTTCCAGGGGGAGAAGATTTATCAGATGCATAGGACAGAGGAAAATTTGTCAGATACAAAGGATAGAGGCATGGTTCTAGGGGGAGAATGAGTAATATGATTTCAGTATTGCATTAGAGTGTTGCCATGAATGGAAAAATGGAGAGATTGTTGATTAAGGTTGGTTGTCATTGATGTCAACCCTTGAAGAAAGCTCCGCAACACAAAGGTTTGGATAATGGACCCAAGATTGTTTGATGTAAATATGACTCATTATTTTCTTGTCATGGTTGATAAGAAGTAAATATGGATGAACTCCAAAGTGGTCCCCTTATGGTGAAATCCCTCACAGGAAGACGCTTTGCAGAGTAAGAGAACCAATTCTTAATTTTGGAATAATGCGATGAAGGACAATGAATTTTTTAGGTAAACTATTCTATATGGATAGTTCTTGTCATTCCATTTCCGGTGGTATGTGGAACGTCTCATAACTCCTCATGGTTAGAGATTTATGGCCATGAGAAGTTGGAGACCCCAGGTTTGGGTAATGGACCCAAGTTTGTTTGATGGATAACGATATGAGTTATGATATATTTTCAAATAATACTATTCTATATGGATAGTNCTTGGAAACACCAAGGATACTTGGTCCGGACTATGCCTCTTTACCTATAGAGTACCCATACTCCATTATAGTTTACTGGTGAGTCACACTCCTACTCTAGTGCAACTCTTGTATACTTAGAAATTTGTTAACAAGTTTAACACTTAGTCATATACAAGCGTACATCCATGAACATGAGAATCCAAGCGAATGACATTCAAACATACTATAGAAACATAAATATAGTGTGGGTGGCACAAATTGTTCTTAACACCCGGCTAAGTATTTTTTATTTCAAAACAGTTACAAAATGAGCACTATCGACTCGGTTTACAAATTCGACAAAGTCACATGACTCGCCTCACCTCACCAAGACACTCATAAACATATGTTTCTCACCAATAATTTATGTCGCAACCATCTCTACAACCTCCTGCGATGCACCTCAAATGTTCCCTCAACTGCAAACTTGTTTTCTCTTCATTTCGGTAAACTTCACAGATTTGGGTTCTACCTCACGCATGCCTCCAACAGAACTTTGTTTCCAGACTTCCCCAAAATCATCCCAAGAGAATATCACCCAACTCTATCCATTGAATCCTCCTCAAGGAAGCACAAGTCCTCCCAGGTGAAGTGAATTGAATCCTTGAGGGAACTCACCCTCTTCGTTTGCCTCAGAACCACATAAATAGTCTTGCTCTTCTTTTCTTCTAATTTCTGCCAATATGAATTCTTTGGTTGTGCTCCCTTGTTCTCTTATAGGGACTCCAAATGTCACCATCATGAATCATTGCATCCTTTGGGGGTTTCACACCCCTACTCAAAACCATGTCCAAATGAATCACCACACCCCTTTGTGGACCCGGTCGCCTAGATGAACTCATGTGTTTTTAAATTGGCACACCCAAACTTGGTGCACCCCTCATGTTGGCATGCCCCCATCTCTTGTTTTCTTCATACTGAGGTAAGCCCCTTGGTGTGTTCACATTCCCAAGGTGTTCTCTTACCCAACTTGGGTGACAGAGCAACACCAAGTTACGTTTCCTTGACGACTTGGGTGAAGGTCTCTGCGCCCATCTAGCCAAAGACCTTACACACACTATGATAGAAGTTTCAAATTTTCTTATAGAGAGAGTGTCTAACATCATCCCATAAATTCTTATTTGGTATTATTATTACATGTACTTTGTTTTGTAGGGACTATAGTAGTTGGTTTGGATTTTTCATATTATTAATCCCTGCCTTTTAGGGACTATAGTAATGGGTTTGAATTTTTCATATTAGTTTTTCGTGCAAACTAATGATGTGTCATTCTTTTAAATCAAGGTTTTGGAAAATTCATACAATTTTTTCCCTTGCATTTTAAGGTTTTAATTTTGAGGTATTATTTGGCCTCCTCCCAGGGCACAAACCCACATTATACACCAATATATTACCTTAAAACACAACAATTTTCCCCAAGTAGTAATATTAGAACTAGGTCTAGCATTACTTCCTGACATTAAATGTTTTCCCTATCTATGCATAGTCCATAGCCCACTTCCTCATTCATAGCCCATGTCCTCCTAAGTTTCTAGCTACACCACCATGTAAATGTCAATGCACATCCATGTTATCGTGTTTAGGGAGCAGGCAGATCCCTACCTACATTTATTTCTGAAGCACAAGAAGGAACATGTCTTCTCTAGTTTCAGGTCACAACAAACTTTTGATAAGAATGTCTTAGTCTACTTTGATCCTACCAATGCATCACACAATGAAATATCTATACTTTACAATGCAATGAACAAGGAAAGGAACAAGAGAATGGTAGGTTCAACCGCTAATCAATCCTTTATATTTACGTAATTGTTAAGCTATCTATAAAATTAGGATTACGAAGAATGTTAAATTTATTTTCTTGTCTCATACTCCATCTTTGCACTCTGCATTCATGATAAGAATTTATGAGATAGAGTTTGGAATTACTATGTAATGTGGTAGAATTTCCAAGAAACATAACCTCCTTGCGAAACATGTTCCATTGATTTTATTGAGGAACCTTGACTATTTTTTCCCACCTTCCTTTCTTATCAGCGGTGTTCCCACCTTCCTTTGGTTGTCTTGAGAAAGAACCACCTTATTCATGAGTCAAGATAATAGATGGGGAATTTGTCCTTGATTCCCTCAATCACACCATCAAATATTCAGTAGTGCAAATGAGGGCCCATATTACCACTGCACTACCATCCATCCATAATGTCTAGAATGAACCCATCCCCTTTCTCTCTACCATACCACCATGTTTGGTCAACAAAATCAGATAAACAACCACTCCAATCCCCCAATCATGCTATGGCAGAAGAACAAGATGAGAAAACTTTGGGAATCTATCCTTTTGGAGAGCTTTGTAAAAGGAATAACATGATCGTTTCCAAAGAAGGTGAGCCATTAACTATTCAATAAAGAAATCATATAGTTGGCATGCTTCACGCTTCTTCTTTCCTTGCACTAGAAGGACAACAAAAAAATAGGTGAATAAACATGAATTTATTTGTAAGTTTTTAGATATCAATAATGTGCAAGATGTAGAGAGATACTACATGCAATTTGTACCCCTCTTTTTTTAGACTTGAACTTGCTTCTTGGCAACAAAGTCCCAAGAGTAGACGAGAATACAATTGTTGAAGATATAAGTAATGAGTTTCTCATATTCTTCAAGTGACCAAAGACCTTTTCTTATCTTTCATTTGGAGGGAGGTTGGAGCAAAACTTCAGATACTCCTTCCCTTTGCTTTGATTCTACCTCATTTACACCATCCTAATTTATCTTATTTATGAGTTTCCTAAATTAAACACAAGATAAACATCCCTCTAGTTCGTGAAATCAGATCCCTCAACATGATGGATAAAATTATATTATCCTTACCTCTTTCATTGGAGGATAATCATATTGAACACATCTCTCAAACACTTATATTACACAATCCATCAAAGTACTAGTGTTGAAAGCCTTGATATAATTGAGAAACAAGATCCAGTTTGGGTTGAACCACTTTACTCACTTTATTAACAGGGATTTCCTTCAAGCCTATATGGGCCGAGATAGGCAGGAAATCCAGAGAAAAAATATTTACCCACCGAGCACAATAAAGATCTAGGAAATCCAGAGAGAATGCCTCCCCCATAGCCAAATAGGCATGCTTAACTAAGACCACCTAGCCAAGCAAGATAGGTAAGTGAGAGCTAGAGGGGAATCTTGTTAGATTAAAGATCCCAAGTGGGTTAATCCCTCTGAAACCAACCCACCCTATAGAATTTTGAGAATTGGGATCAAATCCTTGTGAGCCTCCAGGGCATCCAAACCCCATATTATTTGGATTGAAACTAGCTGCAAAACTAGTGCTAGAAACAAAATCACCAGAACTAGTATTGTAACTAGTGTTTGGCCCACTAGTATTGTATGTATAAGTATTAGGATTGTTTGAAAAAGAATAACTAAAACTGAAATTATTTAGAAGAAGATAACTTACACTAGAATTTTCAATTCGAGTGGTGTCGAAGATGCCACTGCTCTTTTGTTGGCTTGAAATTGTAATTTATAGCCATTTTTTCACAGAGATATGCATGGGTTTTGTAACATAAATGGAAGTCACTACAAATGGTACATTTATTCCCCAAGGGAGTGTGTGGGTTCAAGTCTCCATGCCACAACCCCTTGATGATGAAGGTAAAAATTGCACGACACTTGGAGAAGCTAGCAGCAACAAATGGAAATGATAGTGACATGATGCATACTCTATTGCCAGGTTAGAATTTACAAACATACCATTCTTTGAACAAATGAAAATAATAATGATTAGTTGCATCTTCTATTTCTAGGTTGAAATTTACGTACATTGCATGAACTGAAGTCAATTATATGAGAGTTATTTTATTGTTTTTTATTTGGGCCACTAAAAAAATTAAAATAGTATAACTCTAAAAAAATACATAATCCAGGAAGAATTGATATGAGATGTAAATATCGATAAATTTTTACCTTTCCAATTGCATTATATATATGTGAAATATGATTCTCTAACATTTTAGTAGTTGAAATATATCTTAATGACAAAAGTTCAAAGAATATCTTAGCATATATCTTAATACCACAAATTTCAAATAACAACTTCTATTATTTATTGTGCTCTAACTATTCACATTAATAAAGAAGATTTTCACTTCAGCTCAGAACTGGTCAATTTTCTTTGTTAACACTCGACGCTACTACCTCAAAATAAGCCAAGATCACTTTAAAGGTAACATGTTTAAAAATATTTTACTTGAAAATGAATTGTAGGTTGATTGTAATATTTTACTAGCATAATTTTTAGATAAAACGAATTATTTCCACCCAACAACAATAGAAAATAGCAAATGAAACAACTGTTGCATGGCAGTGTAGTCCCTGCCAAGTTGGGATGGGAATAAATGCGACTGAGTACAGACAGGTGGGTAGGAATTTGAAGTACATGGAAACACAAAAGAATTAGCATTCACAAATTAGTTTTCTTTAAAACAAGGGCTGGTGGATACAAAAGGAATTGAAATTTATTATGTTATAGGTTCGTGGACATCATAAATTATACATATGAAATTTGTAATTTTATAAAGTANCTTGGAAACACCAAGGATACTTGGTCCGGACTATGCCTCTTTACCTATAGAGTACCCATACTCCATTATAGTTTACTGGTGAGTCACACTCCTACTCTAGTGCAACTCTTGTATACTTAGAAATTTGTTAACAAGTTTAACACTTAGTCATATACAAGCGTACATCCATGAACATGAGAATCCAAGCGAATGACATTCAAACATACTATAGAAACATAAATATAGTGTGGGTGGCACAAATTGTTCTTAACACCCGGCTAAGTATTTTTTATTTCAAAACAGTTACAAAATGAGCACTATCGACTCGGTTTACAAATTCGACAAAGTCACATGACTCGCCTCACCTCACCAAGACACTCATAAACATATGTTTCTCACCAATAATTTATGTCGCAACCATCTCTACAACCTCCTGCGATGCACCTCAAATGTTCCCTCAACTGCAAACTTGTTTTCTCTTCATTTCGGTAAACTTCACAGATTTGGGTTCTACCTCACGCATGCCTCCAACAGAACTTTGTTTCCAGACTTCCCCAAAATCATCCCAAGAGAATATCACCCAACTCTATCCACTGAATCCTCCTCAAGGAAGCACAAGTCCTCCCAGGTGAAGTGACTTGAATCCTTGAGGGAACTCACCCTCTTCGTTTGCCTCAGAACCACATAAATAGTCTTGCTCTTCTTTTCTTCTAATTTCTGCCAATATGAATTCTTTGGTTGTGCTCCCTTGTTATCTTATAGGGACTCCAAAGGTCACCATCATGAATCGTTGCATCCTTTGGGGGTTTTTCACCCCTTCTCAAACCCATGTCCAAATGAATCACCACACCCCTTTGTGGACCCGGTCGCCCAGATGAACTCATGTGTTTTTAAATTGGCACACCCAAACTTGGTGCACCCCTCATGTTGGCATGCCCCCATCTCTTGTTTTCTTCATACTGGGGTAAGCCCCTTGGTGTGTCCACATGCCCAAGGTGTTCTCTTACCCAACTTGGGTGATAGAGCAACACCAAGTTACGTTTCCTTGAGGACTTGGGTGAAGGTCTCTGCGCCCATCTAGCCAAAGACCTTACACACACTATGATAGAAGTTTCAAATTTTCTTATAGAGAGAGTGTCTAACATCATCCCATAAATTCTTATTTGGTATTATTATTACATGTACTTTGTTTTGTAGGGACTATAGTAGTTGGTTTGGATTTTTCATATTATTAATCCCTGCCTTTTAGGGACTATAGTAATGGGTTTGAATTTTTCATATTAGTTTTTCGTGCAAACTAATGATGTGTCATTCTTTTAAATCAAGGTTTTGGAAAATTCATACAATTTTTTCCCTTGCATTTTAAGGTTTTAATTTTGAGGTATTATTTGGCCTCCTCCCAGGGCACAAACCCACATTATACACCAATATATTACCTTAAAACACAACAATTTTCCCCAAGTAGTAATATTAGAACTAGGTCTAGCATTACTTCCTGACATTAAATGTTTTCCCTATCTATGCATAGTCCATAGCCCACTTCCTCATTCATAGCCCATGTCCTCCTAAGTTTCTAGCTACACCACCATGTAAATGTCAATGCACATCCATGTTATCGTGTTTAGGGAGCAGGCAGATCCCTACCTACATTTATTTCTGAAGCACAAGAAGGAACATGTCTTCTCTAGTTTCAGGTCACAACAAACTTTTGATAAGAATGTCTTAGTCTACTTTGATCCTACCAATGCATCACACAATGAAATATCTATACTTTACAATGCAATGAACAAGGAAAGGAACAAGAGAATGGTAGGTTCAACCGCTAATCAATCCTTTATATTTACGTAATTGTTAAGCTATCTATAAAATTAGGATTACGAAGAATGTTAAATTTATTTTCTTGTCTCATACTCCATCTTTGCACTCTGCATTCATGATAAGAATTTATGAGATAGAGTTTGGAATTACTATGTAATGTGGTAGAATTTCCAAGAAACATAACCTCCTTGCGAAACATGTTCCATTGATTTTATTGAGGAACCTTGACTATTTTTTCCCACCTTCCTTTCTTATCAGCGGTGTTCCCACCTTCCTTTGGTTGTCTTGAGAAAGAACCACCTTATTCATGAGTCAAGATAATAGATGGGGAATTTGTCCTTGATTCCCTCAATCACACCATCAAATATTCAGTAGTGCAAATGAGGGCCCATATTACCACTGCACTACCATCCATCCATAATGTCTAGAATGAACCCATCCCCTTTCTCTCTACCATACCACCATGTTTGGTCAACAAAATCAGATAAACAACCACTCCAATCCCCCAATCATGCTATGGCAGAAGAACAAGATGAGAAAACTTTGGGAATCTATCCTTTTGGAGAGCTTTGTAAAAGGAATAACATGATCGTTTCCAAAGAAGGTGAGCCATTAACTATTCAATAAAGAAATCATATAGTTGGCATGCTTCACGCTTCTTCTTTCCTTGCACTAGAAGGACAACAAAAAAATAGGTGAATAAACATGAATTTATTTGTAAGTTTTTAGATATCAATAATGTGCAAGATGTAGAGAGATACTACATGCAATTTGTACCCCTCTTTTTTTAGACTTGAACTTGCTTCTTGGCAACAAAGTCCCAAGAGTAGACGAGAATACAATTGTTGAAGATATAAGTAATGAGTTTCTCATATTCTTCAAGTGACCAAAGACCTTTTCTTATCTTTCATTTGGAGGGAGGTTGGAGCAAAACTTCAGATACTCCTTCCCTTTGCTTTGATTCTACCTCATTTACACCATCCTAATTTATCTTATTTATGAGTTTCCTAAATTAAACACAAGATAAACATCCCTCTAGTTCGTGAAATCAGATCCCTCAACATGATGGATAAAATTATATTATCCTTACCTCTTTCATTGGAGGATAATCATATTGAACACATCTCTCAAACACTTATATTACACAATCCATCAAAGTACTAGTGTTGAAAGCCTTGATATAATTGAGAAACAAGATCCAGTTTGGGTTGAACCACTTTACTCACTTTATTAACAGGGATTTCCTTCAAGCCTATATGGGCCGAGATAGGCAGGAAATCCAGAGAAAAAATATTTACCCACCGAGCACAATAAAGATCTAGGAAATCCAGAGAGAATGCCTCCCCCATAGCCAAATAGGCATGCTTAACTAAGACCACCTAGCCAAGCAAGATAGGTAAGTGAGAGCTAGAGGGGAATCTTGTTAGATTAAAGATCCCAAGTGGGTTAATCCCTCTGAAACCAACCCACCCTATAGAATTTTGAGAATTGGGATCAAATCCTTGTGAGCCTCCAGGGCATCCAAACCCCATATTATTTGGATTGAAACTAGCTGCAAAACTAGTGCTAGAAACAAAATCACCAGAACTAGTATTGTAACTAGTGTTTGGCCCACTAGTATTGTATGTATAAGTATTAGGATTGTTTGAAAAAGAATAACTAAAACTGAAATTATTTAGAAGAAGATAACTTACACTAGAATTTTCAATTCGAGTGGTGTCGAAGATGCCACTGCTCTTTTGTTGGCTTGAAATTGTAATTTATAGCCATTTTTTCACAGAGATATGCATGGGTTTTGTAACATAAATGGAAGTCACTACAAATGGTACATTTATTCCCCAAGGGAGTGTGTGGGTTCAAGTCTCCATGCCACAACCCCTTGATGATGAAGGTAAAAATTGCACGACACTTGGAGAAGCTAGCAGCAACAAATGGAAATGATAGTGACATGATGCATACTCTATTGCCAGGTTAGAATTTACAAACATACCATTCTTTGAACAAATGAAAATAATAATGATTAGTTGCATCTTCTATTTCTAGGTTGAAATTTACGTACATTGCATGAACTGAAGTCAATTATATGAGAGTTATTTTATTGTTTTTTATTTGGGCCACTAAAAAAATTAAAATAGTATAACTCTAAAAAAATACATAATCCAGGAAGAATTGATATGAGATGTAAATATCGATAAATTTTTACCTTTCCAATTGCATTATATATATGTGAAATATGATTCTCTAACATTTTAGTAGTTGAAATATATCTTAATGACAAAAGTTCAAAGAATATCTTAGCATATATCTTAATACCACAAATTTCAAATAACAACTTCTATTATTTATTGTGCTCTAACTATTCACATTAATAAAGAAGATTTTCACTTCAGCTCAGAACTGGTCAATTTTCTTTGTTAACACTCGACGCTACTACCTCAAAATAAGCCAAGATCACTTTAAAGGTAACATGTTTAAAAATATTTTACTTGAAAATGAATTGTAGGTTGATTGTAATATTTTACTAGCATAATTTTTAGATAAAACGAATTATTTCCACCCAACAACAATAGAAAATAGCAAATGAAACAACTGTTGCATGGCAGTGTAGTCCCTGCCAAGTTGGGATGGGAATAAATGCGACTGAGTACAGACAGGTGGGTAGGAATTTGAAGTACATGGAAACACAAAAGAATTAGCATTCACAAATTAGTTTTCTTTAAAACAAGGGCTGGTGGATACAAAAGGAATTGAAATTTATTATGTTATAGGTTCGTGGACATCATAAATTATACATATGAAATTTGTAATTTTATAAAGTAGATATTTAGTTTTATAGATATGAAATATGTACTTTTATAAAGTATGGGAAAGAGATTCCATATTTGGCAGTTTTTTGGATCGTGGGTTATCGGGTTGGCGCGCTGAAAATCAAACTCTGTTGTTMTGTGCCCTACAAATAGCACCCAGAGTTYTGYRACATAGAAAGTGACAATTGGAGTTGTGTAATATTTCAAATTTAAGGGCGTATGTATGTTACAAAAACACTAGCATCAACATAAATTATAGATACCAAATATAGAKTTTGATTAAGTAGATATATAGAGCATGGGGGTTGTTGGGTTGGCAGGCAGAAAATTGGGCTTGTGTTGTTCTGTGTGCTACAAATAGAACCAAGATTTTCGCTACATACAAATTGACAATCAGACTTGTGGACTATTTGATATTTAAGGGCCAACATCTATAACATAGGTTCGTGGACAAAAGAATAAAAAAAATAGCAATACCGAATTTGTTTTCTTTAAAACAAGGGGTCCTGGAAAGAATAAATTGAAATATATGAAATTATAGGTTCGTGGACAAGAGAAATTATACATATCAAATATGTAATTTGATTAAGTAGATATACAGAGCATGCACAGAAGCTTCATTCCGGGTTGTTGTGGTGTTGGGATGAAAATTGGTCTTATGCTGTTCTATGGCCTACAAATAGCACCGAGAGTTTCATGATATACAAATTGACAAGCGGTCTTGCAGATTGTTTAGAGATTCCATACTTGGCATTTTTTTGGATCACGAGTTATCGAGCTGGCGACTGAAAATCGGACTCTGTTGTTACGTGGCCTACAAATAGCACCCAGATTTCTGCGACATACAAATTGACAATTGGAGTTGTGGACTATTTCAAATTTAAGGGCGTATGTATGTTACAAAAAAACTAGCATCAACATAAAATATAGATACCAAATATGTAATTTGATTAAGTAGATATATAGAGCATGGGGGTTGTCGGGCTGGCAAGCAGAAAATTGGGCTTTTGTTGTTCCATGGCCTACAAATAGCGCCGAGAGTTCCACGATATACAAATTGACAAGCAGTCTTGTGGACTATTTGAATTTTTTATCACGAGTTCTCAGGCTGTCGGGCTAAAAATTGGGCTTCTGTTGTTCCGTGGCCTACAAAAATAAAATATGTAATTTGATTAAGTAGATATATAGAGATGAAAAATTTCAAGGTTTCGAGTTGAAAATTGGGCTTCTGTTGTTCCGTGGCCTACAAAAATAAAATATGTAATTTGATTAAGTAGATATATAGAGCTGAAAAATGTCAGGGTTTCGAGCTGAAAATTGGGCTTCTGTTGTTCTGTGGGCTACAAATAGCACCCTGTGTTCCGCGATATACAAATTGACAAGTTGTTTTGCGAACTATTTAAATTTTTGGATCGCGGGTTGTCAGTCTGGCGGGCTGAAAATTGGGCTTTTGTTGTTCCGTGGCCTACAAATAGCCCCTAGAGTTCCGCGATATACAAATTGACAATCAAACTTGCTGACTATTTGAATTTGAAGGGGCTCGTGTCGAATAACGAAATTGAAATAATAAACTCAATAACTTATCTTTCTATCAATAAAATCATTTATAATTAATTAAAACAAGTTTANTAAGTAGATATATAGAGCATGGGGGTTGTCGGGATGGCAAGCAGAAAACTGGGCTTTTGTTGTTCCATGGCCTACAAACAGCGCCGAGAGTTCCACGATATACAAATTGACAAGCAGTCTTGTGGACTATTTGAATTTTTTATCACGAGTTCTCGGGCTGTCGGGCTAAAAATTGGGCTTCTGTTGTTCCGTGGCCTACAAAAATAAAATATGTAATTTGATTAAGTAGATATATAGAGATGAAAAATGTCAAGGTTTCGAGCTGAAAATTGGGCTTCTGTTGTTCCATGGCCTACAAAAATAAAATATGTAATTTGATTAAGTAGATATATAGAGCTGAAAAATGTCAGGGTTTCGAGCTGAAAATTGGGCTTCTGTTGTTCTGTGGGCTACAAATAGCACCCTGTGTTCCGCGATATACAAATTGACAAGTTGTTTTGCGAACTATTTAAATTTTTGGATCGCGGGTTGTCAGTCTGGCGGGCTGAAAATTGGGCTTTTGTTGTTCCGTGGCCTACAAATAGCCCCTAGAGTTCCGCGATATACAAATTGACAATCAAACTTGCTGACTATTTGAATTTGAAGGGGCTCGTGTCGAATAACGAAATTGAAATAATAAACTCAATAACTTATCTTTCTATCAATAAAATCATTTATAATTAATTAAAACAAGTTTAACATTCTCGAATCAGTTTTCCTTTTTACATATTCCTGTGGACAAAAAAACAAAAAAAATAGTACTGACGTCTATTACATAGGCTAGTGGACAAAAGTATAAAAAACATAGCATTCTAGAATTAGTTTTCTTTAAAAGAGCGGGTTCTTGACTTAGCCAGTTTTTGGATTGCGGGTTCTCGGGGTGGGGACCTGAAATTCAGGATTTTGTTGTTCTGTGTCCTACAAATAGCACTAACAATTCTGCAATATACAAATTGACAATCGGACTTGCGGACTATTTGAATTTTAAGGGGATCGTGTCCAAAAAATTTAGCATTCACGAATTAGTTTTCTTTACATAGGTTTTACATATGCTGGTGGAGAAAAGGACAAAAAGTATAATACCTATGTCTGTTACATAGGGCGATTGAGAAAAGGACCAAATAAATAGTATTCCCGAATTAGTTTTCTTTAAAACAGGGGCTCCTCGACACAAGAAATTGAAATTTATGAAATTATAGGTTCGTGGAGACCATAAACTATACATAGAAAATATCTACTTTAAGAAATTATGGGGATGAGATTTTATAAAGCAAGGATGGAGTCCTCATTCCATACTT
>JZKD02S2042587.1:32255-51352 GCA_000966675.3 Picea glauca
TTGGCAATTCAAATTTTATATCAAGCTTTAATGAAGGAATTTGCGAAGGAGTTTTACCATGCCCCTTTGGAGAATTCAGAAGAGGTATTGAACTGGTAGAAGAAGAAGAAGAAGAATATGGAGGAGAGGGTGATGGAGAAGCAACATTCCCTCCATTTCCATTTGGAGTTTTGTCACCACTGCTTCCCTTATGCCTTGAAGGGTTGGAGGCTTCACCTTGTGACAATATGTTCCTTTCCATCAAGATCTTCATCATCTCTCTCATCTCCATGACATCCTTTCTGAGATATTCATCTTCTATAGGAACACGTTCATGACTTTCTTCATGAGCCATACTTGGTGAATGCCTCCCTGAAACTTGCGGTGATGGTATATGCTTCCTCCTTGAAGGACGTGAAATTGGCTCCACAATTTGACCTTCTCCTCTTGTGAGTTTCAACCTTGTAAGCATCAGAAACAAAACACTTGCAAACAATCAAGTCTTCAAAAACCAGTGCTCTGATACCAACTTAATCTAAAAATGAAGATGACTTGAAATCTTGAAATTATTTTGCAAGTAAATTTTATGTGTTAGAAGCAAATGGATCAACTTTGCAACACATTACTTAAAGGATTGATCATTCAAGATGCAAACAAACAACAGCATAATCAATGAACATAAGAACATAAACACAACAATTGATAAAGGAGTTCACCCCTCTCTTGGGCTACATCTCCTGGTCCAGCTTCCTATGGATCATTGTTATTAATTGCTCAAATTTCTCAAAAACATGCCTTACAATGCTCAAACTGACCAACAAACTGCTCCAATGGATTCAGAGCATCCAAAAACCCCTAGCTAGGATTTTTTGACACATCAATTGGTCAAAAAACGAAGAAGTTAGGCCTCCTAGAAGTCCCCCCTTCAAGCTTGTTGTCTTTGCATCTACAAAACACACCCTTTTTTACATGAACCTAGCACACACGCAATTTAAAGAATGAAAACCCAACACCGGACACAACTGTGCCAATGGTGTGAATTGTAGGACGATTATGGGCACGCCAGCCCCTAACCACCTAGCACCTGGGCACGTGAGGATCATATGACCGCGCACTATGGAAAAAAGGGCTAACTGTTGGAAACCGTTTTAAACACCCCGTGCCCTTTGCAACGGTGGTCACATGCAACACAATAAAACCGTGTGCTTTATACATATGAATTACCCCGCGCACCATTTAACAATGGGTATGGTTGTATACATTATAAATGTGACCGGGGGCTGGGGCTAAGCCCCAGCCCGGACCCCCGCACCGACCATGACATAAAATGAACTTAAATACATTGTTTTACATATATTGTATAAGCAACAATGTGTGGGTATTGGTATCCCACACTCTACCAAAGCGTGGAGCCACAGGGAGGTTTGGGGTTTGACCCCCATGGACCTCATGCAATTTTAAAAGAACAACCCAATTGCCAATACCGGGGTGCCATGTGGCAGCCCATGACTGGGCTACATGGCACCTTACCATTGATAAAAAACATGCCACGTGTCACATTTGGATTCGACCAACTTTAAGCCAATAGATGATTTCCAGATCACCTCTGCCACATCAGCGTACGGTTGTACGACCCTGCCACGTCATCCTGTACATACTGTACGGACTATAAAGTGAGCGTCCTTTTTTTGCCTGTTTGACATTCCGAACATATTGCGATATCTCTCACTCCCGACGTCCGTTTGAGACTAAACGAATTGCATTGGGTTCACAACGATGAGGCCTACACTCTCATTTGGTTTGAAGAGTTTCCGAGCACTTTGATTTTTTTAGCAAAATTTGATCCCCTGATTAGTACCATAACTGTGAGGGCATGTACATATTGCATGAAACTATTTTTTGGAAGGTCTCAAGGAGGTATGGGGAATAATATTCTATAAATAGGATAGGGATTAGGCCAATAAGTTTGTTAATTCTTATAAGGTGGAAATTGAGTCTATAACATATTGTAAATTTTTACATGAAAATCTATGTGAGTAATTTTCATATCTAAAATTGCTTCCTAGTGATCTAACTATAAAACCCTAGTTGTCATCACTAAACAATTTTACACTCAAAATTATTGTCTAAAAACATATGAAATAGAAACACAAAGATCAAAGATGAATCATCATTACACATCAGACATGAATTTCATTTATGTAGTGTTGTTAACATCAAAAATATTGAGGGTGAAACCATCCCTCCCAACCAATACAATATCACCAAAATCTGAGGACAACATTGTCCTCCAAAGTCACCAATACTGAGAACAACCTTTTTCCTCAATAACCATACAAATCATAAAACAAAACCTCACAATATCTATGGAAATATATTGAACCCATGAATTTGTTGTAGACCACCTATACAGCCTACTAACATCACTTGTCACCTTGTACGGATGTGTACCTTCCCAAAAAACCAGATACATGATTCACCATATTTAAAATCGTGTATACCCTATATGTGATTTTTCCTTCTGCAACTCGCATATATACATGCTTCATCCTCCTGTAAACTGTGTATTGTACAAAACAAATTCTCCACACGTGCGACCTTCTTTTCTTCTCTCTTTAGGACTTGATTCACCACCTTGCAGACTTTCACTTTGTTGGGATCATCAATCCTCCTAGAACAAGTCCAGACTCACTTCTACTAGCTCCATCATGTCTCCATACCAATACATATGAGATGTCACAATGACCTCTCTCCTTTATATACAATCCTGATGGGTCAGCATAGAATCCCCTCCACAAGTCAACATCAAATTAGTTTTTCCTTGTGGGTGTGAAGCCCCAACACAAGCCCACAAATCTCATCACCAAACCCATGAATTCCCCACTCAAATCCAAGGGGTTTTTCACCAAACTAAAAGGGTGATGTCGTTCCCACGACGATTCCCACATGCCCAACACCTAGGTTCATGTGAGAAAACCTTCCTGAAGTTATAAAAATCAACACTCCCTTTTAGAGAAAAAAACATTCTCACCACACTTCACAAGTGTTAATGCCTCCTAATGTTGAAAACTCATCAACACATATTCCCCCTGATGTGTGAGGTTGAAGGATGATCTACCCAAGAAGGAAATCTACTGGATAATGTTACCACACAATCCATAGTCCATCTTCTTCACCAAAAACTCCTCAGGGATGCAAATCAGAACAGGGGCACACCATTGGTTTGGGTTACCAAGCAATGGAGATCCAATGTCGGGATGATCTGAGAGTAGCCAAGAGGATGTGGCTATCTCAGTATGAGCCCCTGATATCAATGAGAGAGGTGCAGTGCAGCCATAGAGGAGGGTAAACTTACTTCATACTGACAAAGTTGAAACCAACAAGGGAGCAAACCCTGGGTTGGTGTGCCCTCCTTTCTGCCTCAAAAACTTGCAAGAAAATGATTTTCTCCCTAGGAGATTGGCTAGATAAGAGAGTAAGCTCACTCTTAGAGGTGGAATCATGGAAAACAGAGCAACCAGGATGCACCCATGAAGGAAGGCGCACTAGTTAACCCTGAGAACCCCCAAAACTGAAATTGCAGTAAACATGAAATGTAAACTCAAAAAATAAAATCAAATGACACACATGGCTTCAGGAAAAATATAAGAGTACTTTATTTGAGTCCCAGTTCACCTTATATACTGAGGGAACCATTTATTTACATAAGATTAATTAAATATCATCAAAAGGTGAAAATGAGTCGCGCCTAGGTGGTTGACTTGTAAGCCTGAGGTGGGCGTTCCCCTAGGTGGCCTCCTTGGCCCAATTCCTCCCTGTTTGGATCTAGAAGCATATGGACTTCCATGAGAAGGTGAGGAAACTTGTTGTGCAATAATTTAGTTGTCATCCACTTTGCTTGAGATGGAGTTTTTCCTTGGCGGGTTACGAGATATGAAGTGTATGTCTGGTTCCTTGTAGAGCGAGTCTCGGTGTCCAGTAGAGTGTCTTTGTCCAATGGGAGTTGTAAATCCAGAATGTTGTCCACTCGATGAATGATGGTGATTGGTTCTTCCAAGAGGGGAGGCTCAACCAACTTAAGTGGTTTACATTAATAACATTATGGATTCCCAGTTCTGGTGGCAGATTCAACCTATAAGCATTTTCTCCAATCTTGTCGAGGATGGTATACAAACCATATCTTATTGGCAGAAGCTTGTGATGGTGGCCTTTGAGGCACTTTTTATCCAAGTGTAACCAAACTTAATCCCCGTTGAAAGGACATGAAGGTCCTTTGTTTTTCATGGCATTGATTGGCGTGCTCTTGAACTTCTTTAAGTGTTGATGTTACTGCAGTGTGGTGTTGTGCAATTTGTTGGAAAAATCGTTGTGCTGAGAGTAGTTCCTGTTGTTGATGGAAGGTACCTTAAGGAGCCCAAGTGAGTGGGATCTCAATTGGAGATACTGGTTGGAAGCCGAAGACGACTTCAAAAGGTGAAAATCTTGTAGAATAATGTGTTGCCTTGTTGTAGCTATGATGTAGAATGTGAAAGTAATTGTCCCATTGTTTGTTGCACCCAAAGTGAGTTATTAGAGCATGAACCAAGACTTTGTTGACAACCTCTGTTTGGACATCCGTTCGAGGATGGAATGCAGTAGAAAATTTGATGTGACACCCCAATAGCACCCATATTGTCTTCCAAAAAGTGCTCAGGAAGAAAGAATCTTTGTCTGAGATGATAGTATCTGGGAGGCCAAAATGGGGCCAAACATGTTGGAAGTAGAGTTTCGTTGTTTGTGTTGTTGTAGTAGTCTTTGTGCATGGGATAAAAAGTGCCATTTTCCTAAAGCGACATACCACTACCCAGATTACATCATGTTGCTTTTGGGTTGCTAGAAGTCCACTGAGGAAGTCCATTGAGATAGATTCCCAAGGCCAAGAAGGAATTTGAGGCAGTGGTTGATATAACCCATTATTCCGATTGGATGGCTTGGATTGTGAGCATAATGCATAGGCTCTAATAAAATTTTCAACTTGAGGCTGCCCGGAAGGTCAATGGAAATGGAATTGCAGATGTTGGATGGTATTTGTGTATCGAAGTGATCCAAATAGGATGAAGCATGCACCTCCTAGATGAGAAAAAGGCGGTCCTCTGAGTGTGGAACACATAACAAATTCAACTTATAGATCCACCCATCCCGAAGAGTGTAGTCTAGGAAGGGTGTCTAATTGATCACTGTGGTATTTTGCAAAGCCCCCTGAATCTCTTGAAAGTCAGGGCAAGTAGCATATTGATCCTTCCATGTGTCATATGTAGAGCAACGGACTTCTAGAATTGAAAGAACTGGAGTGGGAGGCCAGCCTAGAAAATCAACCATCTAATTAGAAGTTCCTTTCTTATATCTGATGACTAAGTGAAATTGTTGAATATAGGAGGCCCATTTAAGGTGCCTTTGTTCCTGAATCTTCAATTGAGAGTTGATGAAAATCAAAGGGTGGTGGTCTGTATGCATAATTGTTTATTTACCCAACAAATAATTCCCCCATTGCTTGAGATCTTGAACCACACTATAAAATTCCTTGTCATAGGTGCTATAAGTTTTCTTTGCCTCGGACAAGGTTTCATAGTGGTAAGCAATGGGGTGTCCTCCTTATTTAATTATGGCAGCAATAGAATATTGTGAGGCATCAGACTCAAACTCAAAGGTTTGGGAGAGGTTCGGCAAGTGTAAGATAGGGGAAGAGTAGAGGGCGTCGTTGAGCTGAGAAAAGTGACTAGTTTTTTCTTTAGTCCAGATAAATGTAGAAGAACTATTTTAGAGCTGATGCAAAGGATAAGAAAGATCTGAAAAAGAGGGAATGAACTTACGATAGAAATTGATGCCACTAAGAAAGATTTTGAACTCCCTAACTAAAGAAGGTAGGGGCCATTACTTCAATTCTTGTATGTGGGTTGGATCTGGTTGAATACCCTTTGAGATGACCACAAATCCGAGATAGGGAACTGAAGTCTGACCAAAATATGACTTCTTCACTTTGACTTGTGTTCTCGGAAAATTTGGAGAAATTGTCAGACATGTTGCATGTGTGTGTCCCATGTTCGGCTGAAGATGAGGATGTCATCTAAGGATATGACCACAAATCAACCTAACTTTTCCCTGAATATGTCATTGATGAGCCTCATGAAAGTGGCAGGGGCGTTGGTGAGTCCGAAAGGCATCACTTTCCACTCAAAAAGACCAAATTTGGTCTTGACTGTTGTTTTCCAAACATCATCTGGGTTCATTTGAACCTGATGGTAGTCGACTCTCATATCCAATTTAATAAACCACTTATCTCCTTAGAGGGTTTCGAGTATCTCCTCAATCTGAGGAAAGGGGTAACGACTTTTTATTGTGGATTTGTTAAAGGCTCGATAATCAGTGACAAGGTGCATTTATGAAGTATCTCTTTTGGGGATGAAAAATGTGGCAGAAGAACAAGGAGAAGATGATGGTTGGATATGGCAAGAGTTGATAAGGTCGGTCAATTGTCTTTCCATTTCCTCTGTTTCTGTTGGGGCCAACTAGTAAGTAGGGGTGTTAGGTAAAGCAGATCGAGGGATGAGATGAATGGAATGGTAAATGTGTTGGGAGGGGGGGAGTCCCTCCGGAGGTTGAAATACCTCTGCAAACACTTGGAGGAGGGGAGTCATTGTTTCAAGAACAGGGTGAGTGGTATTGTTTGGTGTTATTGGGTGCACCAAATAGAGAGAGACACATTGGTTTAAATGTACATGCGAGATTTGTTCTTTGGTTTTAAGGGGTTTGGGTGGTGTTGTGGTTAAGATATAAGTGTGGCCTTCTTTGGTAAGTTTGTACTGGCAGGATTTGGCCATATAGATAGAATTTCTTTGGGTTTGGTATGGGATACCTAGTAGAAAATCCGAACAATCCAAGGGGGAGACATCACAGAGGACAATATCTTTGAATTGGCCTATCGAAAAAGTGACGAGACAATGCTTCGAAACTAAGAGGTGAGGGACATCCTTCTAGACCCATCCAATTTGATAGGGTTGCAGATGTGGAGTAGTAACCAGATTAAGGCGGTTGACAAGGTCTTGAGACACCAAATTCTTCTGGCTTTCATTATGCATAATCAATAAAGCCAAGGAGTTTTTTATTTGGAAATTATGAGTGAAGAGGGGTTGGGTGGATGAGTTCGAATCTTCATGGTTCATTAGAATCAGTGAGGGATCCACTTCCAAGGGATTGTCCAGAGGAAATTCTTTGATATCTTCCACTTGGGAGGGTGTAATGAGCTCAGTTCGTAGGGTTTTGTTGGTATTTATATTTTGGAGGATTAGACAATGTGATGAATTGTGTGAAGTAGTCTTGTGGAATTAGCACCATTGTGTCCTTGTATTTGTATTGGGTGTGGGGTTTTGAGCCCTAGGAGGTGGAAAGTGGGTTGAAGGATTGGAGCTGGATGGTTGAGAGGAAGAGGGTTTGGTGTAGGGGTAGGACTAAGGAGTACAACCTATAAGAGAGACCTTCCTTTCTATAGCCAAATCTCTCTAAATTTTTTTGACTAAAGTTGGATTTTCAAACAACTCTACTTCTCGACGGAACTAAATTAATAAACCAACAACAAACTTTAATATGAGTACCTCTTCCGGATCTGGAATATGAAGTATCAAGAACATATTGTAGAGGAACTCTATGTAGCCTTGTACCACAGATGATTTTAAGGATAGAAATTTATTTTAAAATGTAGAAACCTAAGTGAATCTTACTAATCCTTCATATGCCAACTACAAATGTTTGGCGATATTTTTTTAAAAATATTCAAATTTCTAAGGATTTTTTATAGTTTTTATAAAATTTTGGCGATTTTTAAGGTAAAATAATTTTATCCTATAAAATTGGGCGAATCATTTTTAAAATAACGAATCTTTTTTTTGCAAAAACCATTGAAAATTATCCCATGAGAGAAATTTATCCCCTAAAATCAATCTTGCCTTGTACTCCTTGTGAAGGGAGTTGTCAGAGTTGGTGTCATTTGATCCACAAGAATTGCACATACCTAGGTGGGTAGAAGTGGTTTATCAATGCTTCGGAAAGTCGAGCCCAAGTTATGATGGGTTTGGATGTAGACGATTTTGGAGCATCCCCAATATCTATCACAAATGTGGTCTTCTCTTGCTCTGTATCCCACCAAGTTTGTGCAAGTCATTCTAATTGCAAGGTTGAAATCTAGAGATTTATTTCCTCAGTAATACCTAAACATGTATTGAAATAAGTGGAGAGGATACGGATCCAAGAATCCACAACTTCTCCATTGTTTTGACCAAAAAATTTGGGTAGTTGGATTCGAGTGTCCAACCGGAAGGGGTATGGACTGTTTTGTTATTGCATTCTGAGCAACTCATTGAAGATGGAGGAAAGATATTGGATAGGATTTGAAGTGTTGGAATCTGAGTCTATTTCCAAGGGATCATTTAGTGGAGGCATTGTGAGGCCAACTGGATATCAAGGTACACCAAGTTTTTAATACTGGAAAAATGGGTGAGGCTCTGTGTAATACACCTCTATTTTGACAGAAAAAAAAAATTTGTTTCGTTTGATCAAATCGAATGTCCCTTTTGATTTTAGAGTTATAATCCCTCAGTTGTATGATGACAATTAGACTAACTAAAAACTTAAACATAGCAACCTTCCAAAAGTGTTTTCCTTCCTCCAATGCGTATCTAATACTATTGTTATTTAACCGATGTATAGATATATAAGAGTACACCTAGGATGTGTAGTCCTAAGTCTCCTTCAATCTATGAATTTCCTATGTTGGCGCGTGAGGTTGTATTTAGCCTTAACTAAAAATCATCAACACAAGGAAACTGCAATAGTTTAACCAAGGAAGAACCAGTTTTCACTAAACTCGACATGACTTGTCCACTTCTTGAAAACACTATCATTAATATCACCCTTCTGGTAGTTAGGAGTGGAGTGTGAATGTCAGAGGTAATTTAAGGTCCCTACCCTATGATTAATGAAGGGTCCTGAGTGTACCGGTTACGATGGAATTTCCTCAGACCTCCCTACAGTCTTGTCGTGCCAAGTGCACTCTAGCACATGGAATAAGTCAACCCTGTATCCTAAGCATTTACCCTGAAAGTGCCTCCTTCTCTTGGGGTTAGGTGAATCATTTCTTGCCATTGTGGGCACTCCAAAAATGGCTCTGTGTAATGTTTCTCTAGACTGGAAGGAAAATGTTGTCCGAGGGATATGTTACTCAGCGACCAAAAGATAAGGGTCGTCTCCCTGGTAATTTCTTTGACCGGATATTTTTTTTTTTTGCGGTAGCGTAGGGTCTCCAGAGGCTTATTACGTTGGAGGTCATTGTATCCTGTAGCTTTCTTAATTGTAGAGTTTACATATATTTCCCTTTATCACTAGCGCCTAAGATACTTTGGGATTAAATTTTATACTTAAACCCTTCCTTTGTTTTTTGTGGATTTTAATACCCTTTTGTTTGTTTCTAACTCAACACTCTTGAAAGTCATGGAATACCATGATCCAAATTATTTTCGGCACGAAATGAGAGCGGAGATATAATAAAGAAATGCACAGAGATATCGCGTATATCTAGTAATATAAAAGAAATATATCATAGATGCAACCATAAACACATAGATACAGTAATACACGATTTCTATTAATGAAATAAATGTATAGAGAATGTAAAAATGTAGAGTGAAAGACTCACTAGAATGGTGGCAGCTTATCTCTGAGAAGAGATGTGATGGCTACTCGCGTTCGCAAGAAGATGGTTATAATGAGGCTTTGGAGCCCTTTTTACAATAATCGGGAATGCCAAAAGTCCTAGACATCCAAAAACCTAACCCTAGGAGCTAAAGCGCCAAAAGTCATGTGGGCCCCGTTTGGGTAAGTTGGTGCATCAACTTCCCGGGGTTGTAACTTTTGCATACGATATCCGTTTTAGGCATGTGATACATCGTTTGAAAGGTATCATCGAGCAGATTCATTTTGGGGGCTCAATTATGCCTTTGATCATCATTGAGAACCTCGATCTCGAAAAAATTTCATTTAGGCCCTCAAAATGGCCCCGGAAGTGAAAACCTGCTAAAAATAGTAAATTGCCAAAATGGCCAGAAAACTGTTTTGAGCCATTTGGGAAAGGTAGGTGGCCCTCGATATCCACCTGGATCATAGAAACTTTTCATTCATCTATCAGAGGGTTTTTCCAGTTACATTCCTCAAAGAACGACAACTTAGGGTTTTTCAATGAGTCTTACAGACGATATTTTCTTTTTTTTCTTACCCTATGGTTGTGCGTCGAGGTCAATTATCGAAATCTTAAGTAGTTATTTACCAAAAACAACTCTATTCATACTCTCTACACTGCCTCTTGTTCTTTTTCTTCATGACCAAATGAACCCACTCATCTATACTCTCCCTTTGACTCTTAACTCGCCATCACACAGGAAGTTAGAATACGTTCTGGTATAAAGAAATCTGTTCAGGGTGTTCTTGTATAAACCCTAAGAAGCGACCTTACAGTATTTTAACTCCTTGAAAGGCTACATCTGTGTATAACCTGAATGGACTATAGTTTGCATATTTCCTTCACTGAATGGTACTCAAATCTAGGTTTCCTTATTTTAATAATGTTGTAGGTGAAATGCGACCTCTCGAGTCTGGATATGTAATCTTTGTATTGACTGTGGTACTGCATTTGAAATCTTGTATTGTGGAATAGTTTTGACTATTAAAAAAAATAGTAAATGTTTAGTTTGTAAATATTAACACGGGTCATCGTACCTCATGGATTGGGTCGTTTTCATGTTAAAGAAAGACTATCCATGTTGTTTAATTCGTTTTATTTAATTTCGTTGATTGCTAAAGGTTTTCCGTCTTGTAAGTTTTTGCTCTTCAAAATTTGGTATAACACACTAACGGTGGCCTTGTTGATGCGAGGTAACCACCAGGGAATTCCCGTGCCATCCTCCCTTGGCTTAGGCGTCTCTCCAGCTATCAAGCAAGAAGACACAGAGAGAAAAACAAGCATGTATGCCAAAATATGAGTCTCCCCCTAGAAGATATTCTGTACTAATTAGCTATTACCCTATTGGTAATTTTCATTATCTTTCTTCATCTAACACGTTACTAATTATAGGGTATGCTTTTGTTTCAAGGTTTCATTCCACGCAAAATATGGATACGCTCTCCTACCTTCCAGTGAAAAAGGTAATTGGGTTTTGAGCCCATCACACCTACAACTCCACCCTACAGGTTCTAGAAGCATCGAGGAGATCTTTGTTCTGTTACCATTCTCTTATAATAAATAAGTACATTATTCTTGTACCAAATTCCTATATTGGATGAGTAAGGGTTCAACCCTAGTTTTTCTTTGTCTTATATTGAAACTCAGTATTTGACAAAGGGACGTCGTCTGCGCCAGTTTTGGACTTGTACAAATTAATAAATAATCAGTTAAAAATTGAACTCCGTTTTCGATTATACAATGTCATGACCTTTGTGTAAGGTCTCAATATCCATTTTCTTAAGAAGTACTAAAGTCGATATGTATTGGTCATTGTCTAGCTACAAAATAAATATTTAAAAGAGCTTTGTATTCCTATTTCCTAAATTCATCATTTTCTCTTTCTTTTTCCAATCTGGTTCTATAATTTCGATCTCAATTTGTTTATTGTGATACTGTCTAAATTATAGAATTCCTAAATATTTCGTCGCTTTCGTTAAAATTTCCCTACCTAGTAGTATATTATTATGTAACAGATCTTTTACGAATGCGCTGGTGCAAATTCGTATTTCCTGGATTCAATCACTCTTGTGGTATTTTATAACTATATGTAGGTAGACTTGTCAATTTACTACATAATTATTTGGGATTTCGTCCCAACTTCAAGACATAAGGCTGTATGTAAACGCATGAGTATAAATAATTACAGTGCTTAGATATGTACATGTATATAGCTGCAAACATATAAATAACTTATTGTTCCTGCCGGGAAATGACTATGTGCCTAGAAAGTGGATGTAGATATATACAAGTTTCGATTTCTCTTTCGAAACTCTTTGCACATATTCATAGATGATCAAGTATACAGGAAGTAATTTCTTTGTTTCAAGTATAGTACATATCTGGTAGAGGTTCTCATTATCGGTTGAACAATTTTCTTTAATATAGATGGAAATCTCCATAATTAAATTTCGTACTTAACCAGGATGTAATTACAGTTTTGATTGATACCTACAGTTAAACCTGTAAGGTCTGTCCTACAATTCAACCCATTTGCGACATAACCATTTTCTTGTATAAGTTCTTTTATTCACCCAAATTTATACTATTGTATTCTATCAAACAACAATTCTATTAGCATTAAACAAAGTAGGGGTAATTAGACATATTTGAATAAAGTTGTCGAAACGACGAATGGAACAACCAAGTTCCTCCCAACCATAGAACAGGGCAGCCAAATCACTTGCCTGATTCACCCCCTAGCCTGACCATGAATCCATGAGGGAAAACTTGGAATCTCCTCCTCAACAATGTCTTTTAGTTTTCAGTAGACTCCTCTTGCCTCACAATAAATCAATAGTGTTCATAATAGTAAGAAAACTTGTAGTCTCCTTTCCCCACATACTAGGCAGCGTCCTGCCTCCTCACATATGCTATTTATCAATCAAATTTTTTCTACCTAGGTCCTTTTCCCTCCCTTGGGAATTTTCACAACATTCTAAATCCCTGATTTTCAGGGGCTCCCAATGGCCAAATCCTTGATTTTCCACTTGAAACAATCATCCCAGAGGTAGTTCAAACATGTTTCCCACTCATGGAGTCATGGTCAGCTAAATTTAACATGGTTGTCCCATTTTTCCTCCTGCAATAAATAAAGAAATATTTTGTTTACATACAAGTGTCATAGTCAAATAGTCAGTCAGGTCAAATCAGGTCTCTGCCCAACATTCATAATAATTAATTACAATTTATCATATTCGAAATTCAGAATTCCCATAAATGGCAAAAAGTTTTGCAAATTTGAATTTACTAAAAACAGAATAGTTTTTCCAACAATTTTTGAATTTCGAAAATACTTTATTTTTGGGGATGTCACATCATTTCCCCCTTCAATAAAACACTTTCCTCAATGTTCATTCCTTTCTTGGAACCAGATTGGATGAGATTTCTGCAAATCTCTCTCCAACTCCCAAGTGGCCTCCTCGGGACTAAAATGATTCCATTGCACTTTTACCTCAGCAACAGTTCTACTCCGAAGTGTTAGTTCTCTCCGGTCCAGAATGCGTAGGGGTTCCACCTGGAACTCACCTTTTGGTTAAACCTACACCAAGTTCCAATCGAACATATGAGTAGGGTCATGGTCGACATACTTTTTCAACAAGGAAACATGAAACACATTATGAATTCTTAAATTATCTGGAAGTGCAAGTTGGTATGCTACGGGTGCCCGAAAATCTCGAAAGTTGGTATGCTATGGGGGCCTTCGAGATTTTCGAAGGCCCCACAAAACCTAGGTGCTATCTTGGCACAACTTCCTAACTTCAACAAAATTTTTCTGGCTTTGAATTTCAAATAAACATGGTTTCCCACTTGAAATTCCAAGTGTCTCCTTTTCTGGTCTGCATAGCTCTTTTTTCTGTCTTGTGATTCCTTTAAGTTCCGTTGTACCTTTCTTACCATATTCTCCATTTCTTGGAGCATCTCTGGTTGAACCATAAGTCTTTTAACTAGGTTGTCCCAGCTAATTGGAGTCATACATTTTCTTCCATACAATATCTTGAAGGGGCTCAATTTAGCCAGAGTTTGGTACCCATTGTTATATGGAAATTATACCAAGTACAGGTAGTCTTCCCACTTACTCAATTTTGTTCTTATGTACATGCGGAGCATATATTCTATGATCAGATTTGTTCATTCGGTCTGTCCATCCGTTTGTGGATTGTAGCTCATGATGAAATTCAAATTAATGTTTAGCCCTGCAAACAATTCTTTCCAAAAAGTGGACGTAAATTTTACATCTCTATATCAGATCACTATTTTAGGAATACCATGCAGTCTAAAAATTTCTTTCATAAATATTTCAGCGATGTTTATAGATTTAAAAGTAGATTTCACAGAAATAAAGTGTGTAGACTTACTAAGTTTATCGATTACAACCATAATAGAATCATTTTTTTTTTGAGTTTTAGGCCAACCTGTCATAAAGTCCAGTGATATGGTCTCCCATTTCCATTCTGGCACTGGTAATGGTTGTAATAGACTGGTTGGATGTTGGTGTTCGGCCTTAACCTATTGACAATCTTGGCACCTAGCCAAGTATTTTGTTGTTTCGCCCTTCATATTAGGCTAGTAAAATAGCTTTCTAGGTGTTGCTATCGTTTTCTGGTATCCTGGATGGCCAGAATACGGTTTCTTATGCACTTCATCCAAGACTATTAACTTTAACTCTGTTGAATCTAGTATGTAAAGTCTATCTTTAAATTGTAATAGTCCCTTCTTGTCGATACTTAGATCTGGTTTATCTGAGTTTGCGGTGTTGTTTTATAATTTTTCGATTATCTTAGTGTAAATTTAGTCATTAATGCATGTCGTCCTTATTCTTTGTTCCAGATCACTTTCCACCCTACTGATATTTATCTCAAATAACCCATGGACTCTTCTACTTAAAGTGTCTATTGCCTTATTTTCCTTACCCTTGATATGTCTGAGCTCGAAGTCGAATTCTCTCAAGAAGGCTAGCCATATTGCTTGCCTTGCATTAACATCTGGTTGGCTAAACAAATATTTCACCTCGCTATTATCTGTTAATAGTAGAAATTTTCTTCCCATTATGTAGTGTCACCACATTTTTAAGGCGTGTATTACCACTGCCAATTCTAAGTCATGAGTGACATAATTTCGCTCATGTTCTTTTAATTTTCGGGACTCATAACAAATCATGTGTCCTTCCTGCGTTAGGACACCACCTAGTCCTTCTTTACTTGCATCAACACATACGGTAAAGCCTTTATCTGGATATGCTACCTTCAATACAGGTGTAGTTGTCAATTATTCTTTCAGCTTGTTGAAATTGTCTTGACACTTCTGTGACCAGTTAAACTTGGTCCCTTTCTTTTGTAATGACGTGATCAGGTAGGCTATCCTGGAAAACCCTTCTATAAATCTATGATAATATCCAGTGATTCCCATGAATGACTGGATATCCACTACATCCTTAGGTATCAGCCATTCCATGATGGCTGTTATTTTCTGAAGGTCTAAGGAAATGCCTTCTGCTGAAATTACATGTCCTAGATATTGTATTTTTCTTTTATAAAAGTCACACTTATCAAATTTAGCGTACAGTTTGTGTTTCTTCAATGTTTTCAGAACTACTCTTAAGTGTTATTCATGTTCTTCCTTCGTTTTAGAATAGACCAGAATATCGTCGATAAATACTAGTACAAACTTGTCCAAGTACTGACTGAAAATATTGTTCATGAGGCACATAAACATGGCTGGTGAGTTAGTGAGTCTGAAAGGTATGACTACAAATTCGTAGTGTCCATATCTTGTTCAAAAATGTTGTTTTTCTTATATCTTCATCCTTTATTATGACTTGATGATAACTGGATCATAAGTTCAATTTCGAAAAGATCTTGGCCCCTCCTACTTGATCGAACAAGTCATTTATCCTAGGTAAGGGGCACTTGTTCTTAATAGCCATTTTATTAAATTGTCTATAATCAATACAAATCCTTAGAGTGTTGTCTGTCTTTTTCACAAAGAGGACTGGTGCCCCCCCATGGTGAAACACTCATTCTGATATACTCTTTGTCCAACAATTCCTGTAATTGTATTTTTAATTTTGTCAATTCTAGTATACTCATTCGGTAAGGTGCTTTTGAGATAGGGGTTGAACCAAGTAGTAGGTCTATGGAGAAGTCTATTTCCCTCCTAGGAGGTAATTCTGGTATCTCATCCACAAACATGTCTTTGAATTCACGTATAACAACAAAATCTTCCAATTTTGTCTTATATTCCTTTATTAACAGATTCGTTACATGGATGGCATAAACATGATATCCCTTTATCATACATTTCTTGAATTGCATCGTTGAACCTTGTCTAACAGATACGGGTTTTGGTATACCTTGGGATGCTCTAGTAGTGCCATAATCATCCTTATAGTTAAGTGTCTTTGTATAACAATCTAGTACGGCTTTTTGCTCTTCCAACCAATCCATCCTGATAATCATATCATAAGATCCCAGTGGTATGATGTTCAAATTTGCTTATGTGTTTTGACCATCTAAGATGAACTCAAAATTAGAAATAAAGTCAACTACTTTTGTTTTAGTTCCTATTGCTAGTTGTACCAGCCATGATTTTGAGTGCTTCAGTTTCTTAAGTTTCTTTGACTCTACTACCTCAGGAGAAATATAACTTAACGTAGCTCCAGGGTCAATTAAAACAGAAATTCGAGTGTTATTGATTTTACCTTCGATTTCTACCATAGAGGATTGGTGGTCATCTTGTCGACTATCTATGGCTGCATTTATCTGATGTAGGCTTTGGCCCACATCTCCCACTATCTAGGCTTCCTACAAATTATGAACAACAATTATGTTTGCTAAACTTAAACGTGGACAGTTCCTCCTTAGGTGAGGTTCTCCACATTCCCAGCTCTTTAATGGTTTGTGGGGGTTGTCCCCAAACTTTTTTGTTCCCAGATTTATCAGTTTACCACTGCCTTGCGTATTCATATGGTTGGAGTGAAAATCTCTTCTCGAAAAGTTTTTTGCTGCATTCCGATAAGGAGTTGGTTGGTATCCCTTCTTCCGTTGGTTCATTCGATCTTTTTCTTTTATCCTTCTAGGCTTTGGGAAACTCTGCTCACTATTTATACTGATTGTAGCACATTCGTGCTTTCCTAAATACTTTACTCAAGGATTTGGGGTTGTCAAACTCAATTCTGTCCCTGTAGGACTATGGTAAACAACTTAAGAATCGCTGGATTTTTACCTTATCCTCCCGGATGTAAGGCACGAACCTTAGTAATTCGGGGAATTTATTGATGAGGTCCTCCATTGTCATCTGTCCAAGTCTTAACTCGTAAAATTATTTTTCTTTCATTTCATAGTAGATTTCAGATAGGTACCATTTCTTGAAATACTTCTTAAAGTCAGACCATCCAATCTGTTTCTCCTTTAGCCCCTTGGCCAATTTCAGGTCTTTCCACCAAATGTTGGCCTTCCCTTTCAGATTGTATATGGCCATTTTGACCTTCATATTAATAGAATAGTTATATATCTGGAAGTATTCTTTTATGTCCAATAACCATGCCTCAGCCTCTTCTCCTGTTCTGGATTCTCCATCAAAGGTAGATGGTTTAATTTTCTTGAATTCTCCTTCAAGGTGGTCTACTTGTTTTCTCTTTCTGTCTATTTTTGTTTTGTCCTCAGCTGAAGGTGTCCCTTCAGATGAACTGAATCCCTTTTCTATTTTAGGTCCAGAGTTCTTGGAATCTCTCTTGCTAACTTCTTTGTCATTATTATCGTCCTTTGGAATTTTTTTTGTCACTATACTGCGTAGCAGGACTTCATTTATTTCCTATTGTTCCTGCTGAGGTTTCTTCAGTTTTTCATTGTCGGCTTTGAAAACCTGCAGTTTGACGATGAGATTCCTCATTATTTCCAGAACTTTAGTAGGTGATATTTCGTCACTATTCTGTCTCTGATTTTCAGGAAGTCTCTGTTCAAGATTCCCATCGATTCTGATTTCCCCATCATCCTATGTTTCCATGATTAACAAAAAATAGAAAAGGTTTTATGTTTGTAACAATAACGGTTTATTAGGTTTTTTATAAGTAACATATATGCTAATAAATTAATGTGGCCCTGTTCAAGGCCAAGTGTTGTAAACTTTTCTTTGATACCATATCTAATACACCTCTATTTTGACATAAAAAAAATTGTTTCGTTTGATCGAATCAAATGTCCCTTTTGATTTTAGAGGTATAATCCCTCTGTCATATGATGACAATTAGACTAATTAAAAACTTAAATTGAGTAAACTTCCAAAAGTGCTTTCCTTCCTCCAACGCATATCTAATACTATTGTTATTTAACTGATGTATAGATACCTAAGAGTACACCTAGGATGTGTAGTCCTAAGTCTCCTTCAATCTATGAATTTTCTATGTTGGTGCACAAGTTTGTATTTAGCCTTAACTAAACATCATCAACACAAGGCAACTACAATAGTCTAACTGGGGAAGAACTAGTTCGCACTAAACTCGACATGACTTGGCCACTTCTCGAAAAGATTGTCATTAAACTCACCCTTCTGGTAGTTAGGAGTGGACTGTTAATGTCATAGGCAATTTAAGGTCCCTTCCCTATGTTTAATGAAGGGTCATGAGTGTACCGATTACGATGGTCCTTCCCTCATACCTCCCTCCACTCTCATCATGCCAAGTGTGCTCTAGCACATGGCTTAACTCAACCCCGTATCATAAGCATTTACACTGAAAGCACCTCCTTCTCTTGGGGTTAGGTGAATCATTTCTCGCCATTGTGGGCACTCCAAAAATGGATATGTGTAATGTTTCTCTGGAGTGAAAGGAAACTTTTTTCTGAGTGAAATGTTACTCAACGACCAGAAGAAAAGGGTCATCTCCCTGGTAAGTTCTCTCACCGGATATATATATATATATATATATATATATATATATATATATATATATATATATATATATTTTGGGTATAGCGGGGTGTCTCTAGGGTTATATTATAGTATATGACTGTGTGTTGTGTATATCTCTTTTGCGGAGAGTACATATATATCTCTCTCTTTTTCGCGCACCTGAGACTTTTTTGTATTATATTTTATATAGAAACCCTTTCTGTGTTTTTTGTGGATTTTTATACTCTTTTGTGTGTCTCTGTCTCAGCACTCTTTGAAGTCATGGCAACCCAACTCCTCGTTCATCTATCCGATGTTTTTTCCAGTTAGATTCCTTAGAGAACGACAACTTAGGGTTTTTCAATGAGTCCTAGAGTCGATATTTTCTTCTCGTTCTTACCCTATGGTTGTGCAGCGAGGTCCATTATCG
>JZKD02S2042587.1:60666-78245 GCA_000966675.3 Picea glauca
GTATTGAAAGTTTGTTTTTAAATCTTAATAGTCCCTTCTTATCGATACTTATATCTGGTTTATCTGAGTTTGCAATACTATTTTGAAATACTGCCATTATCTTAGTGTAATTTCCATCGTTGATACTTGTCATCCTTATTCTTTGTTCCAGATCACTTTATGCCATGTTGATGTTTATCTCAAATAACCCATGGATTCTGCGGCTTAAAGCATCTGCTACTTTACTTTCCTAACCCCATATATGTCTGACCTCGAAGTCAAATTCGCTCAGGAAGGCTAGCCACCTTGGTTGTCCTTCATTAAGGTCTGGTTGGTTAAACAAATATTTCACCCCACTATTATCCATCAATAGTAAGAATTTTCTACCCATTATATAGTGTCGCCACATTTTTAAGGCATGCATTACTGTTGCCGATTCTAAGTCATGAGTGACGTAATTTCGCTCGTGTTCCTTTAATTTTTGGGACTCATAACAAATTGCGTGCCCTTCCTGAGTTAGAAAACCACCTAGTCCCTCTTTACTTACATCAACGCATACTGTGAAGTCTTTATCTGGGTCTGCTACCTTCAAGATGGGCGCTGATGTCAATAATTCTCTTAGCTTGTTAAAACTATCTTGACACTTTTGCGACCAGTTAAAGTTGGTCCCTTTCTTTTGTAGTGACGTGATAGGGTAGGCTATCGTGAAAAACCCTTCTATAAATCTGCGATAATATCCAGTGATTCCCATGAATGACCAGATATCTACCACATTCTCAGGCACTGGCCATTCCATAATGGCTTTTATCTTTTCCTGGTCTACGGCAATACCTTTCGAGGAAATGACATGTCCTAAATATTGTATTTATCTTTGATAAAAATCACATTTGTCTAATTTTGCGTATAGTTTGTGTTTTCTTAGTGTTTTCAGAAATATTCATAAGTGTTCATCATGTTCCTTCTACATTTTAGAATAGACTAGAATATCGTCGATAAATACTACTACGAACTTGTCTAAGTATTGGCTGAAAATGTTGTTCATCAACACATAAATGTGGTTGGTGCATTAGTGAGTCCGAAAGGTATGACTACAAACTCGTAGTTTCCGTATCTTGTTTGAAAAGATGTTTTGTTTATGCCCTGGTCTTTTATCCTAACTTGGTGATATCTGGATCGTAAATCCAATTTTGAGAAGATCTTGCCCCCCCCAACTAGATTGCACAAATCATTTATCCTAGGTAAGGGGTATTTGTTCTTAATGGTTACTTTGTTTAGTTGTCTATAATCGATACATATTCTTAGAGTACCATCTTTCTTTTTCACAAAGAGGACTAGTGCTCCCCATGGCGAGACACTTGGTCTGATATACTCTTTGTCAAATAATTCCTGTAATTGTATTTTTAATTCTGTCAGTTCTGGTAGACTCATTTGGTAGGGTGATTTTGAGATAGGGGTTGATCCAGGTAGTAAGTCTATGGAGAAATCTATTTCTCTCCTAGGAGGTAATTTTGGTATCTCCTCAACAAACATGTCTCTGAATTCATGTAGGACAACAAAGTCTTCTAACTTGGGCTTATCTTCTTTTTCTAATAGATTCGTCACTTGGATGGCATAAACTTGACATCCCTTTCTAATACATTTCTTGAGTTGCATCACTGAAACTTGTCTGACTGATACAGGTTCTGGTATGCCTTGGGTTGTTCTAACAGTGCCAAAATTATCTGTATAGCTAAGTATCTTTGTATAACAATCTAGTACTGCTTTGTGTTGTTCCAACCAATCCATCCCAATAATCATATCATAAGAGCCTAGTGGTAGGATGTTCAGGTTGGTCCTTATCTATTGACCATCTAATCTGAACTCAAGGTCAAAAATAAAGTTAACTACCTTTCTTTTAGCACTTGTTGCTAGTTGTACAAGCCAAGATTTTTCATGCTTTTGTTTCTTAAGTTTATTCGACTCTACTACATCGGGAGTAATATAACTTAATGTAGCTCTAGGGTCAATTAAAACAGAAATTCGAGTTTCATGGATTTTACCTTCGACTTCTACCACCGAGGACTGGTGGTCATCTTGTCGAACATCTATGGCTACATTTATCCGATGCAAACTTCTGCCCACACCCACTGTCAAGGCTTCCTGCAAATTGTGAACAATAGTTTTGTTTGCTGCAATTAAACTTGGACAGTTCCTCCTTAGATGAGGCTCTCCACACTCCCAACACTTTAATGTCTCACGGGATTTGTCCCCAAACTTCTTTGTTTCCAAGTTTACCGGTTTACCGCTACCTTGCATGTTCGGATGATTGGAGTGAAAATTCTTCCTTGGGAAACTTTTTGTTGCATTCTGATAAGGAGTTGGCTGGTATCCCTTCTTTCGCTGGTTTATTCCATCTTGATTTTTATCCTTCCAGGTCTTGGGAAACTCTACCCGCTGTTTATACTGGTCATAGCACATTCATGCTTTCCTAAATGCCTCACTCAAGGATTTGGGGTTGTCAAACTCAATTCTGTCCCCGTAGGACTGTGGTAAACAACTTAAGAATCGCTGGATTTTTACCTTATCCTCCTCGATGTATGGTACGAACCTTAGTAGTTCTAGAAATTTATTTATAAGGTCCTCCATCGTCATTTTTCCAAGTCATAACTCATAGAATTATTTCATCTTCCTTTCATAAAAGCTTTCAGAAAGGTATTGTTTCTTAAAATAATTCTTAAAGTAAGACCATTCCAACTGTTTCTCCTTTAGGCCCTTGGCCAATTTCAGGTCTTGCCACCAAATGCCGGCCTTCCCCTTTAGATTGTAGATGGCCATTATGAACTTCATGTTGTTGGAATAGTTGTAGATTTGGAAGTATTTTTTGATGTCCAACTACCATGCCTCGGCTTCTTCTCCTGTCCTGGATTCTCCATCAAAAGTAGTTGGTTTAATCTTTTTAAATTCTCCTTCAAGGTGGTTTGTTTGTTTTCTTTTTCTCTCTGGTATGGTTTTTTCTTCAGCTGAAGGTGTCCCTTCAGACAAACTATCTCCTTTTTCTATTTTTGCACCAGCATTCTTGGAGGCCCTTTTGCTAACCTCTTCCTCATGGTTATCATATTTTGGAATTTTCTTGGTTACTATACTACGCAGCAGGACTTCATTTATCTCTTGCTGTGCCTGCTGTTCCTTCTTCAATTTTTCATTGTCGGCCTTGAAAACTTGTAGTTCAACAATAAGGTTTCTCATTGTTTCCAACACTTGTGTGGGTGAGCTTCCATTACTTTTCTTTCTTGGATCTCCAGGAGGTCCTTGTTGCAGATTCTCTTCCACCTTGATTTCTGCACCTTCTTGAGCTGCCATTATTCAAAACAAAACAAAAAATATTTATGTTTGCAATCCACAAGATTTATTAGTTTTTCCATAAATCAAAATATATACTAAGCAATTAATGTGGCCCTGTTCAGGCCCAGTGTTGTAACTTTTGCTCTGATACCATATGTAATGAACCTAAAAAAATCACCATAATTTTTTTTTTCTTTTCTATGACATAATTCAACTTTGTTTAAGATTAAGAGAGGTAAGATTCAATTCGATCCAAATGATATTATTACACCAGACTAGTTTTACTTCTAACAAGAAATTGTCAGAGTAATCAGTTCTGCACACTTAGTTATGCTTGTGATTACAATTCTGGATCTTCATGATTGCTCAAACAGTAGGCGACTTGACTGTCTACTATGTGCGAGTGTAAAGGCGAATACTATCATTTTACTGTAGAAAATTTTCTTTAACTCTCTATTAACGTCTGAACTTAAATCCACCTACAAATTAAGTATATACCTATATCTTCTCCATATAATAATTTAGGTATTGGTCATGCTCTGTACACAATGACCTGTAATATGAACTGTTATTACTATATTCTTATCCTAGATGAAGATCCTCCAACATTTTCTACCAGTCCGTTCATTACATTATTTGAGTTGTTCCTATAACAATAATTCCTACTATGTTCCTACAGTTTTGTGAAGAAACATAGTTCAATCGGGTTTCAGTGATCACAAGTGCCAAACAAAACAAAGGACCCTATTGTTTACCGAAATCTGAAATACAGAACGATTGTGGGATAACATTTTGGGGTTTCAAGATTCGGGGTTTCACGAGTACAAGAGTTGGACATCAACACACAACATTTCCCAAAATTGCAAAAAGATGTCGAGCACGTTGGGGTTTCGGGGTTCAGGATTTCGTGAATACAAAATTCAATCATCGACACACAACAACTCTTGAAATTGCGAAAGTTCATCAGTACTTCGGGAATTTAGACTTCATAATTTCATGAGTGCAAGTGCCCAAACAACAACATATACAAACCTTCGAAATGCGAAAAAAAAAGGTGGGTCCTGCACTTCGGGGTTTCGGGGTTCGGAACTTCACGAGTTCCGGTGTCCAAACATTGATGCAAACAAATTTATGAAATGCATAAAAGGAAAATGTGAGACCCACATTTTGGGATTTCGAGGTTCGGGGTTTAAAATGCCAAACAAAAACATGCAACAACTCCCAAATTTCGAAAGGTGAAACGATGTGGGACCAACACTTCGAGATTTCAGGATTCGAGGTTTCAGGGTTTCAAATGCCAAACAACAACACACAACAACTACCAAATTCTAAAAGGTGAAAGGATGTGGGACCAACACTTTGGGATTTCGGGATTCAGGGTTTCAAGGTTTCAATGCCAAACAACAACACACAACAACTCCCGAAAAATGAGAAAGAGAGAAGGTGGGACTCACATTTTGGGGTTTTGGGGTTCGAAACTTCGTGAGTTCAAGTGCCCCAAACCTCTTATGTAACCAACTTCCGAAATGCGAAAACTGGAAGCTTCGGGGTTTCAAATGCCAAACATCCAACATAAACAAAGTTCCGAAAAATGAAAAAAAGAGAAGGTGGGACCTCCATTTCGGGGTTTTGAGGTTCATAACTTCATGAGTTCAAGTGGCCCAAACCTCTTATGTAACCAACTTCCAAAATGCAAAAAGTGGAAGATTCGGGGTTTCGAGGTTCGAAACTTCATGAGTTCAGAATCCATACATCAACATACACGAACCTTCGAAAGGCGAAAAGAAAGTTGGACTAAGTTTTCTTGTTGAAAAAAAATTAAGGTAATAATTAAATTCAAAACGCAAAGGAAGAGAGTACTTTGCTTCTATTGTAACTCTTCACACTATTTTCATCACTCCTCGATCTTTATCCTTTGCGGGTACTCTTGATTTTCATTTTATGGGAGAACTCTTAATTTATTTTCTCAGAGACTGAAGGTGTAGAAGGATACGATATACCTTTACCTCATAGAATTTCGAAAGCCTAAGGACTTAGGAATTTTACACGCACAAAAGGGCACAAAGGATAAAATTTTCCATATAAGGTAATTTCTATAATATTCACTTCGAGCCTCTTTTAATCAATGCATTAAACGTCAATAGTACTAGATATGCGCATCTATGTAAATACATGATTAAGGATATCATTCCATCAGAGATTGGTCATCATAAATGATGTTCCGAGAGATCTGAGTTTGGTTTCCCGGGGATTTATCTATAGAGAGGATCTGCCTCATTGTCGTTAATCTACTCCTTTCCTTCCTTACTTATAGAAGTATAATTATAGATTTCCTTCACACATATATATTCCCCACAACAAAAAAAAATGGAAAACGTTACAGTTCCAATTTAATCAGTACAATGCATTAGAAAAATCATTCAGACAGAGAGTGGACATCATTCCAGTTCGGATTTAATATGACATCGAAAATAAAAAACATAGCCATTCATAATAGAGAGGGGTAGATCGACATATCTAAATCCAATCTGCGAGAATACAAAGAGACCAACCATGTTCCTCCCAACCGTAGAACAAGGAAACCAAATTCACTTCCCTGATTCAACCCCTATCCTGACCATGAATCCAAGAGGGTAAACTTGGAAACTCCTCCTCAATAATGTCCTTCAATTCCAACAGCTATCCTCTTGCCTCACACTTACTTAACAGTGCTCATAACACCAAGGCGATTATGTTTTAGCAAGCTCCTCTTGCCTCACACTCAATCCACAGTGTTCATAACAACAAGAGAGCTCAAAACTCCTTTCCCAACATACTTGCCAGCATCCTGCCTCCTCTCATATGTTATTTATCCATTTTTTTGCCCAGGTCTTTTCCCTCCTTTGGGTATTTTCGCAGCTTTCTTAATCCCTGATTTCCAGGGGCTGCCAGTGGCCAAATATCTTATTTTCCACTTGTAATCATCATCCCAGAGGTAGTTCCAACTTGTTACCCACTCATGGAGTCATGGTCAGTTGATTTTTAACATGGTTGTTCCATTTGTCCTCCTGCAGTTAATATAAATAGTTTGTTGTGATACAAGTGTCATAGTCAAATAGTTAGTTGAGTCCAAACAGATCTCTGCCCAACAGTCACAATAATTAAATACAATTATTAAATTTGAAATTCGAAATTGCCATAAATGCCAAAAAATTTCGAGATTCGAATTTGCCAAAAACGGAAATAAATTTCCAACACACAAAAATAAAATATTTACTTTTGGGGGGATGTCACAAGTAGTATAGTAGTATGTAATAGATATTTTATGAATTTTCTAGTGCAAATTCGCATTTCCTGGATTCAATCGCCCTTGTGGTATTTTATAACTATATGTAGGTAGACTTGTTAATTTACTACCTAATTATTCATGATTTCATCCCGACTTCAAGACATAAGGCTGTATGTAAACACATGAGTATAAATAGTTACAATCCTTAGATATGTACATGTATATAAATGCAAACATATAAATAACTTATTGTTCCTGTCGGGAAATGACTATGTGCTTAGAAAGTCGATGTCGATATATACAAGTTTTGATTTCTCTTTCAAAGGAAACATCTCTTTGCACATATTCATAGATGATCTACTATACAGGAAATAATTTATTTGTTTCAAGTACAGTACATAACTGGTAGAGGTTCTCATTACCAGTTGAACAATGTTCTTTAATACAGATGAAAATCTCCATAATTAAATTGCGTACTTAACCAGGATGTAATTACAGTTTTGATTGATACCTACAGTTAAACCTGTAAAGTCTGTCCTACAATTTAGCCCATTTGCGACAAAACCATTTTCTTGTATAAGTCCTTTTATTCACCCAAATTTATACTATTGTATTCTATCAAACAATAATTCTATTAACATTGAACAAAGTAGGGGTAATTATACATATCTGAATAAAGTTTTTGAAATGATGAATGGAACAACCACGTTCCTCCCAGTCGTAGAACAGGGCAGCCAAATTACTTTCTTGGTAACCAACCTTTAAAGTTTCCAATTCAATAGGAGGTAGAAAATACATAATCATATCTTCAAGGATATCATCATCCGAAGGAAATTCATCATCCAGAAAGCCAGGACTTGATGGTGCATAAATACCAGGGCTCAAGGTCTCACAAATAGTAATATTAGACTTGAGAGTAAACTCAAGATCACTCGGGCCAAAAGGGGGAAGCAATGGTTCCCATACCCCCACTGGATAAACTACATGATAAATTGTTGAGACCTTGTCTCAAGAAGGAAAACTTGATTGTAAAGACTCCTTCTCATAAGCAATTTAACACTGAGGATAAGACACCACATAATTCACCCTTGGTGGGGAAGATTCAACTTGAACACTAGGAACATACAAAGGAGAAACTTGAGCTAAATCCAAATGAGGATGGAGATTATCATATGAAAGATGATCAATAGTGGAAATTCCTATTTTGTGAGGGAAATGCATCACACGAAAGAGTGTAGACACCACAACATTCATCACATATACATAATCACACCCAAGAATCATATTAAAGCCTAAAGGTTCTGACACCACTAAAATATTGACTAAGATAGTATTCCCACCTAACGTGATATGAAGCTGAGGAATACACCCCATACATTCAGTAGGTCTTCTGTCAAAATCCAATAGTTCACTGATAGCTGACACAATCTTGGGAGAACCCAAAGATTGCCAACTCGAGCAGGATAAAATACTTGTAGAGGCTCCTTCATCTACAATACATAGGTTAACTATAGCTGAATTAAATTTAACTATTATCTAGAAAGGTGCAAAAGAAGGAAGGAAAGGCTCAACAAGATCATTTCAATCAAAAGAAACTATCCTAGGACTTGGAGGGAGCATACTCGAAGAGAGTGGAATTCCCCCTTGTTCAAAAGGTGTTGAACTGGAAATTCTAAATACATAAGCAAAAGATAAATCACTCCCCAAAAGAAGAGTAGGATCAACTGAAGATTGCATCAGTGTGACCACTTTGGTAGACTCATCACTCTCTAAGAAAAGAGTGGCATCGAATGAATATTGCATCAGTACGACCACTTGATCAATCAACGACTGAATAGGTTGTTGGGAAACTAAAGATGACTCAAGACTAGAAGGAATATCATACAAGGACAACAATCTTCGTACCACTAGAATACAAGGGCATGGATTAGTAAGGTGATCTCCCTTGAAAAGATTACAAGGGAACTTAGTCTTACTTCCTATTTGTCTAGGTTTCTCAACACTATTAATGCCCCCAACATGACTTGTAGTGGTCGGTGACATGATCCCAATGTGACCTTGAGAGGATGGTAGCTACTCTTCAACATGGATTGCAGGGGTTGGTGATGTTTGTCAAGTATAACTATCAAAGACTAGACTTGGTCCCCTAACATGACTCACAGAGGATAGGTCCTTGTCTTCAACATGACTCATAGATGTTGTTTAACTAATGACGATATGAATCACCATCGATGGACTCACAATCCCAACATGAATTGTAGAGATTGATGATTGGTATTCAACATGACTCATATAGGTAGTTGACATAACTCAAACATGAGTAGTAGAGGTTGGTTTCATGCTCCCAACATGGCTTGTAGAGGATGGTGACTGACCGAATTCAATATGACTTTCTCAGACTGGGCTCTTTCCCCCAACATGAATTGAAGAAGATGGTTTTAAATATCCAACATGACTTACTGAGGTCGGTGAACTATTGCCAGTATGAATTGTACAGACTAGACTTGAGCTCCTAGCATGACTAGCAAAGGCTAGCGACATGTATCCAACATGACTAGTAGAGGTTGGTGAATTCTTCTTCTTAATCTTCCTCTTCCTATTCCTTTTAGACTTTTGATTACTGGTAACTATACTTTCACCAGAAGAGGGAGAAGGAGTATAAGTAGACTTCGCACATGCAAACTATAAAGGATCAACATTCATTTGATGCCCATGACATAAGGTGATTATTTCAGAAGCGTCAAGATAATTCAGGACATTCGGAGTGGTCCACAACCAAATCAGTAGTCTGAAATTCAACCTAGGAATGTTTAAAGTGCCCATCAAGAGGACACCAACATTTCCAAATAAAGGAAAATCATGAGAATCCCCTTGGGAAGGGGTTCCTTGGTTGGTATCCTCAAGAAATTTGGTCATGATGTTATTATGCACATGTTTATCCTTTATAGGATTGTTCAAGTTCGAAATAGTCTCACATACTAACTCTGATGAACCAATGGTATAAAAATGCATGTCTTCTAGGAGGTGACTCCATACTTTCAAGAGAAATACCAAGGTTACTTCTCAACCAGTGGACCGGTTGGTTGATCATCTTGAATCAACGATCCAAAAGAAGTAATACAAACACAACCTATGGCCAACTATACAATGAAACACTCCACTAAAAATTCTTAAGAGAAACATCACAAACAAAAAACTTCTTCATAACTTTATCCTAGATGGATAAGGTCCTGAGTCCAAAGAAATGAAAAATTGGGAAGGGACTTTCTTGAAACCAACACAGGTTGATCAAGTCAAAAGATCGATGAACGGAGGAATTAGAAGTAGTTACCCTGACCTCCACTTACCAACCCTAGCCGATGCAAGTAACCCTCACTTCACAGGGAACCCTCAAAGGGTATTTATATAAATATATGATGTCTTCCTTGGGTATCATTGGAAACCCCATGCAATCACCTCTAAGATACCTAAAAAAAGAAACTAAGGATACCAACTCACATTCAATGTCCCGGGGAACAATTAAAAGTAGGGATCAAATGTATGGGTAAGGTAACAAATATTGAAACCTCGAAATAAATTACTCTTAGGGAGGTATGGGCACTAACAAAACCCCCAAAATACAATCTCTCCAAAATGCTTGGTCAAGCTTCAGATGGTTTATTTCCTTGGCTCTTCCTCACATGACCTCATGTTTGGCTCCCATGCGAGAGGAGTTTCTTGGCCACACCTATACGAAAGTTGGGTTTTAATATTCATAACTAAAGCTCCTATGTTAATTTACCATCCTTGGAAAGTTATCCCTCCAATCCTTATCTAAATGCCTAACACTAAAATATTTTATGAACCCTAGAAACAAAGTCTACTAAATTTTAAGTTTAGTGTTCATTTTAGCAACTATTATTTACTTAAAGGATACATAAGTGAAATTGATGTTGTTTGAGACTCTTGAAAAAATAAAATTAAAAGAACATTCGAAAATAATTTTTTACAGTAATTATTCAATGAAAAAGAGTTTCAAAAAATAAAAATGCACATGAACAAAATTGCAAACCTTGAAAATAAATGTTTTCTCTTTCTCATGCAAAATGCAACCTTTTGAGAAAATCAAAAGAAGAAAACACATGGATATTGTTTGTTATTTTTATTTTGAAATTATTTTCAATATGAGAATAAAACAAAATACTATGCTAAGATATTTTTCTTTTTAAAAAATGAAGCAAAACAAAGCAACATAAAGAAAGAAACCTAACTAGCAAGAAACTAGGTTTTTTTGGTTTTTTGTTCTTTCTACCAAACAAAAGTAAAAAAATATGTTAAAAGAAATAAAAAAATTGGTTTTATGTTTGAAAAATCCAAATAAGTAACAAAATAAAAGTATCAAACTGAAATACTAACTCAAGTTTCAAAAATGACCGCAACAATGACTAGGTAATTGAGATCCCGAGAACAAGACTAGTCTTATAGTTGTGCAATCCAAGGGATAAAAGGGAGACAAATATGGATCAAAAAAAAAAAACATTCAAATTTAATGCCTTATCAACCTCCTATAGGCAACAAAAGTGTCTAGGACAAACTCCCAAAAAAAGACCCCCAAACAAGTCAAAACAGGGCTTACAAAAGGATGAAAAATAAGCAAAAAAGTCACTTTTATGGAAGTGTACGTGATTGTCTCCATTGTAGTTCAAATGTATAAGATTCTATATGCACCATATATAATTTTAGGGAGAATGCATGATATTTTTACACACCTTAGTATTCTATAGGGAATGTATATGTGTGCTTTAGCCTTTTACAAGGCACGTATATGCCCCAACACATGCGTTTTTAAGTGCATGTGTACACACTTAACTACTATATAATAGTAGCATATGTACACGTATTTTGTCAAAGGAAAGACTGTATATACCTGGAAAAACTTGGAAAAATTAGGTCTAAGTTCCAAAACACAAAATGTAACAGAGAGATCAAAAGAAAGCTAAAACGAATGGAAACCAAAGAGAAAATCCAAGAATGACTCAGAATGATATAAGCATCAAATAAACTTTATTTTATTTATAAAATTCATACCAAAATACTACAGGACTTAGAAGGAAACATCAATAGATTCTTAAAGTTTGAGGAGAGACCTGAGACACCTCATCAAACATCCTCAAACTAGAAAATATTTTCAAAAAATGCTTTTTAGGAAGATGTATGTGCATGTGTACAAGGAATATCGCATACATGCAGATGTCTACATTTGCAAGTGCATATATTTACACGACTATGGTAACTATATCCCGCATATATACTCCAAAAGTATTAAAAAGAGAAGGAAAGAAGAAACATATATGGCTCAAATGAAAAATGGAAAGACTCTAATGATTGTAAACTATTAATGTAAGTACCAAGCAGTAGTCTGAGACAAAATAAAATAAAATAGACCAAGAAAACACAACAACAAATCCCAAAATAGGCTTACAAGAGAAAAATCCCCAATATGGTCGCCAGTTGTTCTTTTGGGGAAACATCGCCTACAATAATGGGCTTACTGCAACATATTAATGACCATACAAGAAACAAATTCCATAAAAAAATTCCAAGTGGAGATAAAATAACTAAATTTCAAATAAACAACTAATTATTGGGAGAAAGAGAAAGATTGACTCACGAGGAGTCCAATGGTTAATGCCGTTCCCGATTTTCATAGTCCTTTCGCTCTTTTCCAATGGTTCCTTTGCAACCTACAAGAATTACAAACAAGAAGACCTATATAGAGAGGTAGTTATACTAATAAATACCCATTAGTTCCATGAAAAATAACAATATAATGAGAGCAATTGATATTCTAGGAAGCATATATAAAAGAATTGCAGATTTAAACAATAGAAAAACAATAGACTTTGAAGGAATGAGTTTTTGTATTATTGATGAACAATAGTTAGGTAGTTACATATTTTACCTATCTTATGCGATGTTTCCCTATCAAGATAGATCATGTATTCCTGCACCTGAATACTGCTATAAAGATTGTTTTTTACACTGAATTCACCATGGACCCAAAGAGAATATATGGGAGACTTTTGGTTAGATAAGTTGGTGATAGAAAAGGGTCTAGAAACAAGGGTTTCCTAGTCAAAAATTAGTAGAAATAGGGATATGTATGGGCTTGCATACTTGAAGGGGATAGCGAGTTAGGTTTTTTCTCTTATGTGCAAAATATCATTACTTGTCATTACCTTTCTCCTTAGACAAATGCTCATTTTATGCAGTATCTAGTTGGTTAGAGACAATTGAGTACTAGTAGAAGGAGTTATGAAACTAACCAAACCCATAAATAAACATTTAATTTGGCATAAATATATATTTTTAATCATTTTTTGAAATGTATGTGGTTGTCCCTTCAGTAGCCCATGTCTACACAAGTACTATAATTGTGACGACACATACATCTTGCAAGAAATTATTTTTTTAGAGGTCTCAAGGAGGTATGGGAAATAATAGTTTGTAAATAGGATAGGGAATAGGCCAATAACCGTGTCAATGCTTTTGAGGTGGAAATTGAGGCTATAACTGTTTTAGAATAAAAATATTGTATTGTACCAAAAGTAACTTCCCTTGATTCGTTTTAATTTGTTATTGTACTCCATTACGGGAGCTATGGGAGGATATAGAAATGACAAGAAGGTATCTTTAGAAACATCAATTGCCCATTCCTAATTCTATATTTTTGTAGCTTTGTATTTCTTATATGTGTTTGGCAAGTCTATTGAAAAGGAAAAAAAAATAGAAATTGTGGAAAAACCTAATTATCCTCTCATTATGTCTAATTCTCCATATTTTTTTCAGAGCTTTGTTAGCTATGAATTATGAGAATAAATTCCTATATCTAACTATATTATTGACTATATTGAGGTAAGGATATATTATCATTATTATTTATATTTAGAGGCCCAAACATTAATTTTTATATGAGACAAAGATCATAGCATGGTAGGTTATAGTTAATACTAGAGTAATAGTATTTTACAAACTAGTAAAACAAAACATCTTAGGCTCCTCTTCTATTATAAGCTAAAATGGATTTGGTTAGCTTATTTACACTCACTCCCATCTATTCAAGGTAGTGAATGGTATGGCGAGGAAATATGGAGGCATCTTAACATACATAAATATGTAATTATAATCAACATCGCACTTTTTAGATTTTTTTAACCCTAGACATCCTTCATTAAGTATTGGTTTATCCAATAAAATATCATATTATTACCTTTGTTATAAAATCAATTCATTTTCATTTACTACTTATCATGAGATACTTGTTGCAGGATTAAGTAGGCGATTAAACATTATTAATAGGGTTGGATATTAGGATATATCAAATCTGAAGAGAATGCAACATAAAACCTAGGGTTCGATCACATAAAGATAAACCAATGAAGAGAGAAATCAAAACCCTTTGGACGCTAGCACAGATTGAAATTTGTGGATCAATCTAGCATAGATTATATGTGAGATATGGCATTTAACCTCCAATTAACTTAGATTCAAGATTAAGCATTATGATAAATCAGATCTATGTGGAGGCACTAGATCTAGATATATATCTTAGATCTTCCTATATTATAGCATGGCTTCTCCTATGTTTAATTTTAATTTTATTGTAGATTTATATTTTCAAATATACAATTATCATATCTACAAATATTTTCCATTACCATTAGATGACTAATTTATTATCATATCTACAATCAATACGTCATATTTAGGTATGTCCATAACTCTTGATCATTGAAACCTATGCTTTGATACCATGTGTAATGTCTTCAAGTACCAACAAGGAAAAATCTCTAAATTATCCAATAAAATAACTAATAATTCGTAATTAATGAAACCTTAATGAAATTTAAACAACGCACAATGGGTGAGGAACTTACACGTGTTGAAGAACCTAACTTACTGGTAGCTCGGTGTCTTCATAAACACAACCATATCTTGATACCTGACTTGGAAAAGCTCAACACAAAGCGAGAGATGACTCTCCACCCAACCATAGACCTTGCTACTCTAATCTGAGTAGCAGGTCACCCTTGAATCTTCAATCTACTCCCATGCTAGTGAATCCTTATCGTTACAATATTTATAGCTTCCACCCAAGAGAGATGTTCCCAAGGAGATGTATCATTTTCTCATCCTCTTCCCTCTTTATATAGAGTCCATCCATGGTAAATAACCCAATCCCTAGGGTCCATTATTTAATTATTTGTTATACTTTAGGGTTTCTCCATTACTAAGAGTCATTTATTTTACCATTCTCTTTAATTACCCTTATATCCATAATAAATACTTATTATGGACCCTTTATGATAATTATTATATACTATTTATTATTATTATTTATTCCAATAAGTATTTATTATGACCATTTTAAGAGAATTATTATTATTATTATTATTTTGTTTGTTAATTTGTGCGGGACCTGTTGGCTACACGATTAACCTGTGGCTTGAGAAACCACGACTCAGGGGAATCTAAGCCATCAAAATCACCCGGGGATCACACCCGGCCTGAGCCACACCAACCCTTAACATGGTTGGATTTTTTGTCCCCGCAGGTTTCGAACCGATGACTTTAACATCACGGAGTGGCTTGACAACACACTTCGTCATCGACTGTCCTAAACCTCGAGGACTTAAAGTTGAAGAACATGGGGGTGGGCTTTGATCCACTTATGTGTGCACGGGTCACGATACCATTTATTATAGTATCTCTCGGTGCAACCACATGTTCGACCACTACCTCAAGGTGTCCCCATGGCTCCAGGTAAAGCCCTCACGAGAATTGAACCTTGCCCAATGGTGAAAAACTCCTCTCTTTCCACCATTGGATCCAACCCCTTTGAGCATTATTATTATTATTATTAATATATGGTATGTGAAAGATATGCTCACCATAAAAATCTTTTCTTTTTTTTGTTTCTCAAAAAAATTCATAATTTTATTCATCGAAGAGAAACAAATTACATACATAGGTGCATGATGCACTCCCCCAAAATGGGTAAAAGAGCAGAAAATGAATACAATAATAACTGAGTAAAACCAACAACAAAAAGATAGGCCATAACTACACGCCCAAGAAAGGACCTCAAAGTGAAGATCCATAGATCCACACTGCACACCCAAAAGATGGACCTCAAAGTTCCAAACCAACCTCCAAAGAGTAGAATACCCAACAATCATTGCACCAAACATTGGATCCCAAGTCCAAAGACTCAAAACCAGTCCACCAAAGCTCCAAAGGAGGGAGCCAATGATAGGAAGAAACCCTATCAAGTTCAAGAGTCAAACAACCTCCCATCATGATAGTAACCAGAGTATATGTCGGTCCAATAGACCAATGGCCGCGTGAAAATATGAAGCACCAGATCCATCCCCTAACCGAAAGAGGCAAGGCCACTAGCAAAACAAATGAGAAATCCAAGCCCAAAGAAGGATTGGTCGTCACTCAAAGAGGTAGGGGAAAAGTTGAGCAATCCACAGGGGCATTTCCACTAGAAGATCGGAGGGAAAGAACCCCAATTGGCAAAATACCACACAAACAAAGCACCAATCACACGTTGTTAGGGAAAGCATAGACGAGCACCTATGGGAGGGGAAGCGGCTAGGGAAACCCTAGCCGCCTCCCCTACTATGCCGCCCTTCAATCTGTTGATTTGCAAGGTTCACCACTGAGAGAACCTTCCATTCAAACCCTAGGTTTTTCACGATATTGGTATCAATCAAATCAAAATCCCATTCTTGAGACCCGTGTGATTCTACACTCACCATAAAAATCTTAAATCACTATAACATAAGATTGAATTTCTGAAAAATAAATATCTATCCATCATGAAATATATGTTATTGAGACAAAATCAATTTATTTTATAATTTATTAGTTAGAGAAAGAAATAATAAAATATATATCTAAATCTCTAATAAACTTATACCTTTTATTTAAAAAATACACATCATGAAATATACGTTATTGAGACAAAATCAATTTATTTTATAATTTATTAGTTAGAGAAAGAAATAATAATATATATATCTAAATCTCTGATGAACTTATACCTTTTATTTAAAAAATACATTTCTCAATAAACTTTTATAGAGAGTTCCTTATTTGAATAGGCCAATGTAAAGCATGTAAGAAAAGCTATGATACACCCAATGCAAATTTGGAAGCATATATTATTTTATGCTAGTCCCATAAAGAATTGAGGTGAGGACCATATACATAAACCAATTAAAAAGTTGACCAAAGACATCTTCCTAAAAGACATCTTCCTATATATGTATATGCATTCTCATTATTATTTAAGTCGACATTAAATTTATTTTTATTTTTATTTTTATTTTTATTTATATATAGTATTAAATATTCATATTTAATATTATATTATTCACTTTAATTCTACTAAAATTGTGAAATAAATTGTAAAATGAACTTTGTTTATCTTATGCAATGAAATATATTTAATTTTATATAATATATAGAGAGATTTATCTTATGCAATGAAATATATTTAATTTTATATAATATATACACTTTGAGTGGGCCTAATGGTTAAGAACATGTGTTTCCGCTTAAGAAAACACAAGTTTAAATCCAGACGGGGTAAGGTATATATACCTTCATAAACTTTACCAGTCAAATAGTTGGGCGGAGAGGGGTCCCTTATCCCACAAAAATAAATTATTATTATTATTATTATTATAAAAATAGATTTAACTAATTAAAGAATAGAAGTTTTAAATAAATTTTAAATGAAAGACATAAATAGATCAGATCCCAACAAATATTCTAATTAAAACTTGCTATATTTATTATTTACTTAAAATAATATTATATTGTTTACAATATTATATTGTTTACAAGTTCCACTTAAGAGGGGCAAAATATGTCAAGCAATTCTACCTTTGACTATGATACTACTTCAAATTATATTATTATTATAACATTAAAAATATAATCCATTATATATATAATT
>JZKD02S2042587.1:86543-109092 GCA_000966675.3 Picea glauca
CTTTGATTAAGTTCCCTAATGGTTTTGATGTTGACATGTCCTACCAATTGAGAGAAAGAAACCCTGCAACTATGGAAGATATGCAAAAATGTGTTGTGAGTGTTGAGGAAAATCTGTTGTCTAGGAGAGATAAACAAAGAACAAAAAGGAGAGTAACAATTAATTAAGATCCATCCACTTCCACTACAGATGCCAAAATAGAATCCTTAGTCAAATCCATGGAAAGAATGATGGAAATATTAGAAATCATTGTGAGGAACCCACCTAGAGAGAATCAACTTGGTCCTGAAATCCGAAATCCTAATTTCAGGAGAAATACTCCCCAAATCATACAAATAGAACCTAGAGAACAACGAAAATAGAGAGGCCTTGATCAAAAGATTAGGCCACCTTTTCAAGAAAACTATGTTGATGAGGGGGAAGAAACAATTGAGGAACTTGATGATGTTCACATAAATATCATGGGAATAAATCACAATGATTCTTTTTTTCTTACCCAAGAAGAACATGATATTTTCCTCCTTTCACAAACTGAATTCGATGAGGAAGAATCAAAACAACAAGATTTTGAAAATGAAATAATGGAAGTTCATAGGCAGTACAACTTAAGAAACAAGAAGTCTAATGATAATCCAACCGAGAGAGCTTCTGATTTTAAGAAAGCTTCAGATACACTTTCCAAGAAAGTTCCTGAAAAGAAAAACTTAGAGGTCCCAACAAAAGGAACACCTGAATTTGTACTAAAGACAACTCCAACCGATGTTCCTTCAATGAGTCAGCCCAATCCTACTACACATAAGAGTGTTGTTGAGAAATTAGATTCTCCTAAGGAAAATAAATCTCCTACCACATTCAGTCTGTAAAGTAACTGGATAAACTGAAAATACCTATTCCTCTGTCAAAATTGATAAAAAGGGATGCTTATAGGTCACAAGTGATCAAAGCCCTGAACATAGAACAAGGAGTGGGTACAAACACAATAAACATCATTGATGATCAACCAGAATTGTTGTTGGACCTGCAGTGGAGGGGAAATTTTAAAGTGGTTATGTTCCTCCTTGTTACATCATCTTAAATATCCATGGCAAGGCTTTGCACAATGCTATGCTAGATTCTGGTGCTTCTCACAACCTTATGCCTAAGGGTGTGATGGAGAAATTGGAACTTGATATCCTGAGACCTTACAAAAATTTGTACTCATTTGATTCAAAGAAATTTAAATGTCTAGGTCTTATGAAATATTTGTGTATTACATTGGCACAAATACCATCCAAAAGCATAGTTATGGACATTGTTGTTGCAGACATACCTCTAAAGTACGGCATGTTGTTTTCTCGATCATACGCAGCCAAATTATAGGGTATCTTACAGTTGGACATGTCTTATGCCACCATCCCATTATTTGGTCAACAAAAGAGATTATACATGGATACACTAATGAAATACATGATTAGTAGTCAAGAGAAACCACATAACTACCCCTTATACTCTGTTCATTCTAACCTTGACTCTTTTATTTTATATAATGATGGTGACATGGAAAGTCAAATTTCAAAATTGGAGGATAATCTGTATAACTTGGAGGAAATCAAAGAAACCCATGAAGAAGATAAAACAATTATAATATAAAATCATGAACCAATGGAACCTCAGTGGAGTTTATACTTTGATGGTGTTGTTAGTAAAGAAGGATCTGGAGCTGGAGTGTGGGTTTTCAATTCAAAAGCAAGATATTTAGAAAACCATTCCAACAAATTAAATTTTCGGTGTACCAACAATATAACCGAGTATGAAGAATTAATGATAGGTCTAAAATTGTTAAAAAATCTTGGTTCAAAGAGAATTTCAGTAAGGGGTGCTTCTAAACTTATCATAAAAAATATCAAAGGTGAGTACTCTACCAAACACCCAAAACTAAGGGCCTATAGAAATGTTGTTCTTGATTTTTCGCAATGCTTTACTGAATATGATTTTTAGGTGATTCCGAGAGTCCAAAACATACTTGTTGATGGACTAGCTACCTCAACAACCACTTGTAAAATACCATTTCATCCTAATCGCTAGTACACAGTTGAGGTGAAATGAAGACCTGTTCTTCTAGGGAATATCGGGTATTGGAAATTTTTTGGTAATGATGAACAGATTGATGATTTTCTGCAATCAAAAAATGAATTTGAATGTGAAAATATTGATGTAGATAGTGATAATGAAAGTGTAAATAAAATATATTTAGAAGAAATAAATGAAAAAGAAGAAAATTCAATTTTTTTTCAATTAAAGGATAATATTTTTCCTGGAGGATTAGTCCCATTGGAACGATTGTTTGATTTCGATGATGTAGCTTAAAAACCAAAAATTTATCCTACTAGAAAAGATGTTGAGGACTGTAACATAGGCACTGATAAGGAACAAAAAATGATTAAATTGTCCAAATCTTTACCTCCTGCTCAAAAACATAAATATATAGAATTTTTCAAGGAATTTGTAGATGTTTTTGCATGGAGCTATGAAGATATAAAATCTTATGACACTAGAATTATACAACATAAAATTCACATAAAAGAAGATCATAATCCTTTCAAACAAAAACTTAGAATAATTAACCCAAAGTTGATGCCTCTAATTGAAAATGAAATAAAGAAAATGTATGATGCTAAAACCATTGTGCCATTAATGTTTTATAAATGGGTGTCCAATTTAGTTCCTACCAGAAAGAAAAGTGGAGAAATCAGATTGTGTATTGATTTCAGAAACCTCAATAAAGACTCACTTAAAGACAACTATCCTTTGCCCAAAATGGATCATATCTTGCATAAGGTAGTAGGATCTAGTATAATTTATTTGTTAGATGGTTTTTTTGGTTTCAACCAAGTCTTATTCCACCTTGATGATCAGGACAAAACAACATTTACTACACCTTGGCGAACTTTCATATATGCGAAAATGCCTTTTGGTTTAATGAATGTTGGGGCCAAATTTTAGAGAGAAATGGACATTTATTTTGTCAATGAACTTGGAAGATTCATTGTCATATACCTGGATGACATAACCGATTTTTTAAAAACAGATGAAGAGAACTTACTCCACCTTAAAAAAGTTTTTAAAAAATGCTAGAAATTCAGAATCTCACTAAATCCAAAAAAAACTTGGCTTGGTCTTCAGGAAGGTAAACTGTTAGCACACATCATATCTAAGGATGGGATCAAAATAGATCCTAGCATGATTGAATCCATTCAAAAAATAGACCATCCCAGAAACATAAAAGAGTTCCAGTCTTTCATCGGCAAAATAAACATTCTAAGAAGATTTATTCCTAATGTAATGTACCTCAAATTCACCATAAAAAAAATAAAAAATTCTATGAAATAATTCAATTTTGTTTAAGCTTAGCATTTAAGAGAAGGTAAGATTCATTTATGTCCATAATGACATTATTACTCCAATCAAGTTTACCTTGAACATAAAAGATTATATGGATAAATTCTTCCATAATTCTATCACTTCCCTTAACTCTCATACTACTCTAACATGCTTATATATATTTAGGCAGTATCTAAGCTTAGGTTGAAGGAATCTTTGAGAGATCAGAGAGGTAAAGCTCAGGTGGGAGAAAAATTGTCGTTAGATCAGTTGGAGAAAGGATCTGGGTGCACAAAGTTTAACCTCTAGGAGGACGCGCAGGAGAATAGCTGAAATGAATGGTGGAGACACTTTGGGGAGAAGTACCAAAACTGCAAGAGTCGTCGGATCTAGAAAAGATGTGCAAGGATTAAACTTGGTGCATGCAGGGGAGTAAAGAATCTCCCAAATTCTGAAAAGGAGAAAGTTTGGATTTGATCATGATCGTTGATCATCCCGGAACGATCAAAACTGTTGACCGTGGCTAAAGGTCACAACCATCCATCGGAGGGACACGTGGCTGTCGATCGGAGTTTCAGCACCTGGGAAACCAAAGGTCAAGACTCCTTGTTTTCACAAGTTGAGAAATCCTGGTACACGAAACCCCGAATTAGTTTAGCGGGAATAGGTTTCGTCATTTCTGCACCCGAAAAACCAAAGGGCAAGAGCCCTCATTTCCGCAAGTCGTAAAATCCGGGTACACAAAACCCCGATGTGCTTTGTGTAGTTAGCCCCAGGTCATCAGGTGAGATTGTATGGACGGGGGCTAAAGGGGGAGACAAAACCTATTAATCCCTTTTCGACATTTTGGAATCTGGGAGTTCGAAGGGCCTAGTATCGTTGCCGTCGGAGTCGCGAAATCCTGAATCACGAAACCCCGAAACCCCGAACCCTGAAACCCTGAAGCACTATATGTATAGGCTTCCTCCAATTCAATTATTCAAAGTTAGATCTACTATAACTTCAATTACAGAAGTACACATATGCCTATAAAAAGATCGGTACCTTTCAATCTCATCTATACATGGACAATCCTACCTAGAATTTTGATTTCATAGTTAAATATGCTCCTGTAGGTGGATCTATTCTTTCAATTTCATATGTATATAGTTTTGTCTAGCATTTTATTTCAGGAGGAACCATTCCCAGAATTTAGTCTTTGAACATAAACTTCTTACAATGAACAGATGTCATCCATGGAAATTATTTCAACTGAGCACAATTAGATGCATAAAATCAGATAGACGAATCATTCAAACAAAGACTGAGCATATTTTAAAAGAAGAAAAAATACAAAGTTGATATTTTGGCATTGGGGATTTGCTTATTACATATGTGCAGAGTTCCTTTGCTTTACTGAACCCCGAAATCCCGAACCCCAAAATGTCGAAATACGGGACCCACAACACTTTCACATTTCGCGATTCGACACTTCTTGTTTCATTTTTTTTTATGCATCAGGTGTTTGAAAACCCAAAAATCTCGAACCCTGAAACCCTAAAATGTTGGGTCCACAGTCCTTTCTCATTTCTCGATTCGATACTTCTTATTTTTTTATTTTTTTTGTGCATCGTTATTAAAACGGGAAAGTATAAATATGAATAGCCGAATTGGTATAGCCTTGGGCAAAGGAAAATTTCCGTAATAAGCAAGGGTGCATCCGGTTCCTTTACTATTAAAGTAGTTCATATAATAGACCTGTCATTGGAAATTATATAGTATGATTTTCTGTTTCTGTATTCTCTTGTTCGAGATACCTTTATACAGGTTAGGTTAATGAAGTATAAGGGAAAACTGGAATAATAGTCAGTCTTCCTACCTCAGCTATAGATCTGTCTCTACACAGTCTGTTTAATGGAAACAAAAAAGTGGCATAGTTTACAATACTCAGAATGTTGTTCCCAACATTATTTTCACAGTTAGATTAATGAAATTACAACATAACCTTCACTCCGAATATGCCAATCTCATCACTAATTTCACTCAAAAAATGAATAAATAAATAAAAATAATAGTGAATCTAATTTAGAGGATATTTATTCTAGAATTTAACCATGCATAAATCCTTTCAACTATCATAACAAATAAAAGGCCAATTCCATCGTTCGATCATATTTAATAAATACATGACATCATATATCAAATCATTTGAACATAAAATGGAAATCATTTCAGTTCCAATTTAACAAATACATTGCATCAGAAATAAAATCATTCAAACAGAAAATGAGTAGAGCAACATATCTGAACCAGATCATGAGAAGACAAGGGAACAACCACGTTCCTCCCAACCATATAATAGGGAAGCCAAATCACTTGCCCAGTTCACCCCCTAGCCTAACCATGAGTTCATGAGGGCTAACTCAGAACTCCTCCTCAACAATGTCCTTCAATTCTAGTAGCTATCCTCTTGCCTCACACTTACTCAGCAGTGCTCATAACAGCAAGGAAAATCCATTTCAGCGGACTCCTCTTTCCTCCCACTCAATTCGTAGTGTTCATAAGAGCAAGAGAGCTCAAAAATATTTTTGCCCGGCATACTTGTCAGCGTCTTGCCTCCTCGCATATGTTATTTATCAATTTTACCTAGGTCTTTTTCCCTCCCTTGGGGGAGGGATTTTCGCAGCTTTCTATATCCCTGATTTTCAGGGGTTTTCGATGGCCAAATATCTGATTTGTCACTTGGAATAATAAGCCCAAACGTAGTTCCAACTTCTTCCCCACTCATGGAGTCATGGTCAGCTGATTTTAACATGGTTGTTCCATTTGTCCTTCTGCGATTAATATAAATATTCTATTTTTTTATATAAGTGTCATAGTCAAATAGTTAGTTGAGTCCAATCAGAAGTCTGCCCAACAGTCATAATAATTAATTACAAATATCAAACTCAAAATTCCGAATTGCCATAAATGGAAAAAAATTTCCAAATTCGAATTTACTAAAAACGAAAATAAATTTCCAGCAAATTTACATTTCAAAATTATTTTATTTTTAGGGATATCACATCCTTTTCCCCTTCAATAAAACATTGTCATCAATGTTCATTCCTTTCCTAGAACAAGATTGGATGAGATTTCTACAAATCTCCCTCCAACTCCCAACTGGCTTCCTTAGGACTAAAGTGCTTCCATTGCACCTTTACCAAAGCGACGACTATGTTCTGAAGAGCTATTTCTCTTCGGTCCTGAGTGCATAGGGGTTCCAACTACACCAAGTTCTAATCAATCATATGAGTAGGATCATGAATATAATTTTTCAACAAAGACACATGAAATACATTATGAATTCTTAGATTAGTTGGAAGTGTAAGTTGATATGCTACGGGTCCAATTCGAGCTAGTATCTTGAAGGGCCCACAAAACCTGGGTGCCATCTTGGCACAGTTCCCTAACTTCAACGGGATTTTTTGGGGTTTGACCTTCAAATAAACATGGTCACCTACTTGAAATTCCAAGTGTCTTCTTTTCTTATCTGCATAGCTCTTTTGTCTGTCCTGTGCTTCTTTCAAGTTCTATTGTACCTTCCTTACCATGTTCTCCATTTCTTGGAGCATCTCTGGTCCAACCATGAGTCAATCAGTCAGGTTATCCCAACTAATTGGAGTTGTACACTTTCTTCCATACATTATTTTGAAAGGGCTCAACTTAGCCGAAGTTTGGTACCCATTGTTATATGCAAATTCTACCAACTGTAGGTAGTCTTCCCACTTGTTCGGCTTTGTTATTACATACATGCGAAGCATATCCTCTATGATTTGGTTTTTCCTTTTGGTCTGTCCATCTGTTTGTGGATGATAACTCATACTAAAATTCAAATTAGTAATTATCCTTGCAAACAATTCCTTCCAAAAAGAGGATGTGAATTTTACATCTCTATCTGAAATCACCATTTTAGCAATACCATGCAGTCTAAAAATTTCTTTCATGAATATTTCAGCAATGTTTATAGCTTTAAAAATAGACTTTACAGGAATAAAGTGTCCAGACTTATTGAGTTTATCAATTACAACCATGATAGAATCATTATGTTTCTGCCTTTTTGGAAAACCTGTTAGAAAGTCCAGCGATATGGTCTTCCATTTCCATTTTGGTACTGGTAATGGTTGTAATAGGTTGGCTGGATGCTGGTGTTTGGCCTTAACCTGCTGAAAATCCTTGCACCTAGACAAGTATTTTGTTGTTTCGCCTTTCATATCAAGCCAATAAAACAATTTTCTAAGTGCTGATATCATTTTTTGGTAACCTGGATGACCAGAATACAGTTTCTTATGCACTCTGTCCAAAACTGTTAATTTTAACTCTGTTGAATCTGGTATGTAAATCCTGTTTTTAAATCGTAATAGTCCCTTCTTGTCGATACTTAGATCTGGTTTATCTGAGTCTGGGGTACTGTTTTGTAATTCTTCCATCATCTTAGTGTAATTTTCGTCGCTAATACCGGCTGTCCTTACCTTTCATTCCAGATCACTTTCTGCCCTCCTGATATTTACCTCAAATAACCCATGGAGTTTTCTTCTTAAAGCATCTGCTACTTTATTTTCTTTGCCATTGATATGTCTAACCTCGAAGTCAAATTCACTCAGGAAGGCTAGCCACCTTGCTTGTCTTGCATTAAGGTTTGGTTGGTTAAACATATATTTCACACCGCTATTATCCGTCAATAGTAGACATTTAATTCCCATTATGTAGTGTCACCACATTTTTAATGCATGTATTACTGCTGCCAATTATAAGTCATGAGTGACATAATTTCCCTTGTGGTCTTTTAATTTCTGAGACTCGTAACAAATCACATGCCCTTCCTGAGTTAGAACACCACCTAGTCCCTCTTTACCTTCATCAACACATACTATGAAGTCTTTATCTGGGTCTGCTATCTTCAAAATGGGCACCGATGTCAATAATTCTTTCAGCTTGTTAAAATTGTCTTGACACTTTTGTGACCAGTTAAACTTGGTCCCTTTCTTTTGTAATGACGTGATAGGGTAGGATATATTTGAAAATCCTTCTATAAATCTACGGTAATATCCGGTGATTCCCATGAATGACCGGATATCTGCCACATCCTTAGGTACTGGCCATTCCATAATGGCTTTTATCTTTTCTGAGTCTCTGGAAATACCTTTCGAGGAAATGACATGTCCTAAATATTGTATCTCTTTTTTATAAAAGTCACACTTATCAAATTTGGCGTACAATTTGTGTTCCCTCAACGTTTTCAGAACTATCCTTAAGTGTTCATCATGTTCTTTTTCCATCTTTGAATAGACCACAATATCGTCGATAAATACTACTACGAACTTGTCTAAGTACTGACTGAAAATGTTGTTCATTAAGCACATAAATGTGGCTGGTGCGTTAGTGACTCTGAAACGAATGACTACAAACTCATAGTGTCCATATATTGTTTGAAAAGTTGTTCTTTTATGTCCTCATCCTTTATCCTAACTTGATGATAACCGGATCGTAAATCCAATTTTGAAAAGATCTTGGCCCCACCAACTTGATCGAATAGATCATTCATCCTTGGTAAGGGGTATTTGTTCTTAATGGTTATTTTGTTCAGTTGTCTATAATTGATACATAGTCTTAGAGTACCGTCTTTCTTTTTCACAAAGAGGACTGGTTCTCCCCATGGAGAGACACTCGGTTTGATATACTCTTTTTCCAACAATTCCTGTAATTTTATTTTTAATTCTGTCAGTTTTGGTAGACTCATTCGGTAGGGTGCTTTTGAGATAGGGGCTGATCTGGGTAGTAAGTCTATGGAAAAATCTATTTATCTTCTAGGAGGCAATTCTAGTATCTCATCCAGAAACATGTCTCTGAATTCATGTAGGACAACAAAGTCTTCTAACTTGGGATTATCTTCTTTTTCTAATACATTCGTTACTTGGATGGCGTAAACTTTACATCCCTTTCTAATACACTTCTTGAGTTGCATCATTGAAACTTGTTTGACTGATACAAGTTTTGGTATGCCTTGGGCTGTCCTAACAGTGCCAAAATTGTCTTTATAGCTAAGTATCTTTGTATAACAGTCTAGTACTGCTTTGTGTTGTTCCAACCAATCCATCCCGATAATCATATCATAAGATCCTAGTCGTAGGATGTTCAGATTGGTCCTTATCGTTTGACCATCCAAGTTGAACTCAAGATCATAAATAAAGTCAACTACCTTTCTTTTAGTACCTATTGCTAGTTGTACAAGCCATGCCTTTGCGTTTTTCAGTTTCTTAAGTTTATTCGACTCTACTACATCGAGAGTAATACAACTTAACGTAGCTCCATGGTCAATTAAAACAGAAATACGAGTGTCGTTGATTTTACCTTCGATTTCTACCACCGAGGACTGGTGGTCAGCTTATGGACCATCTATGGATGCATTTATCTGATGCACTTCTGCCCACGTCTCCCACTGTCAAGGCTTCCTGCAAATTGTGAACAATAGTTCTATTGGATGCAATTAAACGTGGACAATTCCTCATTAGATGAAGTTCTCCACACTCCCAACACTTTAATGGCTTGTGGGAGTTGTCCCCAAACTTCTTCATTCCCAAGTTTACCATTTTACCACCACCTTTCCTATTCAGATGATTGGAGTGAAAATCATTCCTTGGGAAACGTTTTTCTGCAACCTGATAAGGAAATGGCTGGTATCCCTTCTTCCACTGGTTCATTCGATCTTGCTTCTTATCCTTCCAAGTCTTGGGAAACTCTTCCCGCTGTTTATACTGGTCATAGCACATTCATGCTTTCCTGAATACCTCACTCAAGGATTTGAGGCTGTCAAACTCAATTCTGTCCCGGTAGGCCTGTGGTAAACAACTTAAGAATCGTTGGATTTTTACCTTATCCTCCTAGATGTACGATATGAACCTTAGTAGTTATAGAAATTTATTTATAAGGTCCTCCATCATCATTTGTCGAAGTCGTAACTCGTAAAATTATTTCTTTTTCCCTCCATAATAGCTTTCAGAAAGGTATTGTTTCTTGAAATACTTCTTAAAGTCAGACTATTCCAATTGTTTCTCCTTTAGGGCCTTGGCCAATTTCAGGTCCTACCACCAAATGATGGCCTTCCCCTTCAGATTGTAGATGGCTATTTTGACCTTCATGTTGCTAGAATAGTTGTAGATTTGGAAGTATTTTTGGATGTCCAACAACCATGCCTCAACTTCTTCTCCTATCCTGGATTCTCCATCAAAGGTAGCTGGTTTAATCTTTTTAAATTCTCCTTTAAGGTGGTCTGTTTGTTTTCTTTTTCTGTCTGGTATGGTTTTGTCTTCAACGGAAGGTGTCCCTTCAGATAAACTGTCTTCTTTTTCTGTTTCTGCACCAGAATTCTTGGAGGCCCTTTTGTTGACCTCCTCATCATGTTTATCATCTTTTGGGATTTTCTTGGTTACTATACTATGCAATAGGACTTCATTTATCTCTTTCTCTTCCTGCCGTGCTTTCTTCAATTTTTCATTGTCGGCCTTGAAAACCTGTAGTTCAACTATAAGATTCCTCATTGTTTCCAACACCTCCATGGGTGAGCTTCCATCACTATTTTGTCTTGGATCTCCAGAAGGTCCTTGCTGTGGATTCCCTTCCATCCTGGTTTCTACACCTTCTTGGGCTGCCATAATCAACACAAAATAGAAAGGCTTTCTATTTGTAACCACAAGATTTATTAGTTTTTTCATAAATTAGAATATATACTAAGCAATTAATGTGGCCCTGTTCAGGCCCAATGTTGTAACTTTTTCTCTTATACCATATGTAATGTACCTCAAATTCACCATAAAAATAAATAAAAAAATTCTATGACATAATTTAATTTCGTTTAAGCTTAGAATTTAAGAGAAGGTAAGATTCATTTATGTCCATAATAACATTATTACACCAGTCAAGTTTACTTCGAACATAAAATCTTATATGGATACTTTCTTCCATAATTCTATCACTTCCCTTAACTCTCATACTACTCTAACATGCTTATATGTATTTAGGCAGTATCTAAGCTTAGGACGAAGGAACCTTTGAGAGCTCAGAGAGGTAAAGCTCAGGTGGGAGCACAAATGTCGTTATATCAGCTGGAGAAAGGATTTGTGTGCACAAAGTTTAACCTCTGGAAGGACGTGTAGGAGAACAACTGAAATGAAAGGTGGAGACACTTCGGGGAGAAGTGCTGAAACTACAAGAGTCGTTGGATCCAGAAAAGATGCGTGAGGTTTAAACTTGGTGCATGCAGGGGAGTCAAGACTCTCCCAAATTTCGAAAAGGAGAAAGATGGGATTTGGTCGCGACCGTTGATATTAAGATCAAACCAACCAAGCTTATCAAGGGTAAATGATTATCCAAACTAATGGATGAATCCAACTTTCATGCTTTGGATATTAATTTTCTAGCTGCAGTTGATGAACAAGAAGGGCAGGTGACTCCATAAGTTAAAGAGGTTTTCTAAAACTCTCCTTGGTATGCATACCTTATTTTCATTTTACATCATCTACACACTCCTCCTGGTTTGACTAAAACTAAAGATAGATTTTTTAAACTTAAAGCTATGAAGTATTTCATTTTAAATGGAATTCTATATTGGAAAGATTCTTGACGTATTCTACTAAATTGTTTGTTTAAAAATGAAGCTGATAAATCTTTGCATGGATTCCATGAAGGAGACTGTGGTGGGCATTTGAATTGGAATATCACTGCCAACAACATTCTTAAAGCTATTTTCTAATGGCCAAATTTGTTTGCAGATGTCCATAAGAAAGTGACCTCCTGTCATAAATGCCATATATTTGAAGGAAAAAGGAAACTTCTTCCTTTACCTCTGAAGCCAATTTTAGTTGAAGCTCCATTTAAACAATGGGGTTTGGATTTCATTGGAAATATTCACCCACATTCATCAGGACAGCACAAGTGGATTCTCATAGCCATTGATTATTTCACCAAGTGGATTGAAGTTGTACCCACTAGGGAAGCCACTGATGTTGTGATCATAAAGTTTTTGGAGACTAACATTGTTTCTAGATTTGGATGCCATAGAAAAATTATCACTCACAATGTAGCAACATTCAAATAAAAAAAGATGATAGAGTTTTGTAGCAAGTATCAGATAACCTTAGGACACTCGACAACCTATTACCCTCATGACAATGGATTGGCAGAGTCTTCAAATAAGAGTTTGGTCAACATCATCAAGAAGATGTTGCACGACAAAAAACAATCATGGCACAATAAGTTGGTACATGCACTATGGGAAGACAAACTTACTACAAATAGGTCAATTGGTATGTCTCCATATGACTTGGTCTATGGAATGGATGTTTTTTTTCCTACTTATTTAGGCGTTCCTGTTATGAATTTATTGCAGGAAGTATAGGTAGAACCAAATGACATCCAAAGAATAATCAATCAAACTATACAACTGCAACAATCTAGAGAAGAGGTCTATAATCAAACTTAGGTGATTCAAGAAAATATAAAGAAAATCTATGACAAAATAACCAAGGATGATGACTTCCAGTTAGGATATAAAGTACTGAAATAGGACTCAAGGAATGAAGAAAAGAGAAAACATGGAAAATTTGACAATGTATGGAAAGGCCCATTCATAATACATGCCTACAAGGGAAGCAATGCATTTTTTATCAAGGATATGGATCGAGCATATCTGTCAGGAGGACCTATCAATGAAAGAATTCTCAAGCACTATGTTTCACAAGAATGAATATTTCCTCACTCATTTCATTGTAAATACCATTTTACTTTTTTTATGTCAAGTCTAGGTGATTTTTTATCAGTGATTGAAGCCTAGAGAGAAGGCCCTAAGCCCTTGATCAGGATCACCAGATTTACATTTATATTAAAGAAAATCAGAATGCAGACAAGTATTGGAGAATAATATTCAATGAAACAGGTAGTTGGTTCTTGGCACCTCACAAGGAGAGCACCAATCCCCAAGTGGAGCCACTGTTACAAAACTATTTCATAGTATCACCTCATGATTAGAATTTATTCCTCTAGTCATTTTTTATTGTAAATAGTGTTTTAGTCTGCAAATAATTTACAAAAAGAAAAACAAAAACAAAAGAAAAGAAGATGAACAAACAAAAGAAAATTAAAAGAAAAAGGATAGAAAAAATGAAAAGCGGGTATAAAAAAAGAAGAAGAGAAAATCTAAAACCCCATGAAAAACTAAAATTGGTTTGAATCATATTGTATAATCATGATCAAACCTTTTTAAATTTATGTTGATAGGTTAGTGAATAAATTTGGTCAAACAATTTAATCTTGGCCAAATTAGTTAGGTTAGAGTAATGATTAATCCAATAGTCTAAGTTGGATTAATGTGCTAGTTGATTAGGCTAGTTAGTAATGTTTATTTCAATAAAAATTGCAAAGGGATTGTTAAAATACCCTTTATTTAAGTAAATTTAATGTTTCTTATCTTAGGAAATAATACCTTAGTGAAAAAATAAGAAAGGGTGATCTTAGAACTACCCATTACATAATTTTATCCTAAGTTTTATTGTGGATAAGACGCTTTGTCATGTTGCGACTAAAAGGCACAAATATTTCATTGGCAACATCTAACAATGCCAATATCAATGGCCCTTGGTGCATTTTAGACCCCCTGACCTTTCTTCCTTTAAGCGTGGGGAGGGGGGTCTGGAAAAGTGGTTTCCCCCGTGGTGGACCCACCTAACGTGTCACCCTCTCATCATTTTGGACCTCCCTAACTCAAATTCACTTACCACCTAACCCCCCCCCTCTGTAATCCTTCCAAACCACCTACTCAATACCGCCCACCTCACTTTTCCACCGTACCCCACTATCACCCGTCACACGTCACACCCCACATATTCGTTGGCCAATCAATGCCCTCCCGGTGGCCGATATTCACCGAGTCATCAAATCGCACCATAACAGACACCTTTGTTGCACTATTTAGCCCTGTTTCTTTAACACTGTCACACTATTTGCATATCTGTACACTATCGACATCACGCCAAATCAAACCTTAGAGCCAACTACTACCAAAGTTCACTGTCAACAAATGTAGTTAACCTGGGTAATTATAGTCCTCCATTAAATCACCTTCAGAACATTCTTAGTCATGGCCCCCAAAGAAAAATCCGCTGAGACATCTGAAAATCCATTTCTTCCTCCTCCCATCGACCTAGATCATATTCCTTGGCAGATAAAGGCTACAAAATTATAGAGCTGAAGTGTGAATTTGACTTCTTTGAATTACACTTCAAGCTAAAGGATATTTTCTTAGATTACAGTGACAAAATTGGAATATGGGAGTCCAATTTTCCTCTATACATGTTCCCTCGGACCTTCCACTTCCTGGAATTCACCCTGAAATGTCAAGCCCATTATTTTCCCAGCCAAAGGGCCATAGTTTCCTCTTTTGGTGAAACCTTGTTGATCATTACCCCCTAATCCATTAATCAGATTTTACAGATCCTAAGAATTGACTCTGTAATCCCTTTCTCTTTTGAAGCTCTAAATTACCTCTACCATAAACTCTCCTTCCCACAAAGAGCCTAGATTTTCGAAATCTTCCTACCAGAAGATGCTCAGTTGCCTAAGAAAAATGCTCCCTATCCATCTTCCATCTTCTCTGTCAGAGAAAAAAAAATTATTTCCACCCTCTGTTACCTTTTATGATACTTTTCAAATGAATGGTTGGATGAACCTATCTTAGGTTTTCTATCCATTTTCTCCAGAGAAGAAAATGCCATAGTCTAATTTGATTCTAGTGAGTTTTTGGATGACAACATACATGAACAGTTTTTCAAATTTTCAATAGAAGGAATGTTCAAATATTCCTCAGTGTTGATATACCTATTCTTGTTTTTTCAGTGAGATATATTTTCATGTGCTCTTCAAAAATTGGATCAGGAAGGAAACCCTCAATCAGTGAATTCATGGACCTCCCTAGTGAGTAAAAATTCAATTGAGGTCAACTTTAAGGATTTCATTGATCAATTTTATCACCTAGTGGTTTACATGCTAAGCAGCATAATAAAGCCAAGAATCAATGAAGAAGTCCATAGAATTCTTCACCTCTCTGATTTGGCCAAAACAGGATATTGGTATCTGTACCAAAATCACACTGAAATAAGAGTGTATGTATGTGAATTTCCACCATACAGACTACCAAAATATATCCCTGTAAGGATATTTGCATTGGAATATATCAAGCATATGGTGAAATCTGATGACATCCATTTTGTATCAGTCAAGAAGAAACAACAACTCAGAATCAAAACCCAAATAGTTTCTTTCATATTCAACAACAGAGCTACATGAGAAGAGGAAAACAACCTCTTGAAACAGATGAACTTCACTCAGAGTTCCACATGGAATTATGACCCATTTGGTGTCATTCAGAGCTTAGGGTAAAACGAAAGAGAACTCCTTATGCTCATGTACACAAGACGGAGGTGGAAAATTATATGAATCAGACTAATTGGAAAGAAAATACGTTTTTGGATACAGAAGAATAGCCTCCCCTGTCAATACTTCACATACAAGAACACCTCAAATACAAACTAAAAATAGAGCAAGGAAAGAGGTTTCCACTTCAGTCAGAGAGGTGTCAACTGGAGACTTTCAAGTCTACAGGAAGAGGGCTAAAACTAGTCACACACCAAACCTACTCAAAGAAGGAGAAATTCAGTCCACCATAGTCATGGAGGGACCACATTCCTCAACCTTTTCAGGAAGTCAGTTCATAGTGTCCACATCTTCAACTAAAAAACAAACATACACTACTCTATCAGTTGAATCCTCTCATGAGCCAAGAGGGTCAAATATCTTTGACAAATACAAATAGATCAAGCAGAGGAATGAACTCCTAAAAAACAACACATATGCTCAGTTTTGGAAGTAAAAATCCACTGCCCAACATAGACTATTGTCAGCATTTGACATAGAGAAAGGAAAAATGCAAATGGAATTCTTGCAAGAATAAATTCCTCATCCCAAGACAATTGTTCATTACAAGAAGACTTATTTTGAGTTTTCTGTGAAGGAGGTCCATCCAGTGGACCAAATGGACATGCACAAGAAAACATGGGAGATATTATCCACTTTGACAAATAACTCACTGACTTCTTCAAAATTACAGGTGTCTCTGAATAATATCCAGTCCCAATTGAAACTAGAGAAAATATCCTTTTTGGCCAAGGAAAATAAATTTAAATCACTAGAAGAGTTGGTGATAAAGATTGGGTATGACCCATCAAATGTCAAGGTAGTTGAAGAATTGTTGAAGAAGAAAAATGTTGATATAGAATCCTTGAGAAAGCAAATGAAGGTTCCAACCACTGAATATTCACAAGCAAAGGAGGTGGCTGAAACCAAAGGCCACAAAGAGGAGATGTTGAAGTTGATCAGGGAACAAAATGCACAGATAAGAGAGATGGATGAAGAGATGCAAAAATTGATAAAGGAGAAAGAACAGAGTGTGAAAATGGATATTATTCCACTGGAGTTAGTCCCTCTGATATGAGTTAGGACAACAAAAGTAGCTACAATAATAGAGATTCCATCATCCATCCCATTGCAAGTTCTGGGTGCTTCTGAGAAGCTTGTGAAGTCTATGGAATACATGTGATTTCAAGTGGAGGAGATCAGAAAGTTGCAAGAGGAAGTAAAAACCCTCCAAGACCTGAAGTCTATGTTCTAGTTGATTTATCATGCAAAAATGCATAAGGCTCAAAGACTCAATCAACAACTACAACAGGTACATAAAGAGACTGTCATGGAAAAGACCTTATCCGAGGCCAAGGAAAACATCTAGGTTGATATCAACAAATCTTTGAAAGAAATATGGCCATTCATACAAATCATATTTGAACAACATGAACTGGTATAGATGGCTAAAGAAGAAATTGGGAAAATAAGAGAAGATCTAGCAGAAAGACCTACAGAGGCCACTAAGATCATTAGATTCATAAACTCTAAAAACATGCAGGAGTTAGAAGCGATGGAGATTGAAGATAGGACATAGACCATCCTTGAGGTCAATAAGGTCCTGACCAAGAAAAGATTAATATTGTAGCTGGAGGAGAAGGCTTAGGTGATGGACATTGCAGTTCAAATATTTTTCAGAAAGATTGAATTACTACACAAGAAGAGCCTCCCTTGACTATTGGTACTCAATCACAAGATAATCACTATGTCATATTACAAGTAGAAGATTAATATAGTAGAAAATGATGGTCCCAAGTTTGCAGGTATACAGGGAATCATTACTGGTAAATATTTCCTAGAAAAATTACATTTGGACTTGAGCATCCAGCACGAGATAAAGCATATTTTCATCACCAAACCCAATTTTTTCAAGTATATTGAGATGGACGATATATACAGAAAGTTACTCAAGGTTTCCATCCCTAGTAAAAACATATGGGGAGATCTTTGTTTTTTACTTGAGTAAAGGTAATTTTGAGGTTCGAGTCAGCATGGAGAAATCGACCAAGTCAAATACATGAGTCACCAACTATTTCCATAAAATTAGCTCCAAGGATCCGAATAGATCAGCATAATTCCTATATTTTGTAATTTGAGATCTAGTTAGTTAGATTTTTTATCCATAATATCCTAGTCATTTATGAGAGTATCTCATGTAAATTATTGTATAAATACTTCTTTGTTTGAATTATTGTGGGTGGATTTTTGCACCCASGAGCTATTGTGTAATCTTTTCAAATGATCGACCAATAATAAAACATGTGATTCACAGGATTCTTGTGTCAGATTGTTGGTGATGTCTCTCTTTCTTTGTTGAATTTTTTCCTATTATCTGAGATAATTTATATGTTTCAGATTCTAATCATTAAAAGGAAGTAAATAGACAAAATATGTCTTGTATACTCTTTCTCTGGTCTTTTAATGGTCTATATGTTTTTCATATGAAGTTGAGCAAGGGAATTCTTAGTTTCTCCTTTGCTTAGCAGACTCTCACAACTTGTATGTCTTATTCACTTTATTTAATCTCAATAGATCCAACAGTTTCACTACCCTACCCTATGAATAAAACCTCATAAAAAGATGAATTTGATCCTCATCTTTAATACAGACCCCATAGCCCAATGGAAATTTAATGCATTCTTTCATCCAAATAGTACCAAAAAAAAAAACAAATTTGGACTATCATAGCTAGCCTAACATTTAAAACTTAAACAAATCTAAATCTTGCACAAAGATCCCTCTCTAAAACTAGCAGGGTTAGATCCCAGTTTCAAAATTGGTTTTGATAGTTACCTCTGTCAATTTATTATACCCTTAGACAACCTCTAGGAATTACAGAGTGATAACACCCACCATACTTAACACTTCCCATCCTAGAGCCTATCATAGTGTACTAAAGTTTAGTAATGGGTCATGGTCCATTCTCTCATGAGAAGAATGGGCTTAAGGCCCAGATATTGATGCAGTTGCTATGTAGATTATGTAAAAAATGATAAAGGACACCTATAAAAGCCACAAGATAGCTTGATTTCTATCCCCTCTAATGGTAATCACCCCTTGTCTTGATGCATTGAATGCACACTTATAAGAGGACCATAAACGAGTAAGAAAAAAAAATAAAAAATTGAAACCTTTTTAGGGGACTTGCAAATAATAAATGGGTACCAAAAGGAAATTAAGGGGTTCAGAATGCAAAAGGTACCGAGGACAGGGTATCTCAAGCATCAATTTGTCCATCTACAAAGGTGTTCATAGAAATGAATTTAGTGACACATAAGCCATGACGTAAGCCCAAATTCATAATGCTAGCACACTTACTCTTAAAGGGTTTCTTTCTTTCACTGTTCCCCTCGGTACCTATACCTCTACCTGGGTATTTTCTTTCATTATCTTGCTTGGCACACCTAATAGGGTTGGATGAAGGCCCTCCCATATTCAAACTTGCCAACTCACCTAAAGTCCTGAAACAATGTGATGCTTAAAGGGGATACTGAGGTGAATTTTTTACATGACTTATATCTTAAGTAACAACTTACTTTTCATGATTCAAGGACTAATATCTCTTATGAACATTGGTTTACCTTATCTTATACTCAGTTTTTATTTGGATCTCCCTAACATGGTTCTTTGAGGGATGTCATAGGCTTTCACCTAGGATGTTGTTCCCTTATTGTAGGACTTTAACATGTGTGATGCAGAGAAATGACTCAACTAGTGACTTACCACCTTCTCACATCAACTGTCGCATCTTCAAAACCTTGGATGATGGATAGATGGGCTTGGTTTTAGAAGAATTGGTCATCATGGCACACAAATGGGTTGAAATCCCACATGTTGAGTAGTGTACCCAAGGGATTATTACTCACTAGATTGAGGATGTTGCAGTAGCATTGTGACATCCACAAAACTAAAGTATTTTTGAAATTTAAATTTGTTGGAAAAAAATTTCGTTTTTAGTAAATTCGAATTTGGAAATTCTTTTCCATTTATGGCAATTTCGAATTTCGAATTTGATAATTGTAATAAATTATTGTGACAATGGGGCAGGGATCTAATTTGACCCAACTAACTATTTGACTGTGACACTTGTATGAGAACAAGATATTTTGTATTAATTGTAGGAGGACAAATGGAACAACCATGTTAAAATCAATTGAACATGACTCCATGAGTGGGGAACAGGTGGGAAATACCTCTGGGATGATTGTTACAAGTGGAAAATCAAGGATTTGGCCATTGGCAACCCCTAAAAATCAGGGATTTAGAAAGCTACAAAAATTCCCAAGGGGGGGAAGGAAGACCTAGGCAAAAATGATTGTTTGGATATATAGCATATGTGAGGAGGCAGGATGCTGCCTATTATGTTGGGAAAAGGAGACTGCTAGTTTTATTGCTGTTATGAATACTACAGATTGAGTGTGAGTCAAGAATGATCTACAGGAATGGAAAGACATTTCTGAGGAGGATTTTTCCAAGTTCATCCTCATGGACTCATGGTCAGGCTAGGGGGTGAACTGTGCAATCGATTTTGGCTGCTCTATTCTACGGTTGGGAGGAACATGGTTGTTCCCCTTTGTCTTCTCGCGGGTTGGTTTAGATATGTTACTCTACTCCTTCTCTTCCTAAATGATTTTCTATCTAATGTCTTGTACTTGTTAGAGCTGATCTGAAATAAATCTCATTTTCTGTTTTAATGGTCGTATAGATGATGTAAGGTACTTACTATATCTAAATTTAATTATTTCTATCTTTGTGGGATGGATTAGTTCCAGATGTAGCGAAATTACTTAAGTCTGTATGTACACAATAACCTGAGCGAAAAACTGTTTGGTTATACACAATGTGAAGTCGAACCTCTAAACAGAATAGTTAGAAAACTAATTCTGGAGTAACTCTTGATGACTAAATTTGAATTTGTTTGAATGTTACAATTTAATTGAATGTCTTTTGAGGACAATCGAATGGATTTATGTGACCAACATATAAAATTTGTGTAGTTGGGTTTCTGTTATAACATAGGTAATTCTTGTACATCGCAATTTCTAGTGTAAGATATCTAGTTATGAACAAATTGAATCTATATATATAAATATATATTTAGAATAAGTTTATTTTCTATAAATACAACTTCATATTCATAAATGAAAATCAGACACTATCTACCACTTCATGTAAATTTAAGCCTCTCTAAGTCAATACAATTCCACCATAGATCTGTAACAAATATATTCCTAATTTCTATGGGTAGGCATGATAATGAACTACCGAATATATCATCTACACAAAAAAAATGCATATATACAATTATATGTATGTATGTATTCATAAGAAGTTCCTCCTATACTATGAATATGATAAATTTTCGACGGACACACAATCTTTGACTATAATTTAAATAAATAAGAGTTGGAATACTCTAGTTAAAGCAACAACTGTTATACTTCATCCATTTCAAAGTGAACACAATAGGCCAAATATACCAGTGAAGCCATTGTTAAATTATGGTAAACCTCTTTTCCTTTATATAATAGGTTAGGCCAATGGTAAGTACCATGTTCAAAATTCAAAGGACAGAAATACTTTGCCACACATTATCATTCTGAGTAAATCTGACCAGTATTGTCTTTCTAACCCTTCAAGGAGAGAATTATATTACATAATGGTCAGAATATGTATTCAATTACAAATTGAATACTCAGAAAGGAAAATTTGTTGGGTATGTGTTATATTCTTTGCGTAGGGGGGTTAGAAGAGGGGCCACTAGGCCCCCCCTTGGGGGGTGCAGGGGCAGTGCCCTCGATTTTTTTTTCTTTTTAGGATGACATATTTCCAGGACGACATATTACTGAGATGGCATATTTCCAAAACGACATATTTCCGAGACCACATGATATTTAGGTGGTTTTTTCGGCACATGGTTTTTGCCGATGGTTTTCTATTTCTGGTTAAGGAATTAGGGTTTTGGACTAATCTAGGTCATTGGGTTAGGGTTTTGGATGCCATTGGCTCCTATATGTATATTGTATTGTAAACAATGTAACACAATGTATGAATATAATATATGCTGGTTTTCCCGGTTTGGGTTTCCAGGTAAAAAAATATCTATGTAATGTTTGTATTTTCCATTGTATCTTTTCTATTCTTTTATGAACATTAGTTTGCAGTAGATATTGTACAAGGTTAGAATTTAAATTTGGTATCAGAGCTTTATTGGCTTCAGGGGGATGCCTTTGTCATCAAGGGTTTGGCTTGGGACTATGATAAGCCTTGTTACAGTGGGAGATATGCGGTATTGTTTTTCAGGTGAAAAGAAATGGGAAGGAATTTGAAGATGGAGATCGAGAATTTTAATGGGAAAATCATTGAGTTGTGGAAGCTCAAGATGGAAGATCTTTTAGTGGACAGAGATTAGTGGATCGCGGTAGATCCATGTACGACACCTACAGGAACTTTTGTAGATGACTGGAAAAAGACAGATCGGAAGGCAAAGAGAACAATTCGACTGTGTCTCTCTGATTCAGTATTACTGAATGTGTCAGAGGAAGCTACAAACAAAGATTTATGGGAAAAGTTGGGGAAGTTGTATCAGTCTAAGTCCCTGGTAAATAAACTATTCCCGAGAAAGAAGCTGTATAACTTGAGGATGAGAGATGGAGACTCGGTGGCA
>JZKD02S2042587.1:112416-123211 GCA_000966675.3 Picea glauca
AGAAAAGAAAGTATCACTGATGAAGGTGGACACTTTGAAGAATGTTGTAGATTCATTAACAAAATATGTGAGCACTGAGAAGTTCTCTTGGTGTAGAGGATCCATGGGCATTGTTTCCCTGAATTGTTGACTATGTAACCCTGTAACCCCCTGTGTGCAAAGAAAACAACAAGTGGGAGAATGTTGGGTATGTGTTATATTCTTTGCACGAGTAGTAGTGTCTGAGCATCTGAATCAGGCATGCAGGGGGGTTAGAGGGGTGAAGCCCCCTGTGCGGGGGTTCGGGGGAAGTGCCCCCAATTTTTTTTTTTTCAGGACAACATATTTCTAGGACGACATATTACTAGGATGACATATTTCCAGGACCACATGATATTTAGGTGGTTTTTTTAGCACATGGTTTTTGCCGATGGTTTTCTATTTCCGGTTAAGGATTTAGGGTTTTGGACTAATCCAGGTCATTGGGTTAGGGTTTTGGATGCCGCTGGCTCCTATATGTATATTGTATTGTAAACAATGTAACACAATGTATGAATATAATATATGTTGGTTTTCCCGGTTTGGGTTTCCATGTGAAAAAATCTCTGTGTAATGTTTGTATTTGCCATTGTATCTTTTCTGTTCTTTTCTGAATATCAGTTTGCAGTAGATATTATACAAGGTTAGAATTTACAAAATTGGCGTAACACCATTAATGGAAGAATGACCTCAAGGGTTTACTCCAATGAACAATACAGTAGACTCAAACTAGTTACAACAGAGTTGGTTAAATCATGATCTCCTTAAACAATGATAGAACCTATAGAGTTAGCCGAGATGTGAGAGGGTTCAGAACCCAAATACCTTTTGCACTAGAGGCAGTGATGGGTATTTGATATTTTCACGGACCGAGACCCTACAAGAAATCAAACCCTGCAAACATTAGTCTTTATTCAAAAGATAAGTATCCAAGAAAATTGAATTGCCATAAAACTATAAAAAAATTAAACCGATGATTCCCTTTCAGAAAGATACTTATCTTGTTGAGACACGGGTTTGAATCTTGGCCTCTTCGCCTACTACCTATTTAGACGTTCAGGCCAAGGGAGGAGGGCACAATACCATCTCTGATGGTTCCTCAGAACAACACAGCCCATCATTAGTGACAATAATAGTTTGATATATGAAACTCGTAACTTGAAAACAGTACAAACCTTGCTACAATAGAAAGGATACGAAATAATTTATAGAATCCTCACACAGTATATAGACACAATTAATGAGTTAAGTATAATTCAGTTATGAATCGAAATTATAATGAATAGAGATAAAAGATCAACAGTAAAAGAAGAGTCATCACACTATGGCGTATAAAGAATGGAAATACATCATTTTCGTCAAGATTTACATGGAATCATGGTACATACAAATTTTTTATGCTACAGGACTCCCATTAAAATATTCAAGATATCCCAGAAACAAGATATGACAATGGTAATAGAAGGACCAACCGAAGGTCGGATAAAGCTATAGGATGATGACTCCATTCATTCAGGGAAATAGATAAAAGGAATATATAACAATCTTCCTACCACACAAGAAGAACCCACATTGTTGACTATACACAGAGCCAACCCATCTTCGTAAGATGTCTTGAGGAAAAACGATAGTGGGAATAACAAAACAAGCTGATATACTTATACTACGTCTTAGGTATGTTTACAGTGAGAGGCGTATGCTTCGATCAACCCTAATTTCAAAAGGATCTGTTGGCTACTACAGAGGAACCCTAAAATGCCTAACCAAAAATGGGTTACCAACAATCTCGGGGAGGAAGCATTTCCTAGGATTACGAGGCGATTTTTCAAAGAATGATGAAGAGAAAGTGCCGAAAGGAAAGACATGATAGACAAAAAGGGAAAACGCTACCATTGCCAAAATACCAAAACACTTAACCTTTTCCAAAGTTCTTCATCTCCCTTTTATTTTATCTATCTCAGCATTATGTTAAATAACTTACCAGGGCATAGGGTCGTGCCGAGAGTTACTTCATGGAGTAACCTCTTTCACTCATAGTCTTCACCTTTGAAATGGGGCATGCCGAACCTCTTCAAAAAACTCAGGAATGACAAAGTGTTAAACCTACCTTAACCCTAATCGTCACCTTGTCACCTCGTAGTAAATGTAAGGGGTGAAGAGGACGGATTGTCATGTGGCCATGGCTGTGTGTTTTGACACTTGGAGTATGAAGCCAACAATTACATAGGGATTCGTTGAATGGATTTTAGTGTTTTTACAGAGCCTTAACTTTTACGACAGTAACACTTCTAATCCACGTAAAGGAGGTTGTGATGGGACACCATCATGACTTGAATCTAAACCAAATTGTTCTTACCCCTCGGTGTAATTCTGAGACAACAGACAAAGCTTAGCTGTCACCTTTCGTTGGAATTTGGATCTCGTACCTGCACTACAATCAACTGTCAATTCTACCCAGATCTTGGTAGTTAGGTTAGTCATATAGTGTAAGAGGAACCTGACCCCACGTCCTTCATAATTTAAGGATTATTTAAGGAATTCCTTCCATAACTCCACAGGTGTAATTATGCATGACTTAAAGTCTTGTGACATTATAATGAGTTACAACATGTATTATAATATTTGCCTTAGGTGCGAAGCCTATAGGTATTCAAGTACAGATTAAAAACAGAAGGGGGTTTGCCCAATAGTTTTTGGATCCTTTCCTTATAACCTCCTAATCATGACACGATTAAGAAATCTTATGGTGAATTAGAGAAATTAAGAGTTTATAACAAGAACTTTGTAATAGAATTTTAAAACAAAGTTATTATAGAGAGTGATGATCAAATCTACATCATGATCGCATAACTAGGACTGTTATTCTACCAAGAAAACTATGTAAACAAATTTTTTTTTTCGTGGTCAATATGGGGTTCATTACAAGAATACATCCATATATGAGATGCATCCTCCTCTACCCTAGACATAGCTCCCTATGACCTTGATGTTGGCCTCAATTTGATGATGATGTCACCTTCTAGGGTTTCATGATGATCGGGTTTGATGTCCCTTGGGGTACCACGGATGATTGATCATGACCATGGATAATGTGATACACCCTTTTCCATCACTTCACACTGATATGATGTCATGTGGCCTTGGGATTCCTTCCTTTAACCTTGGGATGATTGACGTCACCACACATGTGCCATTTATGATAGAATTTTTGCATTTTTAGTATTTGTAGATGCTACTTGAGGGGTTGGACCCACTTATTATTGACATTTCACTTTATTTTGTGGATAAATCACTATCTTTTACCTCATATAAAGAGGTTAGTGCTAGATCATTTTAAATCATCACTTCTCACTCACTTGTGTGGGCATAACTCTCAAAATTTTCACTATTTTCCTCTTTGTCTCTTTCACTCATGTGCTATCCTTGGAGGAGGTTATTTTTGGATACTTTGCTCTTTTGGACGATAAATTTATGCAATTAGGGTTTTGATGCTCTTGATTCATGGAAGAAGTAAGTAGTTTCTTGTAACATCTAGTTCCACTGAGCACATTTACACTGAATTATTCTTTGAGGACAGTTGCGAGCAAGTGATCCAGTTATGACACATTATAATTATGCTTTGCTTATGAGTTATATTTCAATGTCATTTTGATTGTATGTTAAATTCTAGATGTATATATGTATCGACGAGAATTATTGATGAGTTTCCCCGAGTGTGCAAGATACATGACAGGTTGATGATGTTGATGGCATCAACGGACTCCATTGGACTCTCGACTCCATTGGACTCTTGATTGAGTCAGGGAGTGGACTTGTATTTGGTTTGAGTTTTGAGTATTTATTTACATGTATATATGATGATTTCAATATGGACATTATGTATATGGATTATTGACAGTTGGATGCATGCTCAATGAAGTTTGCTAATCCGAATCACATAAGGAGTAAAGGGTTCATGCACATAAACCAAACATATGAGGGAGAGTTGTGACGATGACCTTGTCACAACCTACTAGCACTCCTACCGTGAATTGAACGTATGGTTAACTATTAGCTTGTTCCTAGAGGTCCACGATGTCATGAAAGAAGACTGAGACAATCGCTTAGGAATAATTCTAAGGGGCGTGCAATAAAGCATAGTCTTTATTCCATAGACAACCCTTAGTCTCTCATAAGGTCAACCAAGTGGAGTGTTGACTTCAAGTGTCATTCAAACTTTCAAACTAGTCAAAGGTGAGTGGCATCCTTGGAGCACAAAGGTGTGTCTTGAAGGGAACGCCACATAATCAAAATTGAGTAATAAAAATCTAGAAGGCTAAGAAAACAAAATTAAAATAATCAGACTTTGTTTGAAAGAGCATGCAAATGATTATTAAATTAAAAACAAGAAAATAAAAAAAAATCTATGTCTAAAGAGGTTTGTTTAAGTAAACCATAAAAAGGGAATAAAAGAATTAGATTAGCAATTTAATTGAATGAAGAAATAAGAATAAACTTAGGTAAATGCACATGTGTGCATAAAAATAATAAAAATGATTTATAAATAAAAAGAAAATAAAACATAAGAGAGTAGGTGGTCCACATAGAGTAGCATCTTGAGTCAATCTACCACTAATCTTAACTAAAAGAAGACTCATAAACCAATTCAAACTTAGATCTAGTTAGGGGACACAAATTAAATGAGGGTTTGGGAAACTAAGAGACAACTAAGAGGAAAAATAGGAACATATTGGGAAATGTGAGGGAATTTGTCTAATTAAATAAATTAAAAGGAGAAATTGCATGTGCGGGTGAATAATCCTTTAATTAAATTATTAAAAATTAATTATTTGTGCATAAGGACGTGTGAGATTTTTTATATAAAATAATTGAGATAAATGAGAGGGGATCTCACCTTTGTTAGTATTGTTATGTTGCCAAAAGTTTTATTGACTAAGTTTTACTTGTGAAAATTGGGTTCCAAAGTTTGAAAGGAGTGGAAACTCTAAGGTAAGGGGATACGGGGAAGACGATTATTCCTTAGGCTAGGGGGAATACGAGTACCCGTACCGTTGGCTATGCGTGTGAATTCATTGGATTAATAGGCTGAAACAAGGAGAGTGTGCGTAAATTATTGAAGTTGAAATTCATGTACAACAATTTTACTCCTAGGTTTCTGTATTTAACGATTTATTATTGTAATGTTGTGTAGAAATTTTCAGTCATTTTTTGGTTTCGAAAGATATTATAAGAATCGGATTATGGTTTGTGCATAAACTAGCACAACCACATAATTGTGGCTGATCAACGCCGAAAGGTTGATAAGATAAAAAAATCCTTAAAAGAATATATTAAATTTTATTATTAATTAACAAATAAACGGTTGATTAAATTTTATTATTAATTAACAAATAAACGGTTGAGCTTCATTTATCTGGTGTTAATATTTTAATTTATGTTAATCACTTAGGTGGCAATCAGTTAGCTATCAAAGTAATTTTTAAATATGATTAGGTAAATGTAAAAAAGTAAACACATAAACGGATGTTTTTATAATAGTTAGGAAGTTAATGATTGAAATCACATCCATTTATTTTGTGTTACTACTAAGAATATTCCAGCCATATTTAATCCTGTCCATAGAAAACTTATTAAGCACTAAACCTCTATTAAATCTGCCCATTGTCAATAGGTATACCCCTTTTGGCTTAAAATTTTATTATTCAGTTATAAAAAATCTGATTATTATTGAGTATAAAATTAGTGTAGTAATTCCTTGCATATTGTAATTAATGTTTCCATCGCTTTTGATTCTATCGATTTGATGGTTCGAATTTTCGACTGTTTTTACTGTTGTTATCCTTCCTCCTAGATTTATTATATGCATGGGTAAATCTTGTATAGTAATTCCTTGCATATTGTAATTAATGTTTCCATCGCTTTTGATTCTATCGATTTGATGGTTCGAATTTTCGACTGTTTTTACTGTTGTTATCCTTCCTCGTCGATTTATTATATGTATAATCGTATTGATCTAATGATAGTTAGTTTGTTAAATTGGTAGAATTTCGATTTTAATCTATACTCTAACTCTATTGGAATAGAGTCCAGGTATATATATATATAAACAAAGAATTAAACAAATAAACAAGTGTTGTCGACGCTGCATAATATGTGGTACAATAAACTTTTAACATAATCACAATCTGATTTCCAGTTACGCTGAGAGAGGCCTGTTCCACTCACTTGTTTAACAGAATGGATAGTAATGTTATTGTGTGAGATATGCCTTTCTACTTCAGCTGTAACTGAAGTGAACAATATTCTTCACACAATTCTTTATTCTCCTTCCTGAAATTTTGTAAATCCTGATAGAATAGGGTTGAACGATTTCTTACACTGAGTTCTAGAAATAACCTTGACAAGACATTCATATTAATACGTTGTTTATTAATCATTAAGATCAGAGGAGTAGATTAATAATTCCTATGAATATTGGTAACTTAATAATACATATCAGTTATTGTATCCAGGATTAAGAAGATTAAGAAGATATTTATGCTAATGATGACTATGGTCAATCCTCAAGACTTGTAATATTAAATAACATTTAATAATGTTGTTCTAATATTAATAATTCCATAATTTGGAAGAATTAAGAATATATTGAGTAATAAGGGTGGAATTTTTTCCCTAAGTGATTAAGGGTTCTTAACCAACTTGATCTTTTGTTTAAATTTTAGAGTCATTAATTTGAATAGTAATTATGCATTATGTGGAGTCAATGTGACTGGATACTTTGTGATGGTATAATGCAAATCTTGAAATTAGTAATGAGTGTTTGTTATTTTGCTTTATATCATTATGACCAGGGTAGATAGTGAAAGCGTTTGATTAACATTAAATTATCGAAAAGTTTCTCCTGGCATAATGGGATTTACTTTGTGTATTGCTTCATAATTAATTAATAATATTGTTTGTAAGGAAACAATGGTATAGTGTCTTCAATTTTTATTTTATCTCACTTAATTATTAATAATGGAGTAGTACAATATTCTACTTCACTTAATTAATCAATAGAAATGGTTGTGTTTGGTAAGGTTGTATTGACTTATTACAATTGCTATTTTTATAGTTGTCATTACTCATAAATTAAACTTCTATAGTTGTCATTATTCATAAATTAAAGTGTAACTTAAAGGTGATACATGATTTATTTATGTTAGAATTATGGATAAGATTTGATAATTGTATTTTGACTTTATTCAACAAGAATATAGTGAAGTGAATTTACTTTAGGTTACTTACGTGTTACATCTTTGTACATTAATTTCCATATCCTTCGTAAGCATTGAGGATTGTTACATTTCTTCAATTTTATGTCTCTGGTTAATGCTAAAGGTTGAATTAATATCTTTTTATAAGTATTCATTATTTTTTTAAACCTTAAGAGGGAAACATAAGTGTTTATTTCTCTTTCAAAGTTTTTATTGTCCAAGTTTGTGAAGCATTCTTTTCTAGGGTTAAAATCCTAAGGCCTAAAAGTGCTTGCAATTTAGGGTTTTAACCTTAGCTTTTGATCCTTGACCTAAGTGAAGCTAGAGAAAGTGAAAAACAACACCTAAGGCCCCAGTGTGTTTGAATCCATGCACCTTCTTCCTCAAAGTCTAAAACCTAAGGCCCAAGTGTGTATGCACCTTAGGGTTTAGATGTAATGTACCCCAAATTTCCCAAATATTTTTTTTTTGTGTTAGGGAACATTAAAATTTCTTGATTCTTCAACATTGATTATGACGTAGAGATAATTCATAAATTACATCTTTATTCATTTATCATATGCATAGCAGAGTTATGGTCATTATTGGATTAAGAGAATACACTTAAATTTGTGACCACGACTATCATAGTCCTTAGAATAAACATACTATCCATAATGTAGCGTGTAATGGACTATCATTAATCATCTATCATTCACTTCTACATAGTTCTCCTAGTTCCCATTAATAATGTATTGTGACATCCCCAAAAATAAAGTATTTTTGAAATCTAAAAATTTGTTGGAAAATTATTTCGTTTTTAGTAAATTCGAATTTAGAATTTTTTTTCCATTTATGGCAATTACGAATTTGGAATTTGATAATTGTAACAAACTATTATGAATGTTGTGCAAAGATCTAATTTGACCCCAACTAACTATTTTACTATGACACTTGTATGAAAACATAATATTTTATATTGATTGGAAGAGGACAAATGGAACAACCATGTTAAAAATCAGCTGACCATGAATCCATGAGTGGGGAACATGTTGGAACTACCTCTGGGCTGATTGTTACAAGTGGAAAATCAGATATTTGGCCATTAGCAGCCCCTAAAAATCAGGGATTTAGAAAGCTGCAAAAATTCCCAAGAGAGGGAAAAAGACCTAGGAAAAAATATGGTGTGGATAAATAGCATATATGAAGAGGCAGGACGCTACCAAGTATGCTAGGAAATAATATTCCTAGTCACTTGTTGTTATGAACACTACTTGTTAAGTGTGAGGAAAGGAGAATATTACTGACAGAGGAAGACATTGCTGAAGAGGAAATTCCAAGTTTGCCCTCATGGATTAATGGTCAGGCTAGGGAGTGAATAGGACAAGGGATTTGGGTGCCCTATTCTGCGGTTAGGAGGAACGTGGTTGTTCCCTTTGTCTTCGCACAAATTGATTCAAATAAGTTATTCTACTCTGTCTTTGGTTAAATATTATGATCACTCATAGATCTGCGTTTTATTTATTTCTATGAATGAACCTTGGTCGAACGTTGTTGTGATTAGAGACTGACCCAATACCTCCTATTCATCAATTAGGAATGGATTATTACTGCTGGAACATAATGCTCAGTAAATTCTAGTGTCATTGGATGTATTAATGGGAAGAACTATTCCTGCAGAATTTCATTACTCTTGTAATAGGATAACCTCTAGGACGAAATGTCACATGCGTAAAGTTTGGCGAATCTAAAATTTAGGAAAGTCTGGAACCCTTTTTATATATTATATAAGATGCTAAAATTGAAATTTTCAAACCCTATTAACAAATAACGACTGTATCTAACATTTCTATTACATTTCTATTGCTCTAAAGGAAAAAATCCAATGACTCATACTGTCAGACCATTCTTATAGAGAACATGGGGAAATTCAAGTAAATCTTTCATATTCTGAACTGTAAATAATGACCATAGTATATATCAGCTCAGGACTGTAATAATACCCAAAGTATATATATCAGGTCGAGCAATTCACAAACCAAGTATTATTATTTTTGCTATACAAGTAAGAGGAATCCTTCATGGAGATATATGTACATAATCATACTTGATGTGTTCAAAGTTCCAAAATCAAAACAACAATACATAGTCCGCACCTAGCCACCATAGGAAGCATTTTTATCAGGCGTTAAAATAATGGAAGTCCCTTCCATTTATTTTTGACAAACCAATTACAGAGATAAAGTCATTTGTCCGACTATAAGATCTCGAAAATGAAATCCTAGGCTAAACATTGTCATTACCTCATCTTAAAAAAGCCCTATCTTGGAAACCAAATACCTTTTATGGGTTCCAAAGCCCTCATAAAGATGAGAATATCGGAGGGGAAGAGACCCTTCAAGAAAACGTAGAGATTAAAATTAATAACCACATAAAAATTTGCAATCAAGAAGATCATTGAGAAACGGAGAACAGAGTAAATAAAAGAAGGAAGAGAAATAAATTGGCCATAGAGATAATTAAGAGTCTGTACTTAACTCGAGGAATGCAGGTCATCTTTCCTTTCACGACACTATTGAAGCTCTGTCTGGTGGCTCAAAAGAGGGAGATGGGACGATAGAGTCCTAATAGGTACCCTTGCATACAACATGGCCCCACCCTTAGATAATAATTGAAATTTTGCTCTCGAAGAAATGCGATTTATAAACTAATTCAAAGATTAAATCTTGCTCTCGAAGAAATGCGATTTATAAAATAATTCAGAGACATACTCAACCAGATCCTAAAATCATAGCGGTGCAACATGGAATCTTATTGACTGAAGGAATATTACTGTTTGAATGTCTTTTGGAAAAACAAAAACATTTTCTCAAAATTAAGACATAACTATTCTCTTTGTTAATTTATGCCCATAGATAGAATCAATATGCTGGCAAGAAACAAATGTTGGCAATTGAACCACAGATTGTAATTCACGACACATAGATAACCTAGTTTCTTCCTTTTTCAAAACTTATTCGGCACATAGAATCCAACTTGTATGGAGGCCAATATTTTTGTTTACGCCAAAAAAAAAGGGTATAGAATCTTGAAACAAAATAATAGACATAGGGTCGTGACAAGACTCTAGAGTGATGGGTTTTCGAGGGAGACCTTATTTCATAAATAAAATACCCGACGCGGTATAGGAAAGAATTCAGAACTACCAATGGAGAGGACATCTTGAGTCCCGGCTTCTCCTAAGTAGGATCTAGGTATGGAAATAGAAATGTGTGTAGCTTTTCCATTCGAAATAATAGAACCCCAAAGAAAAGTGTTTTACCACTATACTTTTCTTGACTGATGTAAGAAGAACTATCCAAGAACAAAGACCTCTTTTTTTCTATAATGCCTCCATTATTCCAAGCTAATAATATAGACCTAGTAACTTGTTGGGCCCCAACAAATCCCCTTATATTTTTACAAAATTTAAAGGGCCCCTATTAAAATCTTGATAATTATAATGAGCTACAGAATCAACCTTTTCAAATAGTTCCATTCCT
>JZKD02S2042587.1:146870-176273 GCA_000966675.3 Picea glauca
CACACACACACACACACACACACACACACACACACACACATATACAGTCACTTATATATGTATAACCATATTTAATGATCAATAGGAACATACAATAGTTCTATTTTTTATGTATGGATGAGCGTGCACACACACAGACACATATATACCATCATCACATTTTAATTAAAACAATATAATATCCTTTAACTATAATAAACTATCACATTCTTAACTAATAATAATCAAACATAATATTGAAAAAAAATGCAAGTCAAGATACATATCTGAAACCTAATGTTGGAATACAAATGGAACATCCATGTTCCACCCAACCATAGAATATAACAACCAAGTTCACCTTCCCTGTTCACCCCCTAGGCTGACCATGAGTGCATAAGGAAAAACCGAAATGATCCTCCTTAGCTACAGTCACCATCCACAGATCAGAAATTCCTTGACTCACACTAATAGTTTTCATAACAACAAATAGTTTCTTTTCTCCAACATACTAAGCAATTTCCTCCCTCCTCCATATGTTTTCTTTATATGCATCTTGTTCCTAGGTATTTCCTTACCTCCTTGGGAAATTCACATCTTTACAAATCCCTCATTTTTAGGGGCTGCTAGTGGTCAAATCCCACATTTTCCACTTGTAAAAATCAGCCTTGAGGTAACTCAAACCCATTCCCCACTCATGGAGTAATGGTAAATTATTTTTAACTTAGATGTTCCATTTGTCTTCCAACATTTAATTTATAAAAAGTTTATCTTTCACATGTGTCAAAATAAAATAGGTTAGTTGGGCAAGTCAAATCTTTGCCCAACAGTCATCAAATAATTAATTACAACAAATAAAATTCCAAATTCGGATTTTCCAAAAATGACAAATAATTTCCAAATCAGAATTTTCCAAAAAACGGAAATTTATTCCAAAGTTCATTTAGAATTTAATATTCTATAATTTTTGAGATATTACATCCTCTCCCCCTTAAGTAAAACACTATCCTCAGTGTTCATTCCTCTCTCAGAGTAGGGTTGGATAAGATTTCCACAAATCTTCCTCTAATTCCCAAGTGGCCTCCTCATGGATAAAGTGTTTGCATTACACTTTTACCTTGACAATGGTTCTGTTTTGTAGTACTATTTCTTTCCTATCCATAATGTGCAAAGGTTCCACTTGGAACATGCATTCTGGTTCCACCTACACCATGTTCCAATAAATCATGTCAGTAGGATCATGAATATACATTTTTAATAAGGAAACATGAAAAACATTATGAACCTTTAAGTTTTCAAGAAGTGCTAGTTGATACACCATGGGTCCAATTCGAGTTAAAATATCGAAGGGGTTGTAAAACCTGGGCACCAACTTTGAAAAAATCCTTATATTTAGAGAGATTCTCCTTTATTTGAATTTTAGATATAGATGGTCCCCAATTTGAAATTCCTGGTGTCTCCTTTTTAAATCTCCAAAGATTTTCTGTCAGTCTTGGACCTCCTTTAAATTATGTTGTACCCTTTTTACAATTTTCTCCATTTCCTAGATCATTTTCAGTCCCATCATAAATCTATCAACTGGATTATCCTATCTAATTGGAGTTGTGAATTTTCTTCCATATAATTTTTTGAAGGGACTCATCTTAGCTGATGTCTGATAGCCATTATTGTAAGAAAATTCAACTAAGTGTAGGTACTCCTCCCACTTAGTTGGTTTCGTTCCGATGTACATTCGTAACATCTCTTACACAATCTGATTTGTTTGTTTGGTTTGCCCATCTATTTGTGGATGGTAGCTTGTGTTGAAATTTAGGTTAGTATCCAAACCTGGAAATGATTCCTTCTAAAAATTTGACATATATTTGACATCTCTATCAGAGATCACCATCTTAGGAATTCCATGTAATCTAAATATTTCTTTCATAAAAAATTTAGCAATATTAATTTCTTTATAAGTAGACTTCACAGGTATAAAATGTGCATATTTTTTATGTTTATGAGTCACTTCCATAAATGATTCATGTTTCTTTTGAGTATTAGGATAACTTGTGATGAAGTCCAATGAGATAATCTCCCACTTCCATTCTTGCATAGGTAAAGGTTGTAGCATACCTGTTTGATGTTGATGGTTAGCCTTTATGTGTTGACAATCTAATCATTTAGATAAGTATTTATTTGTTTCAGTTTTCATGTTAGGACAATAAAATAATTTTCTTAATGTTGTTATCATTTTCTGTTATCCTGAATGACTAGAATATGGTTGTTTTTGCAATTCGTCAAGAATTATTGACTTTGCATCAGCAAAATTAGGTATGTACATCTTGTTTTTGAACCTTATCATTCCATTTTTCTGCATTTTCTTGTAATTTGGTTTTTGTTTTGATGTATTTTTTGTCATCACAAATTGCATATTTTATTCTTTGTTCGATGTCTTTTTCATCTTTGCTAACACTTATCACAAAAAGTTCATTAGTCCTCTGACTTAGGGAATCTTAAACTTTGTTTTCTTTTCCTTTTTTGTGTCTTATTTCGAAATCAAATTCACTTAAAAAGGATAGCCACCTCCCTTTCCTTGTGTTGAGATTTGGTTGACTAAATACACACTTAACACCACTATTGTTAGTTAGTAGCATAAACTTTCTCCAAATTAAATAATGTCACCACATTTTCAGCGCATGAATTACGATTTATAACTCCAAATCATGTGTAACATAATTCTGTTCATGTTCTTTCAGTTTACATGATTCGTAATAGAATACGTGTCCCTCTTGTGTTAGGACACCTCCATAGCCTTCTTTGCTTGCATCCATGCAAATTGTAAAGTATTTATTAGGATCCACTACCTTTAGAATAGGTGTTGTAGTTAAGAGTCCTTTTAGTTTATCAAAGTTGTCCTGACACTTTTGTGACCAAGTAAATCTTATCCCATTTTTTTGTAGGGATGTAATTGGATACGTGATCTTAAAAAATCCTTCGAAAAATATTCAGTAATAACCAGTAATTCCCATAAATGATCTAATGTCTTCTACATCCTTAGGGATATGCCACTCCATAATGGATTTTATCTTATCTCGATCAACTGCAATACCTTCTTTGAATATCATGTGTCCTAGGTACTATATCTTTCTTTGGTAGAAGTCACACTTATCAAACTTCACATACAACTTGTGTTTCATGAAGGTCTACAATACTATTTTCAGATGTTCTTTATGTTCTTCTACCATTTTTCGTGTAAACTAAAATATCATTGATAAACACCAACACAAATTTATCTAGATATTGACTGAATATATTATTCATCAAACACATAAAGGTTGTTAGTGCATTAGTAGGACCAAACAAAATTACAACAAACTCATAGTGTCTATAACATGTTCTAAATTTTGGATTATTTATATCTTTGTCTTTTATTCTTACTTGGTGATAACGAGACCTTAAATATAAATTAGAGAATATCTTTTCTCCTCCCACTTTGTCAAATAGGTCGTTAGTTCTAGGTAAAGGATACTTATTCTTGATCGTCATCTTATTTAGTTGTCAATAGTCAATGCATAGTATCAGAGTCCCATCTTCATTTTTAACGAAAAGAATCGATGCTCCCCAAGGAGAGATACTTAGTCTAATTTATTCTTTATCTAACACTTATTGTAATTGAATTTTCAACTCCATTAATTTGGGTAAAATCATTCTATAAGGTGCCTTAGATATCGGGGCAGATCCAGGTACTAGATCGATAGAGAAATCTATCTCTCTTTTTGGAGGTAGTTCTGGTATTTCGTCCACAAATACATCTCTAAACCCATGTAGGACTCCAAAGTCCTATAAAATGGGTTTATTTTCCTTTTATAACAAATTAGTTACCCGAACAACATAAACTTGGCAACCTTTGTTCATACATTTCTTAAACTGCATGGCTGTTATCTGCCTAACCAAAACTGGTTTTCTGATCCCTTATATCATCATAACTATGTTGTTTTCGTCTCTGTAAATAAGTGACTTTTCGTAACAGTTTAAAATTACTTTATGTTTCTCTAACTGTTCCTTTCCAATGATTATATCGTAAGATCCCAAAGGTAAAATGGTCAGATATAGCTTTGTAATTTGACCATCTATGCCAAGTTCACATTCATGAATAAAATATGTTACTTTTATTTTGGTCCTTATTGCTAACTGTACTAACCAGGGCTTATGATGCAGGAGCATCGCCGACTCATCAAGTGAGCCAGCGTGAAAGCAGAAGACAGCTGGAAAAGCTTGAACAGATTTTGAAATTGCCTTGGAAGTTGTTGCGTGATCTTAAATGAGTCATTTAAGATGAGGCGCACTTGTATATTGTAAATGGACCTTGAGCGGATAGCTCTTGTCCTTAATAGATAGATGACATTTAATATAGTTAATGTAGGTAGATAGGATTTTAATTCTAGACTAGACAGTTTAGGAGATGGAGGGAAATGGATATAGACACCCTCATTGTACATTGTAACATTATTGAGAAGCAAGCAGGAAGAGAAAGCAGAGAGCTGTGCAGAGAACATCCATGTACTGATATTTGAATTAATAGGAGAAGATTGGTTCAAATTCATGGTTTTGTGTCTGATTCTCTATGTATTGATGTTGATATGCTAATGAATTTTTTCTTCTTGTCATACATGTGCTTTTATATGATGTGTATGTGATTTCCTGATGAGATTGAAATCTGGAAGGAAGAGGGAATGAGTTTCAATTGTTTCTCTATTTGAGCCAAAGAATTCTTGCAAGGAGTGCAGTTGAATTGTCCACAAGGAGTGCGTTGACAGAGGGATTAATTAGAGATAGATTTTGTTCTCATTCACCCCAGAAGTGTAGTTGGACATAGGAGCCGTGCAAGGAGTGCGCAGGCCAGGGGAATCTCAGGGTTGTGAACCTGAGTAAAGAGTTGGGAGACTGTTGCTGCAGGTGTGCGCAGAGTCAAAGACTCCAACACTCAGACGTGGTTGGAGGGTTGTCGCGAGGAGTGTGTGCAAAATTTATTCCTTAGGGCATGAAGGTCATGGAAGCTCAGAAGGATAGGCCTTCAAATTCATTGAAGGAAAGTGCAGGGAAGATGAAACTTGAAGGTTAGCAGAAGCGTTGCAGGTTTTCACGCAGGGGGGAACAAGTTCCACAAAAGGAACATAGTCATTTCACAGAACCATTGAAGGAGGAGAAGAAGGTCAATATTCTCCAAGGGGAATTTGCAACATCCCATGGGCGTCAAATCTCATGGAGGTGCAAGGGGGATACGACATCGTTTTCTCTGGAAGTATAAATCTTAGGAGGGGCGGAGCCATTAATCAGGACCACGAGGGTTGTTGGATTCACACGCATATCATGGATCGGGGTTTCGTGAATCAAATCTCTAAAATATTGCAACAGAAATTGCGATATCGCAAAGTGCGATATCCCGACAGATCAAAACCGTCCATCAATGGGGACGCGTGTCAGAAAGTATGACGAAGTCGTAGTTTGCCATATCATAGGTCTTGAGGTCTGGATACTCAGACAGTTTGGAATCGAAAAATGTGATGTGTCGATGGTAAAAGGATAGTGTGGGGCCACAGTAGGATTAGTGGAGGATAGGTGTCATACCATGTTGGCATTCGGGGAAAGTAAAGTCCTGAAATATTTGGCATCAGGATTCACAATTTAGCGAAATACGATATCCCGATGAAGTGACAGGACTGTTGAATAGTCAACCCGGGTGCCCATCGAAGTTTTAGCGTATCGGGCATCAGGAGTCGGGGATACAAGTAGTTTGATATCATGAGTTGAGAAATTGTGATAGAGCAGAAATCCTAATAGGTAAGATAAGGTCAGCGTTGACTGAGGTATCAGGTCTCGGCGATCCGAGATTTAGCGTTCAACCTTTGAACTCACGAAGTCGTGAGTTCCGATCCTCCGATAAGTAAAGAGAGGGGATCACACGAATAGTGTTGTGGGTGCAGATTTCTCGATAGGGAAATATAAGGACCGATTAGTGTTCTTCAGGCCAAGGAGGAAAGGATCCTATGAGCAGGCGTGCCTGCAGGTGTGACTGCGTCAGAGTCGTATCAGAGCATAGAAAGACTCTTTGCTTTTTGTAGTAGAGAAGAGGATAATTCACCATGCCACCTAGGAGAAGGGACATGCAGTCAACCGATCCAGAGGATAGGGAAATGCAGCGACGAAGAGGAAAACAGATGGTAGATCCATCCATAGAGAGGCAAATGCGTGATCTCCAAGCTAAACTTGAAGACATGGAGACAACACAAAGACACACAACTAGTGCAGGGGATCTTAGTGATTTTGAGAATGAAGCTGAGGCTGAAAACAAAGAGGAAGTTGCAGCTGAAGATGCATCAAATGAGCATTTGATTAGAGCTATTGCACAGATGGGTGCAAAGGCAAAAATGGAAATTCCATTTTACAAGGGAAACTTGGATGCAGAGGAGCTTCTGGATTGGATTAGAGCTCTGGATACAGACTTCGATTATGAAGATGTCGAAGAGGACAAGAAAGTCAAGAATTTTGTTACACGCTTGAAAGGACAGGCAACATTGTGGTGGGACGAGCTACAATTAGATAGACGCTGCAAGGGCAAGCAGAAAATTAAAAGTTGGGATCGAATGATTGCAAAGATGAAGGCAAAGTTCATCTCGAGGGACTATCAAATCACTCTATTCAGGAGGATGCAGAACCTGAGATAGAAGCTGATGATAGTGAAAGAATACACAGAGTAATTCTATCGACTGAACATCAGGGCAGGTCATCGGGAGAGCGATGATGAGAAGGTTTCGAGGTATATGCATGGCTTGAGATATGATATCCAGGATGGGACGAGCATGGTAACCATTCGAACAGTGGAGGATGATTATCAAATGGCATTGAAAGCTGAAGAGAAGCTGAGCTGTAAGCAAGGTCAGCGAGGCCGAGGTAGAAGCCAGCCCAAAGGCAAGTCAGTTGCCCAGGAAAGAAACCAGAAGCCTAGGGAGGAATGGAAGAAACCTCAGGTTAAAGTTGAAAGAGGTGGAACCTCACAGACAGGACCATACATTGAACAGAGAGGGTAGCATAATGAGCAGAAGGGAGATTATGCTGACACAAACACTCTTCCTTATACTCGAGGCAGGGGAAGAGGAAGAGGTGGAGCAATTACATTCTTCACATGTGGAAAGAATGGGCACAAGTCATTCGAGTGTTCAGAGAAGAAGAAAGATATTGGAGAAGCTCACATCACTGAAGAACATAGGCGATATGTTGAGGCTGAAGACACTGAAGGTGAAATATCGCTCATGATGCGAAAAGTCTTTTTGACACCCGAGAAAGAGGTGGAGAGTTCGGTCCAAAGGACCAGACTTTTCAAAACTGCTTGCAAGACCAAGTACAGGGTGTGCAAGATCATTGTAGACAATGGTAGCATGGATAATATCGTATCCACAGAGATGGTAGAGAAGATGGAGCTGGAGACGACTGATCATCCAAGCCTATACAAAGTTTTGTGGCTACAGAAAGGACACCCGATAACTGTTACTAAACAATGTTTGCTTGAATTCAAGATAGGTGGATATAATGATAAGATCTTATGTGATGTCATTCCCATGGATGTATGTCATCTATTGTTGGGAAGACCATGGAAATATGACAGAAATGTGATTCATGATGGGAGAATGAACACATATACCCTGGAGAAGAATGGGAGAACCCATATGTTGCTTCCGATAAAATATAAGGAGGTGAAGCCAGAAGTAAGCAACACAATACTTCTCATGAGTGGGAAGGAACTTCTTACCAAGGTTAAGAAGAAAGAAGATCCGCAATTCTTTGTGGTCAGAAAACCGAGGATTTTTCTGACTAGCACAAGAGTGGATGATCTACCAAAGGAGATTCAGGAACTGTTGGAAGAGTTTGCTGACATCGTGGTGAATGAATTACCTCGTTCGTTGCCACCAATAACGAGTGTGAGTCATCACATTGATATCATACTAGGAGCCAGTTTGTTGAACAAAGCCACGTACATATTGACACCGTAGGAGAATGAAGAGGTTAAAAAGTAGGTTTAGGAGCTACTAGACAAAGGATTGGTCAGAGAAAGTTTGAGCCCGTGTGTCATTCCAATGGTACTTAGTCCAAAGAAGGATGGAGGTTAGAGAATGTGTACCGATTCGAGGGCTATCAACAAGATAACCATCAAGTACAGGTTTCCATTTCCAAGGATGGATGATCTGATGGATTGCTTAAGTGGGGCAATTTTTTTTTCAAATATTGATCTGAAAAGTAGATATCACTAGATTCACATGAGGGAAGGCAATGAGTGGAAAACAACGTTCAAAACCACCGAAGGTTTGTATGAATGGCCAGTCATGCCGTTTGGCTTGATGAATGCACTGAGTACCTTTATGAGGTTGATGAATGAATTCTTGAAGGATTTCATCGGGAAATTTGTCATTGTATATCTGGATGATATACTGATTTTCAGTAAGACAGAGGCTGAACATCCGAAGCATTTGGCCATTGTGATGAAGAAGCTACAGCAAGAGAAACTGTTGATTAATATAAAAAAGTCCTCATTTATGAAGACAGAGCTCATTTACTTGAGTTTTGTTATTTCAGCAAATGAGTTGAGGATGGATCCAGATAAGGTGGAAGTAATCAAGAATTGGCCATCACCGAGAACCATTTTTGAGGAGAGGAGTTTTCATGGACTGGCTAGTTTCTACCGGAAGTTCATTAGAAATTTCAGTGGGATTAGCGTAGTGATGATGGATACAGTCAAGAAAAGACATAAATCTTTTCATTGGACTGAAGTTGGCGAGAAGAGCTTCAATCTGTTAAAGAGGAAGATTATGGAACAACCAATTTTGGTGTTGCCGAATTTCCAGAAGACATTTCAAGTAAAATGTGATGCAAGTGGGTTTGCCATAGGAGCGGTTTTGAGTCAGGAGGACAGATCGATAGCATACTTCAATGAAAAGTTGAATCAAACAAAATTGAAGTACTCCACGTATGATAAGGAATTCTATGCTATCATCCAGACATTGAAAAAATGGAGGCACTATTTGATACCGAAGGAATTTGTTTTATATAGTGATAACCATGCATTACAATTTGTGACTCAATAGGAGAAGTTAAATCAGAGGCACGTTAAGTGGGTCGAATACATGTAGAATTTCACTTTTGTAATCAAGCAAATTTCTGGTGTTGCTAACAAAGTGGTTGATGCTTTGAGCAAGAAGTGTTTGATGTTGCAGGAGTTCCGAGTCAAAACGTTCGGTTTTGATGATCTCAGGGACATGTATGCAGATTATCAGGATTTCAGAGAAGCATATGAAGCAGCTGAGAATCTAGTTCTCAGAGATAGAAGCCCTTGGATAGACTATATGATCCAAGAGGGATTATTGTTCAGAGGCAATCAATTGTGTATTCCAAATTGCTCCATGAGGGAGAATCTGCTGAAGGAGAAACACAACGGAGGCTTGGCAGGACATTTTGGTCATGACAAGACATTTGCAAAGCTGAGCAAATCATACTTTTGGCCAGGGATGTGAGTAGAGGTCAAGCGATTTGTAGACAGATGCAGGATTTGCCAGCATTCAAAGGGAAGGAAGCAGAATGCAGGGTTTTATCAGCCATTGCCCATACCAGAGAAGTCGTGGGAGGCGATAAGCATGGATTTTGTATTGGGGTTGCCAAGGACGCAAAGAGGTGTTGATTCAATCTTTGTGGTAGTGGATAGGTTTTCTAAAATGGCACACTTCATTCCATGCCAGAAGACCAGTGATGCAACTCACATTGCTAATTTGTTTTTCAAAGAGGTCATTCGACTTCATGGGCTGCCAAAAAGTATAGTTTTGGACCGAGATACAAATTTCATAGGACATTTCTGGAGGACACTGTGGAAAAAGATGGGAACTAACCTAATGTTTATTTATGCCTATCATCCTCATATGGATGGGTAAACAAAAGTGGTGAACAGAAGTCCGGGAGACTTGCTGAGAAGCTTGGTGACAGAGCACCACAACCAGTGGGATAGTATATTGTCGCAGGCAAAGTTTGTATATAATGACTTAGTGAACAGGAGCACAGGTTGGAGTCCATTTCAGATTGTGTATGGCAGACAGCTGAGAGGAGTTTCTGAATTGAGAGATTCATAATAGACTATGACTAGGAGCACAAGTGCCGAAGAGTTCACAGAGGTGATGAAAGAATTTCACGGCCAAGTGAAGCAGCGACTGTTAGATTCAAGTCATGAATATAAGCACATAGCCAACAAACGGAAGAGACAACTTCAGTTCGAGCTTGGTGAATTATTTCTAGCACACTTGAGGAAATAAAGGTTCACGAGGGGAACATACAATAAGTTAAAGATGAAGAAAATCAGACCATGTAAGGTATTGAGAAAATTCAGAGAAAATGCTTATGAGATTGAGTTGTCGAATGGGATCGAAATATCTTCAATATTCAATGTCGTGCATTTATATCCATATAAGGTTGAGGAAGCAGGAACAAAAGGTGAATAGCTAGGATTTCAATGGAAAAAGTAGATGCCGATTGCAGAAAAGCCACAGATGGAGCAGATATTGGATAAGAGAGTGAGTAAGAGGACTAGGAGAAAAAAATACTATGAGTATCTAGTCAAATGGAAGAACCATCCTATGGAAGATACCAGCTGGGAGAACAAAGCAGGGATTCTGAAGCATGGAAATACCATGTAGGAGCTCATGGACAGGAGCCCATGAAATTTTTCAAGCAAGGGAGTATGATGCAGGAGCATCACCAACTCATCAAGCGAGCCAACGCGGAAGCGGAAGACAGCTGGATAAGCCAGCACAGATTTTGAAATTTCCTTGGAATTTGTTGCACGCTCTTAAATGAGTCATTTAAGATGAGGCACACTTGTATATTGTAAATGGACCTTGAGTGGATAGCTCTTGTCCTTAATAGATAGATGACATTTAATATAGTTAATGCAGGTAGATAGGATTTTAATTCTAGACTAGACAGTTTAGGAGCTGGAGGGAAAACGGATATAGACACCCTCATTTTACATTGTAACATTATTGAGAAGCAAGTAGGAAGAGCAAGCAGAGAGTTGTGCAAAGAACACCCATGTACTGATATTTGAATTAATAGGAGAAGATTGGTTCAAATTCATGGTTTTATGTCTGATTCTCTGTGTATTGATGTTGATATGCTCATGAATGTTTTCTTCCTGTCATACATCTACTTTTATATGATGTGTATGTGATTTCTTGATGAGATTTAAATCTGGAAGGAAGAGGGAACGAGTTTCAATTGTTTCTCTATTTTAGCCAGAGAATTCCTGCAAGGAGTGCAGTTGAATTGTCCGCAAGGAGTATGTTGACAGAGGGCTTAATTAGAGATATCTTTTGTTCTCATTCACCCTAGAAGTGTAGTTGGACATAGGAGTCGTGCAAGGAGTGCACAGGCCAGGGGAATCTTAGGGTTGCGAACCTGAGTAAAGAGTTGGGAGACTATTGTTGTAGGTGTGTGCAGAGTCGAAGACTCCAACACTCAGATGTGGTTGGAGGTTTGTCGCAAGGAGTGCGTGCAAAAGTTCGTCCTGATGGCTTGAAGGTCGTTGAAGCTCAGAAGGATAGGCCTTCAAATTCGTTGAAGGAAAGTGCAGGGAGGATGAAACTTGAATGTTAGCAAAAGCATCGCAGGTTTGCATGCAGGGGGGAATAAGTTCCATAGAAGGAACACAGTCATTTCGCAGAACCACTGAAGGAGGAGCAGAAGGTCGGTATTCTTCGAGGGGAATTCGCGACATCCCGTGGGCATCAAATCTCATGGAGGTGCAAGGGGGATATAACATTGTTTGATCTGGAATTATAAATCTCAGGAGGAGCAGAGCCGTTAATCGGGACCACGAGGGTTGTTGGATTCACACAGATATCGTGGATCGGGGTTTCATGAATCGAATCTCTGAAATATTGCAACAGAAATTGCGATATCGCGAAGTGCGATATCCTGACAGATCAGAACCATCCATCAGTGGGGACGCATGTCAGAATGTCTAACGAAGTCGGAGTTCAGCATATTGGAGGTCTTAAGGACCGGATACTCAGACAATTTGGAATCGCAAAACACGATGCCCTGACGGTAAAAGGATAGTATGGGGCTACAACAAGATTAGTGGAGGACAGGTGGCATACTGTATTGGCGTTCGGGGAAAGTAAAGTCCCAAAATATTTGGCATCGGGATTCGCGATTTAGTGAAATCCGATATCCCAATGAAGTGACAGGACTGTTGAATAGTCAACCCGGGTGCCCATCAGAGTTTCGACGTATCAGGCATCGGGAGTCAGGGATACAAGTAGTTTGATATCGCGAGTTGCAAAATCACGATAGAACAGGAATCCCAATAGGTAAGATAAGGTCAGCGTTGACTGAGGTATCAGGTCTCAGTGATCCGAGAGTTAGCTTTCAACCTTTGAACTCATGAAGTCATGAGTTCTGATCCTCCGATAAGTAAAGAGAGGGGATCACATGAATAGTGTTATGGGTGCATATTTCCCAATAGGGAAATAGAAGGACCGGTTAGTGTTCTTTGAGCCGAGGAGGAGAGGATCTTGTGAGTGAGCATGCCTACCGGTGCGACTGCCTCAACTTAGAATTCTTTACTTTTTTGAGTTTGTTTAATTCAACTAAACCAGGAGTAACATAACTGAGACTAGATCCTAGGTCAATTAATATGGAAATGTGGTAATCTTGAATTTTACCTTCAACTTCCATGATAATGGATTGATGATAAACTTTCCTGCTATCTGCATCTGCCTTAATTATGTGCATGCTTCTACCCATATCTCATAATGTAGAAGCTTCGTGAAGGTTATGGACTATAGTTCTCATTGTGGAAGTTAGGCATGAACAGTTTCTCCTCAAGGGAGGTTCTCCACATTCCCAACACTTCAATAGTTATCTAGGGTTGTCCCCAACTTTATTGACTCCTACGTTAACTGGTCTACCTCACCCTTGAGCACTCTAAGTGTTGGAATGATGGTCCTTCTTTTAGAATCCTTTGGCCATATTCTGGAAAGGGGCTAGTTGGAAGCCTTTATTTCGCTAATTCATTTTGTCTTGTTTCTTGTCCTTCCATGCCTTAGGAATTTCAGACCTTTGTTTGTACTGATCATAGAACATCTATGCCTTTCTAAACACTTCATTTAAAATCTTGGTATTTTCAAATTCAATTCTGTCTTTGTACGACTGTGATAGATAGCTTAAAATCATTGTGTATTTACCTTGTCTTCCTTGATGTATGGTACAAATCTCACTAGTTCTAGAAATTTATTTAACAGATCATCCATGGTCATTTGTATGAGTCTTAGCTAATAGAATTCCTTAGTATTTATTTCGTAATAGATTTCTGACAAGTATTGATTATTGAAATATTTCTTAAAATCTGACCATTCCATTTGTTTCTCTTTCAATCCCTTAACTAGTTCTAGGTCTTTCCACGAGATACTTGTTTTTCCCTTCAAGTTGTAAATGGCCATTATGACTTTCATATTACTAGAGTAATTTTAAATCTGGAAGTATTTATTTATATCTAGTAGCCATGCTTCAGCCTCTTCACCCTTCCTTGACTATTCATCAAAGGTGGATGGTTTTATTTTCTTGAATTCACCTTCGAGGTGATCTACTTGTTTTCTTTTTCTTCCTATAGTTGTTTTGTTTCCTGCCATGTGTGTGTGATTGGAAGAACTATTCTCATTTTTGGTTTCATGACCAGAGTTTTTAGAGGACCTTTGCTAACTTATTATTCTTTGTCATTGTCCTTTGGGATCTTCTTTGTTACTATACTGCATAGAAACATTTCATTTATTCTAACTCATCTTACTGTTCCTTTTTCATCTTTTTTTTATCTTCTTTAAACACTTGTAATTCCATGATGAAGTTCTTCATTGTTTCCAAGACCTGGGTGGTTGAACTTGCTTCATTATTATTCCTTGGTTCTTTAGGAAGTCCTCCATTAGGATTCTATTGAGGTTTGATTCCTTCTTCATTATGTGATGACATTATCACAACAAACCAACAATTTTTCTATTTGTAACATTAAACATGTTTGTTAGTTTTTATTTAATAGAAAATAAAAAATTAAAATAATTTGGCCTTGCCCTGAGGTCCAAGCACTGTAACCTTTAGCTCTGATACCATATGTAATGTAACCCAAATTTCCCAAATAATAAATTTTTTTTTTAGGGGAAATTAAAGTTCCTTGATTCTTCAACATTGATTGCGACACAAAGATAATTCATTAACTGCATATTTATTCCTTTATCGTATGCATATCAGAATTACCGTCGTTATTGGATTCAAAACATACACTTAAAATTGTAACCAGGACTATCATAGTCCTTATAATAAACATGCTATCCATAATGTAGCATGTAATGGACTGTCATTAATCATCTATCGTCCACTTCTACATAGTTCTCCTACTACATAGTTCTCCTAGTTCCAATCAACAATGTATACTATAGACTATAGACTAATGTATAGTGTATCCATAATACTAACCATAACAATGCATGCATTATTTATCATATAGTCTATCATATGTATATATCCATAATTATCCATATCATTATATATATATCATTCCAAATACACATTATTATATGGACACCACAATGCTAACATTATCCACAACCAATGTATAACATTTATCATACAACTTATTATATGGATACTTTAACCCATATGATTTTAGCCTGAACAATATACCTATCATTTAACATATGGACTAATACATTGTTACCATAATGACATATTCCCTTAGCATAGTGTAACGAGCATAAACCATAACCAGAATGATATTAACCCTACCCGACTAGAAACACGACTCAATAATAAATTGGTTTGAATCTGTTTTAATGGTGGCTGACAGGTCGAGTCTGTAGGCATTTACTCTTGGTTGTTTCATTAAAGGAGAGGCCTCTCTCATTCTTCCATACTTGACACTTAGGCGATACTGCCCAACGTGGGCTCGCAACCTCCTTGAATTCACATGGCACGAAAGTAGGGTATACCAACAACTATTAATATTTTTTTTTAGGCCTTCGAGGTCAGACTCATTCATTGTTTTCCCCCTTTGGTCATGGGTGAAATCATGAATATGGGTTACACTTTTCCTTGTTTTATGAGAAAAAAAAATGTATTTTCACAAATTCTTCAACTTCCGACATACAAAAGTAGTTTTTTTATTTTGAATTTCACTTTACAGTAAAACCAAAACTTGTGAAGAATTTTGTTAGCTTTCCAGTGACTATTTTTCAAATTTTTTTTATCATGATTTGATATGTCAATTTGACAATTGTTTAAGAGTATGTTCCTTAAACATGAAAGGAATGATAATGAGTTACTTTTTTCTACAACAATGTATCTATTATTAAACTTACGTTTTTAAGAAACAAAATATACTGCAACAATCTATAGAGACTCTATTTTATTATGAGTATAATTTTGAATCTAACGGATGAATATTATAATTTCTAGAAATTTTTGAATTTGACCAAGCTGAAAAAATTGCATATTTTAAACACATATTTTTCTACACCTTCTATCTATCTTAATTTTTACTTAAAACTAAAATCTAAATATACCCTTTTGAAAATAACACTTTAAGGATTATGAATATATTTTTTCCAAATTTTTCACTCTATATTTTTAGAGATAACGATATTTCATTTCACCGAATCATAATGTCTGCTGAAAATATTATGTAGTGTTTATTTTTAAAAATTAAATAAAATTAGATAAAAATAAAGAAATTGAAAACAAATTATAAGAATTCAAAGTATATTCAATTTTGTAAATGCTCATGTCATTTTTGAAACCAAATTCTTAGTATTTGTAGGAGTCTGCAACCTCCAAAGTTCAGGTAAGCTTGGGGCAATTCTATGGTTTTTTTTTTAAGTCTCAATTTCATGTTTTTGTTCGAAAAACTAATATTTCCGCTGAAAGACGAAAATCTAATAGAAACCATCAAAATTGAATGGTTTCCAAGGTTTTCGGCCCAAAAAACCTTATTTCGACCAAAAGGTTGTTGAGCGAATTTCAACGATCAGAAAAAATGAAAGGACATGTTGTATCGTTTCATTTCGTGCCAAATTGTATAAATAGGCTTTCGGAAAAACACATTTAACACAATTCATTCCATGGACAAACATATATTAGCTCGAGGATAGGGATTTCAAAGCATTTCTATTACTGATTGTAGTTGTACTCTTTTCTTTCTATATTTCTTCCCTTTGTTCCATAGGCTTAATTGAAGGATTGATATCGATACATGATGATTTTATAGAGAACTTAAACAAAGTTTCGAATCATCTTTTTGGTTTTTGTTGAATAAGGTAGTTGATGTTTGTTCAAGTTTTTATTGGAATAACAATTTATATGTTGAAAGATAAATGTTGAGCATTTTTTAAGGTGAAGTCTTTCTTGAACATATCTTTTACAGATAACTATAAAAGTCATGGGAAACAAAAGTTTGTGCAAGAGAAAATTTGATCACACTCGAGATGATACTCGCCAAATCGAACAAATGAAAGATCTTTATCGGAGAAAGAAACAAGAACGTGCAAGTATTGAAGAAAGAAACGATGATAATGTCAATATAGATTTTTGACAAGAATAAGTTCAACCAAGTATGCATGCACATATGATGATCGAGCACATGACACACATTTGGACTGTATTCATAAAGTACAGAATTCAAAGTATAGAATTCAAATTTAAAATATTGTAAATAATATAATTGGTTGTAATTACAATTTGATTTTTTTCAAAATGCATAAATAGACTTGTCTCATAATGTCAAAGAAGACGTTGAAACTAAAATTGAAGCAGAAGACGTTGAAACCAAAATTGAAGCAGAAGATGAATGACCTATAGGTATGTACATAAATTTAGATAATACAAGATGAACACTCAAGTATATATAATTTAGTGAATTTGTGTTCGGGTTATGTTTTTAATATAAACTTTAAATTGAAATATGTAGGAGAATCTATCAACATTGATGATGAAATATTAGAAAATGCTGATATTGACAAATTTGGGAAGAAAAAAGATAAGCATTATATAAGATATTGAATTAAGAATATGTATAATACTTTTTTCAAAGATGAATTAGTAACAGTACAAGCTCAACTTTTACTTTTTCTAATGAAGTCAAAAAAGTTAAAAGAAGCTACATCATTATTGGGTATTCAAAAGTCAACAAAGGATACAAAGGTGAAACATAATGTCTTTTAACAATATAACTAATGTATTAAAAGATTTTGGAAAATCTTGAAAAGAAGATGTCTGTGTTGCACGTAGAGCGATGCAAACAATAGTTGTTTCATCTAGAAATATAAAAGATAGTTTGACATGACACATGGGAAAAACAATGGGAACGTAAAGAAAAAATTGCAAAAACATAGAAAATTTTGATTGCAAATAGATGTAAATGATGAATTGGCTTGTTGGAAAGTGATTTCTAGACAACCCTACAAAGATAGACTTGTAGAAAATGTTAAAGAATTGGCCCTTAATTGTTGGTTGGAAAAATCTCATGTTTCACCACATATCAGGGATGTGTTGTGACAAAGAATAGTACGAAAAAAATATGAAGAACATCCAAAACATATATTGCCAATGAAACAAACAGAGTTGTTCAATAAGTTCAAAGAAGAGCACAAAGAAGTTAAAATTCCCATCAATACATTTTTGCAACAAAAGCCATGGTTTGTTAGACCCATCATTGTTCGTGACACTTGTTGTTGTCATTATCATTTCGAATTTGAGTTGTATTACAACACTTTTTTGGATTTTGGTAAAACTTTGTGGCCAGGTTAACCTCCTCCTTCCACATTTTGTGTTTTTATATTTGAAATTCTATGTGAAAGAGAAGATGATGATTTTTTTTAACAAAAAATAATGTGTTGGTGGAAAGAAATGTGAATGTTGTGGAAATCTAAGCTTGTTTCATTCAAAGTATCATATTGATATGAATGATCAATCTTTTTCTAATATAAGATTCAATTGGAAGAGATATGAATATATGAAGAACACGGCTCCACATTCGTCAAATGTTATTTCCAAAATGATTGATTTGAAGGTAGATACAATCTATGCAATAGATTTTTTGAAGAAGTTTGAGGAAGAAATCTATAAATACACCAAGTATTCACATAGATCTTGATGGCAAGATATACAATTCAAACAATACCGTGAAGTGTTTCCACCGGGGACAATTTTTTTTGTAGTTGATTTTGCAGAGAATTACACATTCGTTGCACAAAAAGAAATACATAGCGAATATTATCATTTTGACCAAGTCACAATATTTGTCCACGTTCTATATAGACATGATCAACAAAGTATTGATAACATAGAAATCACCAATGACAATCAACATGTTATTAAAGAACATCACTTTTATATAATTGATGATCGAGCACACGACACACATTATGTACAACATTGTTTTGATAAATTTTATGATTCCTTGAAAGAACGTGAAATCAGATTCAATCGACATTGGATATGGTCAGATGGGTGTATGGATCATTTCAAATCTTCTCGATCATTCTATCAGTTATGTCATCTTCATAAAAAAGTTAACATTACACATTGTTGGAATTTTTTTGAGACTGGTCATGGGAAACTAGATCACGATGGTTCAGGGGAATGTATAAAACAAGCACTTCGAAGGTATCAGCTGAACCCTCATGTCGATTGATTTGAATCCACTGATCAAGTTGTTGAATTATGAAAAATGGCACTAAACCATGAATATAATCCATCAATGGATGTGCATAGGTGTGTCTGTATATAAATGTTATATGAATGTACATAGGATATATAAATTTGAATGTGTTCAAATTTATATTCAATCTTCAATCATTTTCTTAAGATATTTCAAGTTAACAAGTTCTTGTATTTTGTAGGGTTTTTTGGTATGTTGGAATCAAAGATGTAAATATATCAATCTCATATGACACCAGTACAATACCTGGAACACAAAAAATACATTCAGTTAAAACAAAATGTTTTCAAAATGGGTTTGTGTTTGATAAAAGAAATGAGTCTTGTTTTTGTTCAATTTGCATAGAGGACACACAATCCATAGATATTTCTGAGAACGAAAATGCAGGATATGTTAAAGCTTGGAGGCATACTGAACTTAATGTAAAAGGGAAAATTCCACTTGCAAACTTAGAGGAGATGGAATCAAATGAAACTGTAGTGTCAGTTGATGGCGATAGAGTTTTTGATCTTGTTAGAGAAGGTAATTTTCATGTTTAAATTTTTTCAAATAACTTGTAGATGTTACATTTGTGTGATAATCTAACATGAATTATTTGTTCTCCAATATATCCAATTATTTGCACGAGATGTTTTTCCATGGTTGCACCTATAGACAACACTGAAAATTTGAAATATTATTTGATGTGATGCACAGAACAAAATATGTGGTTATTAGAAGATTTTGATGATAATGGTTTTATATATGAAAGAGGATCCATTGTATTGAAATGATATTTTTTTCAAGAAACCCATAAAACCGATACTCATGTTCACTTTCAATACTACGATTCAGATGTCACAAGTTGTCACTATAGTCATTTGGTATGTGCAACACACATAAAGTTAATAGAAGTTCAATAAAAAAAAAAAGTTAGAAAATGGAAAATGTCCAAACTTGATCATGAATGAATAATTGAAGATGGAATACCATTACATTGTTTTTAAACAAGTGGCATGTGTACGTTCCATAATTTTTTATTTTTCATTGAAAGTACATTCTAGAATTTGATGACCTGTTTTGACTACTTTCAACCATATTTCCAAATAGGATATTTATAAAAAGGGTACATGTATAAAAAAAAACTTTGGATCCAGGTGTTTTTGAACCATTACACCAATCAGAATTATTTTCTGAGCATTACACCAATCAAAATTGAGTTGTATACCTCTTGTGTAGTGAACATTTTATTTTAAACTAAAAAATTGTTAAGCACACTAGATCTACCTCTTGTGTATTGAGCATTTTATTTTAATTATTGTTCTCAAAATTAAAGAAAAGTTAAAAACATCTCTTTCGTTTTGAGATTTTATTTTATTACTTGGGTATATGAACTTTGAAGTGAATATATCTTCCATCTTTAGCATTTTCTTAATGAATTTACATGATAAAATTAATGAAGAGTTGATCATCTCTTCCATTTTAAGGTTTTATTTTACAATCACATCATTTTGAGCATTTTCTTTTATCATTATCACACAAACCAAAAAGGAGTTGAACATCTCTTCTATCTCAAGATTTTCTTGTATAAACATTACATAATTAATTTGGATCTCTTCTATCTTGGGAATTTTATTTTTATTACTATTGCATGAGTCAAAGAAAAATTGAACATCTCTTCTATCCTAGATTTGAGAGCATTGACTTATTTAAGTGGTTTAATGTTTTTTTTTTTTCAAATTAATATTGTAAAAACTAAAAAAAAATTAATCATCTCCTTCACTTGTTGTAATAACACTTGACTAAAATTAAATTAAAAATAAATTGCAATTAATAAATCTCTTCTTTAACAAAGTTAAGGAAATTAATACAACCTTGCCTAAAGTCAAGTGAATTAAATTGTAATTAATAGATATCTTCTCTAACAAAGTTAAAAGGATATAAATACAACCTTGCCTAAACTCAAGTGAAGACCCTTACAACAATGTGGGTTTATGTGAATACTATTAAACCATAGCCTGCAAATCGTTTTCCTAATGTAATTCTCTTTCATACATGTTATCTCAGTTGTACAAGGGGTATGTATTGTTCTTTAGCATGTCTAAAACACAATGCTTGAATGCATACCTCCTCCTTTGAATTTCACATTGTTTACCTTATTCCATAATCAAATACAAGTTTTCTAAAAGGAAATTGGTAGATCATGAAAATTTCTTCTTTTTAGAGCAGTTCATATCAGCACAGCTTTTGCATGTTTAAAGTGTTTTCTACTACCATATATTCTAAAATAAGTTTTTCATGGTTTAACATGTTTTCTAAGCTGTCATATATTCTTAAATAGATATGCCTATCTTCTATTATTTAGCAGATATCATATGCCTATCTTTCCTTTAGTTTTTTTTATTAATTTTAATCTCATATGTATGTTTTTCCTTTGGTTTTTCCTTTAGTTTTTTTTATTAATTTCAACATCTCATATGCCTATCTTTCCTTTAGTTTTTTTTATTAGTTAAGTGCATCTAGATGTAACCAATTTATTTAACAGATATCTCATATGCATATCTTTCCTTTAGTTTTTTATTCTAACCAATTTATTTAACAGATCTCATATGCATATCTTTCCTTTAGTCGTTTTTATTAGTTAAGTGCATCTATGTAACCAATTTATTTAAGATCTCATATGAATATCTTTCCTTTAGTTTTTTTTATTAGTTAAGTGCTATGTAACCAATTTATTTAAGAGATCTCATATGCGTATCTTTCCTTTAGTTTTTCGTTTATTTTTCTTATTAGTTTAGTGCAAATCTATGATCTCATATGCCTATCTTTCCTTTAATTCTTCCTTTAGTTTTTTTTGTTGGTTAAGTGCATCTATGTAACCAATTTATTTAAGAGATCCGATATGTGTATCTTTCCTTTAGTTTTTTAATTAGTTTAGTGTCGATCTATGATCTCATATGCCTATCTTTCCTTTATTTTTTTTTATTAGTTAAGTGCATCTATGTAACCAATTTATTTAACAAATCTCATATGCCTATCTTTCCTTTAGTTTTTTTTATTCTGTCACCAAAATTATTTGATATGTCTTTTAGTATCATATTTTTTATGATCCATAGTGAACATAAAATGAAACATTTAAATTAATACATATGAGAAAAATATTTAAGAGTTGATCATATTTTTGATAAAACGAAACATCTAAATTAATCCATAGCAAAAAAATATTTAAGAGTTGATCATATTTTTGATGATCCAGAGTGAACATAAAATGAAACATTTAAATTAATACATAGCAGGAAAGTATTTAAGAGTTTGATCATATTTTTGATAAAATGAAACATTTAAATTAATACATGTAGCAAAAATAATATTTAAGATTTGATTATATTTTTTATGATCCACACTGAACATAAAATGAAACATTTAAATTAATACATAGCAGAAACGTATTTAAGATTTTGATTCTTAATTTAATACATTGTAAAAATTAAAATATACAAAACATTAGTTCATTACTAGTTAACTTTGCCACTTTGTTTTATCAACTTTGAGAAATCAAATATGAGACAATAAATTGTTATTTTGAATTCCAAAATTATGAAATATATATAACATATTTTATAATCAAAGTCTGAATAGTTACACTATAAAGTACATAAGTTCCACATCCATTTTAGGATGATAATAAAAAAAAATACATTTAACTTGAAAATTCTAGACTATGAGCCATCGCTTCAAGACACTTCATACCTGCAAGTCAAAAATTCAGAAATTAAAAATTTACAATTCAAACATGTGAAATAATTTAGAATTCAAAAATTGTAATTAAAACAAAATTGACATACATACCAAAAGAGTTAAGTCTCATCCTCTAGCATACTCTTTCCCACAAAATATGTTGTAAACATATTTTCCACCAAATATAATTTAGACATCTGTAATAATAAAAAACAATAATAATAAAAAAAAACACGTATTAGCATATATATTGTACAACTAAATATTAAATAAAATAGTAAGAAATAATAACATACCCAACCATAATTAAACAAATTTAAGATAGAACTACTCTCAAATTAAGAGTACATGATTTAAACAATTTGTAAATCTTATCTTTAAAAAAAATTAAATAGAAAAATTATGTTTTTCGTAAAAACAAATGTGGGTTAGAGTTATATAATAATATGAAAATAAATATAGAAGTGTGAATGAAGAAAGTTCAAAAATCTCCATATTAAGATATTCTTCCAATGAAATACTTATCTCCTTATGCATAAAGTCCCAAATCCTTGAGGTGAAATTCTCCTGGTGGATAAGGTCTCAAATTCTTCGGGTGAAATTCTGATCCGAGGTGATGTTATTATGTTCTTGGTAAAACAAATTGTGAATTAGAGTTAGATAATAATCTGAAAATAAATATAGTGTATGAAGAAAATTCACAAATCTGGATATATTAAGTCATTGTTCCAATGAAATAATTATCTCTGTGTGGATAAAGTATTAATTTAAGGTCCCCAATCATTAAGAAATTCTCATCCTAGATGATGTTATTTGATCATATTTACAGAGCAATAAAATACTAATCTTCTCAGCAATTAAATATTTTTCTCTTCTTCTCGAGTGGTCATATAATCAAATTCCACAATGCCCTTTCAAACTAAAGGACTCATAAATCTCCATATTAAGTCATTCTTCCAAAAAACAACATTTTATCTAAAAAAGTTCACAAATCTCCATTTTAAAATCCATTCTTCTGAAAAATACTTATCTCCTCTTTCTGCGGTGGAATAGATGTTCTCATATAATCTTTCATGTACAAAGAAAACACAAATTTGCACATATATATTTATTCATTCTTAAAAAACCATTTAAATGGGATGTATTCATATTATTTAATATAATAAAATGCTCTTTGAAATTATGTGTGAGCTAGCTCACACATACAATCTGTATGAGCTTATTTGTAAATCTAATTGAATGTTGATTTTTGTGATTAGTAACCAATTTAGTTTATAGTTTGGCAATATCAATACCCTGACAAAAAGGAATTCACTTCATTGTATGTAGAAAACACAAATGTCCATAATATGCCATTCTTGGACAAGAAAGTAGGGAATGCAATCGACGAAAATTTAGAAATTGTCTCTTTTCTGATGTGGGATAGAGTCTATTCTCAAATATTCAAGTGTCCAAGTTCAAAATTAGGTCTTCATCATGATCTAACCTTAAATAAATTTGAATGTACACCATTTAAGAAAATTATAAACTTATCTAGGGGTTCTATATATTTCAAAACAATTGATCAAGGCATTGAATAGGAAGGGCTAAACTAAAAATTTGAGAAAACAAAAATTTGATTAAAGTCAAAAACATACATTTATGAATCATCCTCAATCAACACATCCTTCTCAAATCTGGGTGCTTCCTCCTCAATCTCAGTCTTCCTCCCAAGCATACTCTCAGGTACTCTCCTCTACACATTATCCTATATAACACATTTGAAATTTGAAATTTTGAAAAATTAAATTTAAATGATTAGAACACATTAAATTTAAATGATTTTAAAACATTAAATGATACTTGTGAACTCCCACCCTCTTCAAACTCTCCCAATGAGAATTGAGACAAGCATGCCCAAGTAGTAGGAAATGGAATAGAGATCTGTGAACAACACAACTAAGAACTAAATCTAGGATTCAATGTGTTCACAATGATACAAAATTTTAAATTTTATTGATCTCTTTCTCAAAAGAGTGGAAATTGAACAACTACTAGAAAACACATACCTGATTCAACCCATCCAAATTTAGACTTGTCAAATCATGTCCCCTACCTACTGGAGATTCATTCAACATATCTTCACACTACAATTAATGGCAAGAACAACTCGATTATACAATGATATCCAATTCTAGAATTAGAAGTAAATTATGAGAAAATGCGTCAAAGTTTTCATAACTAGAACACATACCAATCTGCAGTTCAAGTCATCATTCTGAATGACCTTATTCCAACCATCCCTGAAAAAAATTTCATACTCCAAAACATCTTCTGCTAACATTGTAGCTAAATCATCATCTGTTTTATAAACAAATGTGGCCCAGGAATTTGCTTATGTTTGTTGATGGTTCATGCCAACATCAACACCATAAAAAATTGCTTCCAAATTTTTTTTGATTGCACTCCCAGCCTCTTTCTCAACCTCTGATGTAGCCTGCAACTCTGAAAGTGATGCAAATTCCCCTTTTGGGTGAGGTAATAAAGATTGTGGAGGCCTCGACACTACCGCACTTTGATATGCCCCTTTGTGATTATCTGTACATCCTTTACCAGTCCCATAGTATTTGGACGGTAGGCTAGTGTAATTAGGGTGCATATGCAAGAAAAATCTGCAAAAAAATCCCTTGCAAAATACTGTGGAACCTCATCATTCCACGGAAATTTCTCATATGCCACCAAATATTTGTTATATGAATTTCCTGCAATGTTAGGGTGCTAAAAAGATTGCACCTTCAACATCTTCTGCTTTGGGCCTTGTTTGAAATTGAACATGGAAATAGAATTTTTTTTTGTAACTCTATTTTTTACTGTCTCCCATTTATCAGGACCCATCACCTCTGACTTTCACTGCCTCATCAGATCGACAAAACTATCAGTGGTTGGCCCCATCTTCTGATATGCATCCATAAAGTTTTTCAATGAATGAAAAACAATTTGCAAACTTTGTTTGCTCTCCTGAGGGAGTTCCAAGATCAAAAAATCATTTTCCAACCTCTTTTTAACACCTGAGCATCGCTCAAGCATCATTTCTTCAGTATTCCCTTCCGAGGGAAGTTCATCACCTACATCTGAAGGATAGGTGGATGTAGGCATGTAATATTTTGTTTGTTGATAATTAGGCCTCCTAAATCCACCTTCACCCTCTCCACTGATATTTGAATATTCATGACAACCACTCTCATTATCAACCCTTGCTCTTAATTGATTGTCTACATACACATTTGAAAGTAACTTCAAGATTTATCCTCACATAAATTTAAATACAATTAAATTCAACAAAAATAAATAAAATTTAAGAAGCTTACTAGAAATATTCTCTTGCCTAGAGGTATTCCCTACATTATCAGGTGTAGGAGTATCGATGCAAAACCTATATAAGAAGGTTGCATCCATAGCACTGGCTTGAGCAGGTTTTGTAGTTGATCTATTTACAGACTCATTTGAAATCTCCTCTAATGAGATTGTTGTTGCTCACTCAGAGTCTTAGTCGAAGAAGGATTTTTGGTTCTTCCTTCTTGGGAATAGCTAGACCAATTACGAAGAATGTTTTTAGAATCCTGTGTCGACATCTCTCCTCAATATCTATCCACAATGTAGAGATTGTCAAAAAAATGCAGAGATGTACACTACTTCAAGCAATTAAAAATGCAGAGATAAATCGAAGTTTTAATAAATCAAGCAGCAGAGGTAGTGGCTTATTAGAAGGTGCAAAGACTATACATACAACCATGAATCAATCAACTCAAAGATAAGTAATCTCAGTCCATAGACAACATGGAAAATTCTTATCCTTCACTCATCATCCATGCACAAAAAATCAGGTCTTTTGAATCTATAGGTATTTAAACATTGAAATGACGACCGTCAATTTGGCTCATGGCTGACTGCTCAAGCATGGACTGATGACTAAAGGGATAAGTGACAAAATATAAAACCACAATATTTTATCAATAATCAATAAAACCCACACATAGAAGTCATTGAAATCAGAATTTGGGTTCGCCAAGGGACTATCATTCAACTCAGAGGTTTATCATTCACAGTCCACATCAAAGAACAAGACACAAAGACTAAGCATTCATCCATGAATTAATCAACTAAAATATAAGTAATGGATAGACAGCAGTACAAATTCTTATCCTTCACTCATCATCCATGCACAAAAAAGAAGGGCATTTGAATATATAGGTCTTTAAACACTGAAGTGATGATCGTCGATTCGGCTCCTGGCTAACTACTAAAGAATGGGCTGATGACTAAAGGGATAAGTGACAGAAGATAAAAACACAATCTTTTTATAATGGTAAACAAAACCCACACAAAGAAGTCATTGAAATCAGAAAGTTGGGTTTGCCAAGGGAAATCAATTCAGAAAAACAACAAGCAAGTGGATTCACTAAAAGTTCCCTATGGTTGTTTGTAAATTCTTAATATAAATTAAGATGAGGTGGAGAAAATGAATCTTTTGTGATAATGTTATATTATATAACATATGAACTGTGCAAATGTTATATTATATATTTGGATCACTTGAGAGATTTAAGGACAAATTGTTGGATAGTTGTGGATATAGTTGAACTAAATACATAACTGTGAAATATTTTATGGTTACCTAAAGTTAGAGAAAGGGACCTAATTTTACTATAAACTAAGGGATTTCCACTAAGGGATACATAAAGGGGCCTAATTTTACTATAAACTAAGGGATTTCCACTAAGGGATTTATACCTAATTGTTACATAAAGGAACCATATTTCAACTAAGGGATTTCTTAACTATAAACTCCCTAACTCCCTTACTTGATATAGTTTTGAGTTTATTTGTTGTTAATTATTAAACCAAACATCATATCGCTCCATGTCCGAAACCTATTTTTACCTTGAAAACAATTGTAAATCATATGAAATTTGGCTCTAGGAAAAAAATTAACCCCTTTTGAGACCCTCATCAATCTTGTTATATTATATATGGATTTGAAGATTTGGGTTGTAGCATTTCTATATAATCATGGATAAATACTGATAGAATTCAAAAGTGTTTATAATTTATAATATTATAATTAATATCATATGTAACGTATCCTATCCTCATATAATTAGTTATTTCCCCGTTAAGAGAATGACTAAAACTAGGTACCTAATGCATAGGCACAAGGGACTACTAACATGAAAGAAAATATGCTACCTATTGCTTAATGGGGGTTGGCATAAAGATTCCAATTCTTGGCTAAATAATTTGAGAATGGAGAACATCACTCTACAAAACATTTATATACCATTAAAAATACTATTAAATAAAAATTCAATGAAATATCAATAGTTTTGAAGAGTTTTTATTAACTAGAAGGTATGGATAAAATGTTATTTCTAAAATTAAAACTCCCATATGATATGGGTTTTCATTAGAAAATGTTTATACTGTGAGTGGATATATCAATAGTGTTAGGTCACATGGCCCTCATAACATTATGATTCCTTGTTTCCTTACATAGTTTCTACCATGTTTAAATTATAATAATTCAATTTTAAAGATGGATGAATGTTGAATTATTATTCTTTCTTTAATCAAGATTATTTGAAGTTTGATTTACTTTATTTATTTGTATGCATGATTAGGTACACGCACATTTTAAAAATATGCATATAAGGAACATCACTTGTTATTATTGTCTACGTGTTAGTTATGTATGTGCTAGCTATGCCTACATATCCAACACAAATCCAATAAGTTGTCAATTTGAAGTTATATTATATGAAAATAAATATCATCAATAAGATAACCATTTAATAACTTTGGTCAATATGTGTGAAGTAATAAATGAGTATAATAATTAGTTCCCATCTAAGACTCTTTTATTTCTAGAAATTAGACTTTATCATCCAAAATGAAGTATTCGTTATAACTATTCCTTTAGTCAAAGGAATACTACAATTGGAAAATACCACCAAAGTGGAAGACATTGGAAAAGACCACCAAAGTGGGAGACTGGTTCCTTTTTGAGCAGTTTACTACACAAGTAGGTCACTCATGTCTTACATAGAGATGTGACCAAGAATCATGAAAATATGTAGGACATGTGAAGCATAAGGGGAGATTTACTTACCCATTCGGTCTCACTAGATTAGGTCTCACTAGATGGTTTCAAGAAGTGTTTTTTCAACCTAGTCCAAATAGAAATGACTCTTGGCATTGGATATTTCTTTCTCTTGTTATGAAATGAAGAACACTGAAAAATGCAAAACTTGGCATGTATTACATAATCATGTTAATCATTGAGTTTTTGAATGAAATTTTTGTTTGAGGCCATAACTAAGGTAGAATATATCATAGCTTGGCCCGACTCACTAACCTAAGGAATCTTGATAGCTTGGCTAATGACCATTACAGATTACCTAAAACGAAATCAATCTATGAATAGATTGAATCATTATAGAAATACCAACATTGACAAAGTAATATAGATTTTCTATTCATGGAAAATATCTTGAATCTTAGTGTTGATTTTTTGTAACATCCCTCTCTGGCACACTTACCTAACTTATTCTTTGAGGACACTTGCTCGCAAGTGATCTGGATTTATATGATAAAACTTTTCTTTCAGTATGATGCATTGAGTTATATGACAGGATGTTTTTACTACCTTGGTGTAGACAGGTGCTGCTGACTCAGTTTCTTTGAGTGTGCAGGGTGTCGGACCTGGAGGATGCAGAGGCATCCGTGGAACTCCCTTGGACTCCGGATTGAGTCAGGGAGTGGGGTATTTGAGTTGTTTATTTATGATGATATTGTTTCGTTTGATGATATACTATTGATTATATGATATGTTGTTTGACATGATCTGACATGATGGTTGATGATGCAGGCTGACGATAGCTTGCCGACCGGAC
>JZKD02S2042587.1:176283-217436 GCA_000966675.3 Picea glauca
TTGTTAATAATATTTATGTGGCGCAATAGCTTGACTTACGTACCTTAATTTATTCTGAGCTAGAAAGTAGGGGTTGTTGATTCTTTTAAGGGATGTTGAAATTGGGTTCTGTGTCAGAGTCCTCTTGTCACGCGCCTTCGGTAAGGGGTGCATTGTTCTTCTTAGTTATGATGTACTTGATGGTGGTCAGTTGGTTGCTTGGTCTGTTGCGTCGGGTGGGATGTAGACACCTCCATGTTCATCAGAACAGTCGCCAGCCCTGAGACCTTAAATGGTTAAAGACGATGGGAAACCGGGCCTGAGCGTTGATTATGTGTCTTGGAGGTCCTAACCTTGCAGGGTAGGACGGGCGGGAAGTCAGTCGTATTTAACAGTCTGTTGCACTTGGCGTTAAAGGTTGCGTTGCGCACCTCTGCCCATGGTTGTGTTTGTGATGGTTCTCGTTGAGGCGTTCAGCGTTCGTGCGCTGAACCTCGTATTAAGTCTTGTTGTTATTCGGGTGGAATCACACAGTTCATTACATTGTTACTTCTACACGCGCACACACACACAAAAAGAAAAAATTTTGCACCTGTTACTAGAATAATCGTCGTAACGAGCAAGGGTCCTTACATTTTTAGAGTAACTGTTTGCTAGCAAACATTTTGAACCTAGTTTTTAAGGATTTTGTCACTTGTGATTACTTATTTTTAATAATATTTTTTTAAGACTCTTGTACACTATGAAATTGTGTTAAAAAATACAATGCACTCAAGAAATAATTGTTCCATATATAGATTCTTGTTCATGAACTACAATCATACAATATGACACTAGATTATTCTTTGTTATGTACAATGTCATATTCACTCTTTGCAATTCAATTCCATATTACTCATGGTTGATTATATTTGATAACACAATGAATTCTGACTTTTTGCAAGATTGCTTTCAGCTCTTTTCCTTTTCATTTAAAGAGAAACAATGCCACAATACTAGTAAATTATACCAACACACAAAATTTTGTAAATATCAACATCCCTATATATATATTTCTATATACTACCAAATATCTCAAATGATGAATAAATCAAAGGGATATAGGAAAGTGTCGTAAGGTATCTACAAAACTAGTAAAAATATAGCTTCAAGTGGAACTTTATTCCTTACTAGTCAATGGATTGGATATGTTATTATGTGTTGAATGGTTAATGTAGATATGTGCTTGTGTCAAAAATATTCAAAATAGATTCTTGAAATTTATATGGAAAGGTGAAACTTATAAACTATATGGATTTTAAAAATTAACTAACAAAATAATTACTTCACAATGAAAGAAAAATAGTAGAACAATGAGCAAACTATCATGGTTTTCCTCTAGAGAGAAAGAGCAGCGAGTGGATGCAGTTGGGGGTAGAGAGAGAGAGAGAGAGAGAGAGAGAGAGAGAGAGAGAGAGAGAGAGAGAAATAGATTCTCTCTTGGTTACCAACAAATTTCCACTAGGTTAACAATTGAGTAATTTTGGTATCTCACCAACCAAAATTTTGGTTAGAGGTTACACATAGAGATATGTGCTAGAATGAGATTGTTGTTACCTTTCCATCCCCAATAAAAAATTAACTCATGAAGAGTCCTAATCAATAGTATTCTCATGAAAAGAAAACATGTCAAAAGTGCAGATTGGTCCTAGGTGGGGTAGATATGAACTTGTCCTCTCTAACACTTGATCTAGACCCAATTAACATATCCAATTAAAAGTCACAACTTATTACTTGACTCACCCTTTGACTTGTATTTTGAGAAGTCATTTATTTTGTAAAACAATTATCATTATCAATTACTAATATTTATTGAAATATATCTTTGTAAATTTTCATATACAAGTATATTTTCTCCACAGGTGCATGATAGAAACACAAATATGTGGAGATCAATCATGATATTAAAGTAATTTGAGTACAAAAATTAAACATTTCCTAGGAATCATGTAAGAAGTCAAATAGTCAATTAGGTTAGAGTGCGACTAAGTACTAATTTTTGTTGGGAAGTTCCACTAGGAGAGAACCGACCTAATATGGAAGTGATAGATTTAATTAACTGTGCTTAATTGACTTGAAGATCACATTGATGGAGAATTAATGGAAATAATGGATGCATGTTTCTAGAACATGTCAACAAAAGCCTCAAAGGTTCTAAAAATTTTTATTTGTCAATTCTTCGTGTAGTATGGTCTATGAGTAGTTGAATGATTTAGGACTAAGTTGATCAGGGTTCTTGGTAGAATAGCACTCAACATTACCATGGAATATTTCAACCCTAATGGTTTCTTTGAGGGTGCATATATTAACCTCAATGAACTGACAACATGTACAAGGGATTACAAGATCAAAAAAAACATCTGTATGGTGCATTGACAATAACTATTGAACCAATTCATTGTCATTAGGAAATGGGCATCAAATGACATGTAGAAGTTGAATTGATTGTTCAAGTGGCATGTAACAAAGAGGAACAATTGTAACTATCTCTTAGATATGGGCCATAATAATATGAATTGCTAGAGATTGAGAGAGGGAGGTAGAAGTTTGAAGATTACAATTTAGAAAGGATGAAATTATAGGTGATTTGAGTGTTGAGATGGTATGTTACATGGGACATTTAAAATTTTAAATATGTGAGCTCTATAAGACATTAATTTGGAATCCTCATGTAATTTATTAGTTGCAATCATAAAGTATTATAATTCATATATGATAATACAATGTAGCATAGGTCATTCTAAAGTATAATATTTTTCTAATTTAGATAAATAAATGTTGTAACCCCACAAGTAAATCTTATAATTTTTTAATTCTAATAAATGTTAGAATTTTTTATTTAATATGGGCATATGTTTATAACAAGTGTGACATCCCCAAAAATAAATTTATTTCGAATTCGAAAATTTTTAGGAAAATTATTCCATTTTTGGTAAAGTCGAATTTGGAATTTTTTTTCCATTTATGGAAATTACGAATTTTGAATTTGGAAATTTGTAATTTATTATTATGGTTGTTGGGTAGGGATCTGACTTGACCCAGCTAACTTCTTGACTATGACACTTGTATGTAAATAGAATATTGTTTTAATTATTGCAGGGAGATAAATGGAACAACCATGTGAAATTTAGATGACCATGACTCCATGAGTGGGGAACATGTTGGAACTACCTCTGGGTTGATTGTTAAAAGTGGAAAATCAGGGATTTGGCCATTGGAAGCCCATGAAAAATAGGGATTTAGAACTCTACGAAAATCCCTAAGAGAGGGAAAAGACCTAGGCAAAAATATAGTGGGATAAATAACATATGTGAGGAGGCAGGACATTGCCTAGTACGCTGGGAGGAAGACTTGTTGTGTACTTTCTATTATAAACACTAAACATTAAGTGTGAGGCAGGGAGAAAAATACAAATAAAGGAAGACATTGTTGAAGAGGAGATTCCAAGTTTGCCCTCATGGACTCATGGTCAAGCTAGGGGTGAATCAGGCAAGTAATTTGGCTGCCTTGTTCTATGGTTGCGCAGAACGTGGTTGTTCCCTTTGTCTTCCCATGCACTAGTTAAGATATGTAATCTTTTCCTTTTCTATTTGAATGCACACTGGTTAAGATATGTAATTTTTCCTTTTCTATTTGAATGCACACTTGTTAAGATATGTAATTTTTCCTTTTCTATTTGAATGATCGTAAATCTGATGTAATGTATTTATTATATCTAGAACGAATTATTTCTAACTCTGTGGGATGAATTAGTTTAAGATGTAGTGATAATCATTAAAGTATGTATGGATACAATAACCTGAGTGAAAACTGTTCGATCATACGCATGTAGGAAGTCAAAGTTCTCAAAGAATAGTTATAAATCAATTCTTGAGCAACCATTTATGATTGAAATTAAAATCTGTATGAAAGTTAGAAATTATTTGATTTCTTCTTAGGATAATCGAATGGATTTGTGCGATTAAATTATGGAAGTAACTTTTGTTCTATAATCAGATTTCTGTTATAATAGGGGTACTTCCTGTACCTTGAAATTTCTGGTGTAAAACATCTAGGCATGAACAAATTAAAACTAGTATATATATATGAAGTAAGTATTTTCTGCAAGTACAAATTTAGATTCATAAATGAAAACGGGTCGCTATCTACTACTTAGTGTAGATTTAAGCTAATCTGAACCAATCCATTTTCCACGTTAGAATTGTAACAAGTACATATCTAATTTCTATTGGCAAACATGATCAAGAAATACAGAGCCTAGTGCCTACATAAACAAATATGTATATCCAGCTATATACATGAATGTATTCATAAGCATTCTTTCCTATACTCTGAATATGACAAATCTTCGATAGACACACAACCATAACTATAAATTAAATGGATAGGAGTTGGAATACTCTAGTGAAAGAAAGAGTCAATGTACTGAACCCAATTTAAATCGAATACAGTAGACCAAAATTTATCAACGAATATATATAAAACTATGGGAAACTCTTTCCTTTATTTAATGAGTTAGGCCAATGGTACAGAACATAGTCAATTGGAATAAATAATAAGCACAGTGTTCAAATTTGAAAGACAAGAATTACTTCGGTATATATTATCATTCCAAGTAAATTCGATCAGGACTGTCTTTCTAATAATTCAAGAAAATAAGTATATTGCATAGTTGACCAGGTTATTCATTCAATTACAGACTCAATACATATACATGAACTGGTGTTATGCCATTAATGGAAGAATTACTCCAAGGGTTTACTCCAGTAAACATTAAAGTGGACATAGAACTAGTTATAACATAGCTAGTTGAATCATGATCCCCTTGGGTGATGCTAGAACCTATAGAGGTAGCCGAGAAGTGAGAGGCTTGGAACCAGAGTACCTTTTGCGCAAATGGCCACAAAGGGTATCTAAGACTTGCATGAATGGAGACCCTGCAAGTATTCAAGTCCTATAAACATTAGTCTCTATTCGATAAAGAAACAACCAAGAAAAGTAGATTACAATAGGACCTTAAAAGTTAAACCGATGTTATCCCTTTCAGAAAGATACTTATCTTGTTGATCCATGGATTCAAATCCTTGCCCCATCACCTACTGTCTTCTTAGATGTTTGGCCGAGGGATGAGGAGGTCGTATGATATTTGATGGGTCCTCATAAGAACAAGGCCTATCATTAGTGATACATACCAGATCTCTTGAACGATTGAAACAAAAGAAAGAAATCATATCTAGTCACAATTAGATTGAATGAAATAAAATAATCAATAATACTAGTCTTCTTAACATCTAAATGATGAAAAGATAAATTACAAACCTTTCACATAGAACAGAGACTACCTAATCTGTTGAGTTTAAAACCCCTCATAATTGAATTAGCATGAGTATTTTTTTGTAAATTTGATCATCATTACAAGGATACCTTTCTACTAAATTCAATGATGCTGACAACATTAAATGACATGTAACATCTGTGAAAGAAAAGGACCTCATATGTCATAGGGTTTCTCTTTTAAACTGTTCAGGAAATCGGAGCAGTCATGTACTAGTGACACTAAAACAATAGTGTGTTAAACAAAAAAGAAAGAAAATATGACTCCCGCACAGACTCACAAGAATCCAACATCAGACTTTACTTAGAGACTGTAATGGGTAACGCTAATCCTGAACTACGAAACCCTAGGAAGTACAAATAAAGTAATCCTCAACCCTTGAAAAACTAGATAGGAAGGAACCAGTATTGGTTGTGTTAGATTAATAAAAGAAAACTTACTCCATGCTAATACTAGACATAGTTCTATGACAAGCTTACTCTCCAACCTCTACTTACTCCAACGGGAGACTTCAAGTGAGTAACAACATTCAGGTTATGAAAAACCTAGAAACGATTTCACCCCAAAGAGACATTATAGGTGTAAATCCCATAAGATATAACAAGGGTCCAGGGTGCCTGGGGCACTCAAGAAATTAAAGGATAAATCCACAGTAGGTCTTACCTACCAAAAGTAGAAAATAATCCAAGATGGGTGTAGAGGGAAATGATAATGATAGGTTCAAGAAAAGAAAAATAATTTTAACTAGAGGATTCTGTTAATATACTTGAAAATTTTCAAACCCCACTTCTTAACTAGAGCACAGAGCTAACAAAAATCTTACAAGGAAAGGTGAATGGCGCCGTCATTCCTCTGCGAATCGTTTCTCCCCAAATCGTAAAATGCTTCAGTAAGAAAATAGTTTGCAGTGCCTTTTATAAACTCCATAATGATACAGTAGACACATTAGAAACCTAAGAGAAAAAAATTACCTACGAGGTTAAATGTTGCAGTACGAAGGACGACCTATCCATGTGCCAAGGGTAGAGCTAGTGGAACTGGACTGGACGAAGGGCCAGGTAATAGTATTGAAACTCATGTAATTAAGTTGCCTATAATATACCTCAAAAACTGTCTGAAAAAAAAATAAAATTTGTTTGTATAAATATCCTTGAATAGTTTGAGATTCAAGCAAGTAAGCTTTATGTTATAAATCTTGAGTTTTAAAGTTTGCAAGAGTCCTTACTATCGTCGACTATCATTACCATTCAACTTAAATTTTTATGATCGACGATAAGTATCTACTCCTCATTTCAATGTTTATTTCAATTCCTATAATTATAATTACTTTCTGATTTGTTTGTACCTATAACCATTACCACGGTCTTAACAACACAAATGACTTTGGGGGTTGATGGCCTAGGCCTCATGCGTTTATTACATATGCCCACTAGTTGTGACCATAGTCCTAATCAAAATACCTTTCATATTTCATCATTCCAGCAAGTCCCAGTCCCCAAAATGGAGCCAGATCAATGGTCCACAAAACTTCATAATCTGATCCCTTCTTCTTCTTTTTTTAATCGAATGACTGACAGGATTTCAACGTTTTTCCCTTTGAGTCATCGTGACTCCAACATTATAAAATTCATGATCACAAAATCTCCAAAGTGATCATATGGTTGACATAACCCACTAAGATGGATGGTTAATGGGATTTCGGAGTTTTTCCTTTTGGGTTTTCGAGACTCACAATAGTCCCTTTCGGCATTTCAGAGTCCTTGACATGCTCTGATCTTTTGCATTTCATGACTTCATAATTCTTGTTGTGAGTGTCCTTGACACCTCCAACTCCTGGTACCCAAAACTCTGAAATGGAGATTAATTCATCGTTTCGGTACCGTTGATTAAGGGTAACCCATTTTTTGATGGAAAATTCCATCGTTGGAAGTAAAACTCCATATGGGAAGTTCATTTGTTTCAATTCCGTATGAGATATGTAATACTATTTTTAAAAGAATTACAAGGTTTCCCTTCTGCCTACTTGTAATGGCATACTCGTTATTTTATTGGTTTAATATACTAGCGCCATATTGGCTACTTCCTCAAAAGGATTTTGAAAAAGGAAAAAATACTCGGCTATTGTCGGCTATAAGTGTATCTTTTTTATAGTTGACTCCAGATCACATGATGGTATATGAAATTCAATTTTCACTTACTATACTTGTGTTAAAGACATTCCTTTTGAACTTTTAGGTGATTATGTTGTTATTTACATAGTTAGGAATTTACTCAGGGGTATGTTTTAAGTTTCAGGATGTCCCTTCTTCCTTGGGTCTTCACGCCTCTCCTAATTAGTTATGGTAATTAAACTGTGTTAATTTGATTCACTCCAATAATTTTCCAACGTTTCAACCTATAAATTTTCATTAAACATTGGTTGATATAAAGATGTGTAAATGTTGTAGATGGTCTATAATAATTCTTGGTATTCACAAGGTCACTTCCGTACTTTAAACATACATATATATATATATATATATATATATATATATATATATATATATCTTAGACACTTGAAATTAGGGCTATCTCCTTAGAAAAATCATGACTATTCAGCTGGTACATGGAAGAAGTCTTAGTTAATTACTCTACTACGGTGCATGCCTTTATATATCATAAATGTCTATACATTTATATGTGTGTGTGTGTGAAAAAAAAAATGGAGGTCAATCGGGTTTCAGCAAGTACAAATGCCGAATAAAAAAAACACAAGGCCACACAGTTTGTCGAATCCCAAAATGAGAAAAGGTTGTGGGCCCAACACTTTGGGGTTTCGGGGTTACGTATTTCTGGATTTACGAACATACGATGCACAAACAAAATGAAATAAGAAATGTCAATTTGCGAAATGTGATTAGGTTGTGGGCCCAACAATTTTGGGTTTTGGGGTTTATTAACTTCCGATGCAAAACACTGCACAACGTCAAACACCAAATCATGAAATAACGAAAAAGGTATGGGCCCAAACAATATTGGGTTTTGGCGTTTGGTAATCCTTGATGCATGAACAACATACAATAGTAATCGACGAATCACAAAATTCGATCAGGCGATGGGGCCACTTCGGGTTTCGGCATTTGCAAGAACAAAAGAACTCCATTCAACTTGAACCAATAAACTCTTAAATGCCTAAAAATGAAAACATGATCAAATTTTACAAACTCAGTAAAATAAAACACAGAGTGACAAATTCAATTCAAAAATTGTTGTCAAGCTCATCCCTATTACAATTTCGTCTTTGGTATTTAAACGCAGAAAAAAATTGCCCCTTCAATCTCCTAAGAGATTTTAATCAAGGCGGTCATGGTGTTTTGTTGCCTGCAAAGGTTAAGGTGGCCACCGTTTAAATTATGTAAAAAACAAAAATGTAATCGATGGTTTAGTCCTCGTGTCTTGAAAGGTCAAGATGACCATTGATTCACTGTTTGCAAAGATGGTGAAATGATTACATACTTACAATCTATACACTATGTAGTTTTCCATTTGCATTCAATATGTAGGTAAACTCAAATCTGCATCACAATTTACTTGTGGGGTTTTCAACTACAACGCTTTACCTTACTATAGTAGTAATCCAAACCACAACACAAATCTTCTTTAAGAATTGACTAGTCATATCCTTCCAGCTAGTATACTTTCGAGAACTAGTATTCATAACATCGATGAGATGCAACAAAGATAATCCATTATGAACTAGTAGAGAGACATTCTAGCAATTCCTAAGTTTGCAATGGGATGCATTCGATATTTCATCCTTAATATTATTTCTAACATATACATTCTATCAAGTATGTAACCATTTAACATTCAATCAGAGAAGACACATAAATAACATTTCTGAAATAATACATTGAAAGACAAAGGAAACAACCACGTTCCTCCCAACCATAAAATAGAGAAGCCAAACTACTTGCCCGATTAACCCCCTAGCCTGACCATGAATCCATGAGGGATAACTTGGAAAATCTTCTCTTCAACAATTTCATACAAATCCAGCAGTGTTCCCTTGCCTCACACTCAAGCAGTGTTCATAACAACAAGTAAATCAAAAGTCTCCTTTCCCAGCATACTTGGTAGCGTCCTGCCTCTTCTCATATGGTACTTATCATTTGCCCAGGTCTTTTCCCTCCCTTGGGAATTTTCACAGCTTTCTAAATATCTGATTTTTTAGGGGCTACCAATGGCCAAATCACTGATTTACCACTTGTAATAATCAACCCAGAGGTAGTTCCAACATGTTTCCCACTCATGGAGTCATGGTCATTTAAATTTAACATGGTTGTTCCATTTGTCCTACTGCAATCAATATAAAATATGTTTCCATACAAGTTTCATAGTCAAATAGTTAGTCGGGTCAAATAATTTATTTTCCCAACAGTCAAAATAATTAATTATAATGACCAAATTCGAAATTCGAAATTGCCAAAAATGGCAAAAATTTTCCAAATTCAAATTTACTAAAAATGGAATAAATTTCCAACAATTTTAAATTTCAAAAATATTTTATTTTTGGGGATGTCACATCCTTTCCCCCTTCAACAAAACACTTTCCTCAGTGTTCGTTCCTTTCCTGGAACAGGATTGGATGAGATTTCTATAAATCTCCCTCCAACTCCCAAGTGGCCTCCTCAGGACTAAAGTGCTTCCATTGCACCTTTACCTTAGTGATGGCTCTATTTTGAAGTGTTATTTCTCTCCGGTCCAGAATGCACAGGGGTTCCACCTGGAACTCGCCTTCGGGTTTCACCTGCACCATGTTCCAATCAATCCTATGAGTAGGGTCATGAATATACTTTTTCAGCAACGAAACATGAAATACATTATGAGTTCTTAGAATAGTTGGAAGTGCAAGTTGATATGATACGGGTCCAATTCGAGCTAGTATCTCGAAGGGACCACAAAACTTGGGTGCCAGCTTGGCACAATTTCCTAACTTCAACAAGCTCTTTCAGGCTTTGACCTTCAAATAAATATGGTCTCCTACTTGAAATTCCAAGTGTCTTCTTTTATGATCTACATAGCTCTTTTGTCTGTCATGTGCTTCTTTCAAGTTTTGTTGTACCTTTCTTACCATGTTCTCCATTTCTTGGAACATCTATGGTCAAACCATGAGTCTGTTAGCTGAGTTATCCCAGTTAATTGGAGTCGTACACTTTTTTCCATATAGTATTTCGAAATATCTCAACTTAGCCAAAGTTTGGTACCCATTGTTATATGCAAATTCTACCAAGTGCAGGTAGTCTTCCCACTTTCTTGGTTTTGTTCTTACGTACATGCGAAGCATATCCTCTATGATTTGGTTTTTCCTTTCGGTCTGTCCATCCATTTGTGGATGATAGCTTGTACTAAAATTCAAGTTAGTGTTTATTCATACAAACAATTCCTTCAAAAAAGAGGATGTAAATTTTACGTCTCTATCTGAAACCACCATTTTAGGAATACCATGCAGTCTAAAAATTTCTTTCATGAATATTTCAGCAATGTTTATAGATTTAAAAGTAGACTTGTAATAAGCCTCAAATTCTCCATAATTTTTTTTTTCTATGACATAATTCAATTTCGTTTAAGCTTAGAATTTAAGAGAAGGTAAGACTCGTTTCTGTCCATAATGACATTATTACGCCAGTCAAGTTTACTTCGAACAAAAAAGATTATATGGATAAATTCTTCCATAGTTCTATCACTTCCCTTAACTCTCATACTACTCTAACATGATTATATGTATTTAGGCATTATCTAATCTTAGGTTGAAGGAACCTTTGAAAGCTCCGAGAGATAAAGCTCAGGTGGGAGCACAACTGTCATTAGATTAATTGGAGAAAGGATCTGGGCACACAGAGTTTAACCTCTAGGAGGACGTGCAGGAGAATAGCTATAATGAATGGTGGAGATGCTTTAGGAAGAAGTGTTGAAATTGTGAGAGTCATTGGATCCAAAAAAGATGTGTGATATTTAAACCTAGTGCATGCAGGGGAGTGAATACTCTCCCAAATTCTGAAAAGGAGAACGTCGATATTTGATCACGAACGTGGATCATCCCGAAAAGGTCACAGTTGTTGATCATGGGTAAAGATCATAGCTATCCATCGGAGGGACACGTGGCTACTGGTCAGTGTTTTGACACCCAGGAAACCAAAGGTCAAGACTCCTCATTTTCGCAAGTCGTGAAATCCCGGTACATGAAACCTCCATATGCTTTGTGGAGTTAGCCCCAGGTCATCGAGCTTGGTCTCATGGATAGGGCTAAAGGAGGAGACAAAAATCATTAATCCATTTTTGGCATATTGGGATCTGAGAGTTCGAAGGGCCTATAATCGTTACTGCCAGAGTCGTGAAATCCCTAGTCGTGAAGCCTTGAAACCCCGAACCCTAAATCCCTGAAGTACTATATGTACAGGCTTCTTCCAATTCAATTATTCAAAGATAGATTTTCTAGAAATTCAATCACAAAAGTAAACATATGCCTATAAATAGATTGGTACCTTTCAAGCTCATCTATACATAGACAACCATACCTAGAATTTTGATTTCAGAGTTAATTATGCTCCTGTAGGTGGATATGTTCCTTCAAGTTCATATGTAGATAGTTTTGTCTAGCGTTTCATTTCAGGAGAAACCATTCCCAGAATTTAGTCTTTGAACATAAACTTCTTACAATGAACAAATGTCATCCATGGAAATTATTTCAACTGAGCACAATTAGACGCATAAACTCAGATACACGAATCATTCAAACAAAGACTGGGCATATTTTAAAAGAGGATAAAAATACAAAGTTGATATTTTGGCATTCGGGATTTTCTTATTACATATGTGCGGAGTTCCTTTGCTTGAATAAACCCCAAAATCCTGAAATGTTGGGCCCCTCAGTATTTTCGCATTTCGCGATTCGACACTTTTTGTTTCATTTTTTTTATGCATCAGGTATTTAAAAACCCCGAAATCCCAAAATGATGCGCCCCTCAGTCTTTTCACATTTCGCGATTTGGCACTCTTTGTTTCATTTTCTTTATGCATCAGGTATTCAAAAACCCCAAAATCCTGAACCCTGAAATCCTGAAATGTTGGGCCCCTCAGTCTTTTCACATTTCGCGATTTGACACTTTTTGTTTGATTTTGTTTATGCATCAGGTATTCGAAAACCCCAAATCTCGAAATGTTGGGCCTACAGTCCTTTCACATTTCACGATTTGACACTTCTTGTTTCATTTTGTTTGTGCATCATTATTAAAACAGGAAGGTCTAAATATGAATAGCCAAATTGGTACAGTGGGCAAAGGAAATTTTTGTAATAAGCAAGAGTGTATCCGGTTCCTTTACTGTTAAAGTAGTTCGTATAATAGATATGTCCTTGCAAATTATATAGTATGATTTTTTGTCTCTGTATCCTCTTGCTTGAAATACCTTTATACGGGTTAGGTTAATGAACTATAAGGGAAGACTGGTATAATAGTCAATCTTCCTACCTCATCTACAGATCTGTCTCTACACAATCTATTTAATGGAAAGGAAAAAGTGGCATAGTTTACAAAACTCAGAATGTTGTTTCGGGCATTATTCATATAGTTAGATTGATGAAATTACAGCATAACCTTCACTCCCAATATACCAATCTCAACATTGATTTCACTCAGAAAACAAATAAAGAAAAACAGTGAATCTAATTTAGAGGAGATTTCTTCTGGAAATTTTTTCCATGCATAATCCTTTCAACTATCATAACCAATAAGAGGCTTATTCTATCATTCATTTAGAAAAGGGTGGGTCACTTGAGATTAGATTTACCCTATGTTCACTGTCAGTCTATAGGCTTCATGAATTTGACCTGATTTTTCCCATGCATTATTATCTATCATATTTAGTAGATGCATTACATCTGTGATTGAGTCATTCACCAGAGAATGGAAATTATTTTAGTTTGGATTTTAATCAATACATGACATCAGATATCAAATCAATCGAACAGAAAATGGAAATCATTTTAGTTCTGTTTTAACAAATACATTACATCTGATAAAAATCATTCAGACAGAGAAGAGTACAACAACATATTTGAACCAACTTGTAGGAAAACAAAGTGAACAACCACGTTCCTCCCAACCATAGAATAGAGTATCCAAAACCACTTTCCTGATTCACCCCCTAGCCTAACCATGAACCCATGAGGGAGAACTTGGAAGACTCCTCCTCAGCAATGTCCATAATTTCAGCAGTTATCCTCTTGCCTCACACTTACTCACCAGTGCTCATAACAACAAGGAAAATTCGTTTCAGCAGACTCTTCTTGCCTCACACTCAATCCATAGTGTTCATAACAGTAGGATAAATCCAACTCTTTTCCCCATCATACTTGGCAGTGTCCTGCCTCCTTGCATATGCTATTTATCAATTTTTCCCAGGTCTTTTTCCCTTCCTCGGAGGATTTTCACAGCCTTCTAAATCCTTGATTTTTAGGGGATGCTAATGGCCCAATCTATGATTTTCCACTTGTAATAATCATCCCAGAGGTAGTTCCAACATGTTCCCCACTCATGGAGTCATGGTCAATTGATTTTAACATGGTTGTTCCATTTGTCCTCCTACAGTTAATATAAATATTTTGTTTTTATACAAGTGTCATAATCAAATAGTTAGTTGAGTCCAATCAGATCTCTCCCCAACAATCATAATACTTAATTACAAATATCAAATTCAGAATTCGAAATTGCCATAAATGGAAAACAATTTCCAAATTCGAATTTACTAAAAACGAAAATAAATTTCCATCAAATTTAAATTTCAAAAAATATTTTATTTTTTGGGATATCACATCCTTTCCCCCTTTAGTAAAACACTATTCTCAGTGTTCATTCCTTTCTTGGAACAGAGTTGGATGATATTACCACAAATCTCCCTCCAACTCCCAAGTGGCCTCCTCAGGACTAAAGTTCTTCCATTGCACATTTACTTGAGCAACAACTCTGTTCCAAAGTGTTATTTCTCTCCGGTCTAGAATGTGCAGGGTTTCCACCTGGAACTCGCCTTTGGGTTCCACCTGCACCAAGTTCCAATCAATCATATGAGTAGGGTCATGAATATACTTTTTCAACATAGAAACATGAAATACATTATGAATTCTTAGATTAGCTAGAAGTGCAAGTTGATATGCTATGGCTCCAATTCGAGCTAGTATCTTGAAGGGACTACAAAACCTGTGTGCCAGTTTGGCACAATTCCCTATCTTCAGTGAGATTTTTTTGGGTTTTACCTTCAAGTAAACATGGTATCCCACTTGAAATTCCAAGTTTCTTCTTTTCTGATCTGCATATCTCTTATGTCTGTCCTCTGCTTCTTTCAAGTTCTGTTGTACCTTTTTTACCATGTTCTCCATTTCATGGAGCATATCTGGTCCAACCATGAGTCCATCAATCAGGTTATCCCAACTAATTGGAGTTGTACACTTTCTGGCATACAGTATTTCGAAAAGGCTCAACTTAGCCGAAGTTTGGTACCCATTGTTATATGCAAATTCTACCAAGTGTAGGTAGTCTTCCCACTTGTTCAATTTTGTTCTTAAATACATGCAGAGCATATCCTCTATGATTTGGTTTTTCCTTTCGGTCTTTCCATCCATTTGTGGATGATAACTTGTACTGAAATTCAAATTAGTATTTATCCCTACAAACAATTCCTTCCAAAAGGAGGATGTGAATTCTATGTCTCTATATGAAATCACCATTTTAGGAATATCATGCAGTCTAAAAATTTCTTTAATGAATATTTCAACAATGATTATAGCTTTAAAAGTAGACTTTATAGGAATAAAGTGTGCAGACTTACTGATTTTATCGATTACAACCATGATAGAATCATTTTGTTTCTGAGTTTTAGGCAAACCTGTTATAAAGTCCACCGATATGGTCTCCCATTTCCATTCTGGTACTAGTAATGGTTGTAATAAGCCGGTTGCATGCTGGTGCTTAGCCTTAACCAGTTGACAATCCTGGCACCTAGCCAAGTATTCTATTGTTTTTCCTTTCATATTAGGCCAGTAAGATAATATTCTAAGTGTTGTTATCATTTTTTGGTAACCTGGATGACCAGAGTACGATTTCTTATGCACTTCTTCCAAAATTGTTAATTTTAACTCTGTTGAATCTGGTATGTAATGTTTATTTTTAAATTGTAATAATCCCTTCTTGTTGATACTTAGATCTAGTTTATCTAAGTCTGTGGTACTATTTTTTAATACTTCCATCATCTTAGTGTAATTTTCGTTGCTAATACCGGTCGTCCTTACCCTTTGCTCCAGATCACTTTCTTCCCTGCTGATATTTACCTCAAATAACCCATGGACTCTTCTTCTTAAAGCGTCTGCTACTTTATTTTATTTTCCCTTGATATGTCTAACTTCAAAATCAAATTCACTCAAGAAGGCTAACCATCTGGCTTGTCATGCATTGAGCTCTGGTTGACTAAACATATATTTCACACCGCTATTTTCCGTCAATAGTAGAAATTTCCTTCCCATTATATAATGTCGCCACATTTTTAAGGCATGTATTACTATTGCCAATTCTAATTCATGAGTGAAGTAATTTCGATTGTGTTCTTTTAATTTCTGGGACTCATAACAAATCACATGCCCTTCCTGAGTTAGAACACCACCTAGTCCCTCTTTACTTACATCAACACATATTGTGAAGTCTTTATCCAGGTCTGCTACCTTCAAAATGGGCGTCGATGTCAATAATTCCTTCAGCTTTTTAAACCTATCTTGACACTTTTGCGACCAGTTAAACTTGGTTCCTTTCTTTCGTAATGATGTGATAGGGTATTCTATCTTGGAAAATTCTTCTATAAACATATGGTAATATCCGGCGATTTTCATGAATGACCGGATGTCTGCTACATCATTAGGTAGTGGCCATTCCATAATGGGTTTTTTATTTTTTCGGGTCTACGACAATACCTTCCGAGGAAATGACATGTCCTAAATATTGTATCTCTTCTTGATAAATGTAACACCCCTCTCTGGTGCACTGAGAAAACTTATTCTTTGAGGACACTTGCTCCCAAGTGATCTGGACTATTATGATATTAAAACTCTTGTCCTTGATTTTTGTTGCATTATGATAGATGACATCATGTTTTACTTCTTTGACATAGACAGGTGCTTTTGACTCAGTTTTATTGAGTGTGAAGGGTTGTGGACCTTGAGTGATGCAAAGGCATCGATGGAACCCCTTGGACTCCGGATTGAGTCAGGGAGTGTGCTATTTGGGTTGATTATTTACTGGATATTTCATTTGATTTGATGATATGATGTGGACATGTTCTGACACGATTGTTGATTATGCAGGCTGACGATAGCTTGTTGACTAGACTCACATATTGAGTAAAGGGGCCACACATGATTTCCAAAGAGGTTGAGGGAGAGGTGTGGACAACAGCCCTGCCACATCCTACTAGCACTCTCGTCGTGGCTCGAACTGTAGGTTAGTGATTACCTAGTTCGAGAGGATCCACGATGCCATGAGGGAAGACTACGACAGTCGCTCACAATAATTCTAAGGGGTGCACAATAAGGCAAGGGCCTTATTCCTTAGAGCCCTTAGTCTCCCACAAGTTCACTTGGCAGAGTGTTGACTCCAGGGGTTATAGATGTCTACCAATCAGTCAAGTTGGCGAGTGGCACCCTTGGAGAAAGTGGTGCATCCCGAAGGGCACATCGCGCAAAAGAAACACAAGTTGGCGAGTGGCACCCTTGGAGCACGTGGTGCATCCTAAAGGGCACGTCATGCAAAATAAACAAACAAGGCGAGTGGCACCCTTGGAGCACATGGTGCATTCTGAAGGGCACGTCGCATTGATGTTGAGGAAGAAACAAACCTATATGGCCCTAAGACATTAACGCCTTAAGAAATTCTTAAAACGACTCCCCTAAACAATTGTCTCCCAGTTCAAAATCTAAGTCCCAAGTCTAAAACTTCTTTAGGGTAAAAATTTAGTCTAACCTTAAGAAAAAGACCCTAAGAATAAAAATTTAAAATGGTAAACCAAAAAAAAAACCCACTTAAGCTATAGTTGGATTCTTCATAAAGTGTGTAGGGTAAATTACAGAGAATAAGAGATCAATTCAAATCTTTGGTGGTGAATTTGAAAAAAAAAAAAAAGGGGGATTTAATTACTTAACTTTTGGAAGTGTAAAAAGATTTGTAATTTAATCATAAAAGGATGGAGTAAATAGCGCAACTGCCTATTTGACTCAAATAAAAAGGGGAAATTTGGGGATAAATAAAAATTAGGAAAATTATGAATGGGGGAAACATAATTAAGGAAGGAGTTGAACTTATGGTAAAAAGCGAGGCCAACATAGTAAGGAATATGCAATTAAGAACCTTCTAATTTGAGCTAAATTAGTAACATCAATTTTAAGGGAAGGTATTTAAAACATGTAAGGGGATCTAGGAACACCTAGGAGTAAATTTAGGAGCGATTCTAGGTGGGTGAGAGAATTGAGGCAATAAATAAATCTAAAGAAAATAATTAATGGAGAAAAGAGGGGGATGAATGACACTTGTGCGATGGAGAATATTTAGAATTATTTTTATTAAAACTTAAATTAATCGTGAGTTAGGGAAAGTTGACGTTCTAAAAACTCTATAAAAGAAAGGGAAGATGAGGAAGAAAGGGATCGACTATTAGTGTATCGTTACGTTGCCGAATTGTGACTTGACTGATTGCTTATGAGGAGTTGGGATTTTCTCAGCTTGTATTGGAGTGGTAGCTCAGCCTTGTGAGGTGAGCTGGGAAGCTAGACTGACCATCTGGATTATGTGTGGCCCCTTTACGACTCGAGGGGATAAGGGGGAAGTAGAGTACTCCTAGCGATTGGCTGGGAGGTACCAGTGTAGTCTCCACGGTCAGCGAGCAGTAGCGGCACAGAGCAGGAATGGCACGGAGAGCGCGGTCATCATTCAAGGTGGGAGAAAAGGCCACGGTATGTTCTCTAATTAGTAGAATAGATTTCAATATGACTTATGCTGGGATCGGAACTTCGACAGTAAATGTATTGTATGTATAGATTGATAGCAACCCACTTTATTTTTCTCTATCCAAGATGATTTTAGACTGGTGTCCTCCTCACTTAATGGTAAAATGGAACGGTGTGGCTGTCTTGTAAAGGTGGACCTAGTTTTTCCTTCCCTACTAAAGAAAAAAAATACCCTTAAATTTCTTATCTGCATTACCACTTTGGTATTTCTGAAATTTTGGCCTAGGTAGCAATAGTCAAAACCAGCGAGATAACTTAAATCAGGTCTGGTTGCACTTAGAGTTCCTTAAACCTCTTTCAATTCTGTAAACCTCAATTAATTGGTTCCCACAGCCTTTACTGTAGCACGATTTTTGGAGGGGCATGGGAGAAACTTCTCATCCCTATTGATCGTACAAACATTCACCTTTAACTCTGGGTTTTTCCTTATTTTATTTAGTGCTAGCATCTTCCTTATTGACTGTGGGGGTGATTGATTCTGTGGGTGATTTCATTCTCTGTGGGTGGTTTTATTTCTCTGTGGGAAAATTTCATTCTTTGTGGGCATTTTTAATTCCTCTATGGGTAAATTCATTCTCTGTGGGTGTTCAATTTCACAGTGGGCGTTTTAACCTTTCAGCCATAGCGTTTTTACATTGTCGGTGGCATTTTAACTTTCTTTTGGGTTATTTACATTCTGTGGGCGTTATATCTTAGTGTGGGCATTGTATTGCTGTCTGCGTTGTTTTGATGTGGACATTTATATGTGACTGTGGGCATTTACTTCTAACTGGGGGGGCATTTTTAATTATGATTATCATCCAGCTTTCTTAGCTCATCTAGTAGAGCACGTGGCTTTAACCATGTGGTCGTTGGTTCTATTCCCACAGACGGTGAAATTTGTATTGAAGTAATTTTTCCTTCTTTTAGCTCTGGTTATCAATGAATTTTTAGAATCTGCCCAATTTCTGCACATCAGAATGCTTGCTAGAAACTACGATCATGGGTTCTGTGAAAAGTAAATTACCAAACCTAAACCATAACTGTTGTACTCTACGAATTGGTTGCCTTACTATTTTTTTGTATTCTATTCTAAACGCCCAGTTAATTCCCCATTTAGAGGCTTGACAACAAATCCCTGACCGTTTTCTGAGGTAGATGGATGACCCATGCTTAAACCCCTTTTCCTCGGACTGCGAGTTCGCATTGTTTTATTCTGTATCTTTCCAGATTTTGGGCGGTTTCGTCTTTGATTGCCAAATTTAGCATCCTTACACTGTGTTAATTTCTGGACCGAGAGATACCCCATATCCCTAGCGGATGCACGTCCCTATTTTCCTGCCACACACATCACTTTGAGCTTGATAGCCATGCATTACTGGAAGCACGCCAACGTACATGCTTATGTAATTTATCGTGGTTATTATATGCACAGGTAGTGTTCTGCGTTTTAAATAAACATAAATTAGTGATAGACCATTTTTGAACGTAATGTGTTGCTATTTTAACTGGAACATTAATTAATTAGGTTGTAGTTACAGGGTTACCTTCCGGCACTATATGGTTACAGTTTATGCTTATTGAATGCTCAGGTCGTGTACATACCTATTGTTAATGATAGAATCCATATGTATTGATTAATGAATTGATCTTTTTCTTTTCCTCCATATTGAATGGGTTAAAATCGGAAGACTTATAATTTTGTTTTATACTTGATAAAATGAATGTTCATGAGTATTTAATAGTGTATGGAGTGAACAAAATTGGAATTTAATGTGTGATTGTAGTTATGTCAATAATATCCTCTTGAGCTTGAAGAAGAATCCTCTATGCCTTTCCTTATGATGTTTATTTTATCATGCTTATCATCTTATTTTTATTCTTTTATTTTGACGAGGTGCAGAACATGGTTTTCAAGTTTAATAAAAGAATACGATTCAGTTGCAAGGAAAGGAATATGAATTCCATGAAAATAATCTATTTACATTATGATTTACAATATAGGAATTTCATTTACCCTATGATTTACAATTGAATTCCATCATGGGTTTTACTTCATTATGCCCATCATCTTTATTTTGTTTATTATCTTTGCAATGTTGTTGTAAGATAAGTTAATGACAAACTCATGGTTGAACTAGGAAATGGTAAAGTTCTCGCAATTTGGAAAATGTTAGCATTGATAACATTGAATTATAAGATCCTCATTGTTAATTGCAATGTCGTTATAATGTAAGGTTATTGTAAGGTATGGTTGAAACATGTAAAGGTAACATCTTGCAAAATAAAAAGGGGCTATGTTAGCATTAATAACATAGGAATGCATGATCATGGTTAGTTACCTTACAAGGGTATTGAAGTATAAGAGTAATGATATGGGTAATGTATTGTAAGTTTAATTTAATTCAATTTTATTATGGTTGACAACATGAGAGGTAGGTCCTTGAAGATAAGTACATTAATTTATCAAGAATTAGTAGATGGGATTTTTCAATTCATTGAAAATGCCTTATTAATGAATTCTCATTAATTGGATTTGTTATTATTGGGATTCACAATTTTTGACATTGCGATTAACTGACTTGCATTTTCCGTAGAGGTCCTAGTTGTTCTTAATTATTGTCATACTGGGTTGTAATCATTTGTTTGGTCTGGTTGTGTCGGGTGGGAAGTAGACACCTCCACATTCCGTAGAACAGTCGCCAGCCCTAAGACCTTAAATGGTTAAAATCGATAGGAACCTGGGCTTGAGATTTACTTATGTGTCTTGGAGGTCCTAACCATTGCAGGGTAGGATGGATGGGTAGTCAGTCTGACTTATTTCTGAGTGATTGTCGTTAATGCATGAAGTTGCCAGTTGTACGTCGTATGTTGTCTTGTTGTGTTCATCTTGCTTGTGTCTTATTCGTCGTCGGGTTACTAGTTTATGCTTGAGCAGTCAGCCAAGAGCCTATCTAACCTTCTCTCTCTCTGGAGCAGAGGACTAACATTAAACTCCCTACTTTCCTGTGCATAAATAGTAAAATATACTACTATGCATTCTTCCTTCTATCTATGGTCGTTTAATGCTTGCAGTTAATTGTTGTGCGCCTTATGTCTTCTTGTTGTGATCATCATGGTTGTGTCTTGTCAGTCGTCGAGTGGCAACATAGAGTCAAGTGTGTTTGTTTCCTTTTTATGTGCGCACACACCTTAAAAAAAATAAAAAAAATTATAGCTGTTATCAAAGTTGTTGTCGTAACGAGGAGGTCGTTACATATGGTATCAGAACAGGTTTGACCTAGGACTTGGGATTCGTTACAGCTTTCATTGTCACGATTTGATTTTATTATATTGTTGCTGATTGAGATGATTGTGTGCATGTAGGTAATCATGGTTAGAGGATGGCATGGAGGAAGACGACGGGGTGCTAGGGGAGGAGGCGTGATGCCTACAGTAGCATCCACGCCTGAGGGGTCTAACCCCCAGGGAGGCGAGCAGGTTCTCGGACAAGAGCAGATAGCAGTTGGAAATGTTGTTGGGATGATGAGATCCTTTCAACGCATGTCCGAGGCATTGATCAACTTATTGGACAGAGACGAGGCCAGGGCGCCGACACCCGCTGAGGTTCCACCGCGCGCACTGATCGTTACTGGTAGCATTCACCGTGAACTTGAGAAGGTTAAAATTCCTGAGTTCTTTGGTGCCCTGGATGGCGCAGGTGCCAAGGCATGGTTGGAGAATATGGTGATGTGCTTCGCACTTCGCGATTATACCTCCAACATGAAGGTCTGCATGGCGGTATTTCAACTGAAGGGTAGCGCTCTTCTATGGTCAAAGACGCTCCTGTCGCAGCTGAATATGGCTGTCGAAGACGTGTCATGGGAACTGTTCGAGGAATGGTTCTGAGAGAGGTATATTTCATAGGAATTCATTGAGCGTCAGCTCAATGAGTTCAATGCATTACGACAGGGAGGTCGTACGGTGCCCAAGTACGAGGCATGTTTTATGGAGCTGCCCTGGTATGCTCTGCACCTTAACACTAAAAATCTCAAGGTCAACAAGTTCGTGTTTGGCCTTAACGGTAGCCTGCGTGCAAAGGTTAGGATCTTGATGCCTCAAACCTTGCATGACATTGTCCAAAAGGCCCTCATAGTAGAGGAGGAGCTTATCAGTGGGGGTCAGACCAACACTCCAGCGAGACTAGCAGGGCAGGGTTCATCTGGGACACCGTAGTATCAGACACCAGTGATACATACGCCGGGATATCGTGGCTTCCAGAGAGGATCCTCTTTCACTACACCCAGATGAACACTGCCTCAGTAGCAAGCACCTTATCGGGGACCACAACATCAACAACAACGTCGCCTGCAGCAGCAGTAGTTTGGGCCTGTTTAGCAGAACAGACCTGGGTTCCAGGCCAGTGGGCCGTCATCTTCTACTTTGAGTACGAGGATTGCTGGGCCGAAGAAGGGGTGTTAGATGTGTTGGGATCCACACTATCAGAGCGATTATCCCATGGAGAGGACCAGAGCGTCTGGATCATCCAGACCCACTACCATGGGAGATATGGGCAAGACCCATTGGATTCATGTAGCAGTGAATAACCGCCAGGCAGAGCACCAGTCAACTATGCTCGAGACAACAGGTATTATCGCTGACCAGACCCTTAGTATTTTGATAGACCCAGGTGCTACTCAGAGTTTTCATTTCTGGTGTAGCACTAAAAAGGATTAAGGTAAAGGCAGTCGAACAGGATGAGTTTATCTTTGTAAAGATGGCTTCGGGAGCCAAACAAAAGGTTGGAGGAAAGGTTACAGGAAGTGCCCTTAACCTGGGAGAGTTTGTCATGAGGGTCGACTTGTACATCATGATCTTAGGATCTTATGATGTTGTGATTGGTATGGATTGGTTGGAATCACATGAGGTGATACTCAACTGTAAGACGGAACGGTTGAGCTTGGTGGATGATGAAGGAAAGAGATGTGTGATTGTAGAACAGAACCAGGGAGTATCCCTAAGGTTCATCTCTTCCTTATAGTTACAGAAGAGTATGCATAAGGGGTGCAAGCTTTATACGATCCTCACGCTAAACAAAAACGGAGTAGCAGAAGGTCTAGAACACCTTCTGGTGGTGAAGGAGTTTGCGGACATATTTCCAGAGGAGTTTCCTGGGATGTCGTCGGAAAGGGAACTGGAGTTTACCATAGACCTGAAACCGGGGACCGAACCGATAGCAAGAATGCCTTATCGGATGTTGACCCCAGATTTGCAAGAGCTGAGAATGAAACTGAAGGAGTGGTTGGACCTAGGACTGATATGCCCTAGTGTGTCACCATGGGGTGCACTAGTTATTTTCATACTAAAGAAGGATGGATCATGGAGGCTTTGCATTGACTACCATCAACTGAACAAGGCTATGATCAAGAATCAATATCCCTTACCTAGAATTGACGATCTATTTTATTAAATGAAGGGTGTGACAGTGTTCTCCAAGATCGATTTGCAATCAGGGTATCACCAGTTATGGATGAAGGAGGATGACGTCCCTAAGACCACCTTTAAGATGAGATTTGGACATTACAAGTTTACTGTTTTACCGTTTGGACTAACAAACGCCCCAGGGGTATTCATGAGTTTGATGAACGGGGTGTTCTGTGAGTACTTGGACAAGTTCGTCCAAGTATTCATTGACAATATCTTGATCTACTCTCTGATGACAGAGGAGCATGATGAGTACTTTCACTTGGTACTACAGTGTCTACAAGAGCACAAATTGTATGGGAAGTTGTCCAAATGCTCTTTTTTATCAATCGAGGATTCACTACTTAGGGCATGTCATCTCCGGTGAAGGTATCACCATGGATCCAGCCAAGGTTGAGGCTATTATGGAATGGCCTGTGCCGACGAATGTCACAGAAGTGCGTATTTTTATGGGTTTAGCAGGATATTGTTGATGGTTTTTCAAGGGATTTTCGAAGATAGCAAATGCGATCATGGAATTACAGAAGAAAAACAAGAAGTTTGTTTGGACCGAGAAATGCGCAGAATCATTTCAAAGGCTTAAAGAGTTGTTGACCACAGTGTCGATACTAAAGGTCGCTGGCATGGATGCAGACTTCTTGGTATGCACTGACACATCCAAGGAAGGTTTAGGCGGAGTCTTGATGCAAGACGAACGAGTGATTGCTTACATTTCAAGGAAACTAAGAAGGAATGAGGAGAACTACGCGACACATGATTTGGATTTATTAGCCATCGTATATGCCTTGAAGGTTTGGAGACACTACCTTGTTGGATGAAAATTTGAATTGAAGACTGATCATTGTGGGCTGCAACACATTTTTACGTAAAGCAACCTGAACGTGCGACAACGGCGTTGGTTGGAATGGCTTAGCGAGTACGACTTCGAGATTACTTACATAAAGGGAACAATGAACTGAGTGGCTGATGCTTTGAGTCAGAGACCATGCATATTTTCGGTGTTGCCTCTTCAGATGAATCTACGTGAGAAGATTCTCACTTTACAGCATGACGATGACTAGTACAAAGAAGTCGAGGATTTTATCAGATAAAACACAATGATGGTACCATGATATGAGGGATATTCATTTGATAGCGATGGTTTATTGAGGTTTAGAAGTTGGATTTATGTACTGCCAAATGACGAGTTGAGGATGTTGATCCTGAGCAAGGCTCATAGAGCAATTTACATGGCTCACCCGGGAGTTACGAAGATGAGGGAAGACCTTAAACCCTTATTCTTCTGGAAGGGAATGAAGGCTGACATAGCCAACTTTATGGCTATATGTCTAGAGTGTTAGCATGTAAAGGTTGAACACAGACACCCGACAGGATTACTTCAACCACATGCCATTTCAGAATTGAAATGGGAAGTTATTTCGATGGATTTTATTGTTGGATTACCACTGACGACAAGGAGACACGACTTGATTTTTGTAGTAGTAGATACTCTGACAAAGAGTGCTCACTTTATTCTTGTGCGTACGATGTATCAGGCACCTGACAGAGCAAGAGTTTTCATCAGAGGATTGTGAGGCTGCATGGTGCGCTTAAGAATATTATATCCGATCGAGGATCGGTGTTTACTGGACAATTTTGGACGAGTTTCCAAGAGGCCTTGGGAACCTAACTTAATTTTAGTACTACGTATCACCCAGAGACAGACGGACAGATAGAACGAATGAACCAAACCTTGGAAGACATGTTGTGCATGTACGTGATAGACCAACAAAAGCGTTGGGAGGAATTCTTGCCTCTAGTAGAGTTCGCTTACAACAACAGTTACCAGAGCACCATTAAGATGGTTCCTTTTGAGTTTCTTTATGGGCGACTGTGTCGGACGCCCTTGAGTTGGGATCAGCTTGAGGATAGGGTCCTAGTGGGACCAAAAGTGATCCAAGAAATGGAAGAAAAAATGAAAACCATAAGACAAAGGATTAAAGAAGTGCAGGATCGACAGAAGAGTTATGTCGATGCGCACCAAGTCGACCATAGTTACGAGGTCGGCGATCGAGTCTTTTTGTGTGTTAAACCACATAAGAGTTCGATAAAGTTTGGAAAGGGAGATAAAATCTCTCCTAGGTTCTTGGGACCTTTCGAGATTGTGGAGAGAAAGGGGCCCGTGGCCTATCGACTAGCCTTGCCTGATTCTTTGAGGCGTATGCATGATGTATTTCATGTATCTATTTTAAGACATTATATTAGTAATCCTACACATGTGATTGACATGAGTTCCTTGCAGGTATCAGACGAGGGAGAACTCATGGCTAAGCCAGTCCACATTTTATATCATTGTGTTCGACAGTTACAAGGTCGAACGGTATATCAGGTCAAGGTCCAGTGGGACAGTTATAATCCGTACTCGGCGACCTGGGAGGACGCATATGATATGCGCCAGTAGTTTCCATTTCTGTTTGATAGATAGACTTATGATACGGTGATACATTTATTTCGGCATTTATACTGAGAAACTTCAGGACAAAGTTTTGACCAAGAGGGGGTGTATGTAACATCCCTCTCTGGCGCACTGAGAAAACTTATTCTTTGAGGACACTTGCTCGCAAGTGATCTAGACTATTATGATATTAAAACTCTTGTCCTTGATTTTTGTTGTGTTATGATAGATGACATGATGTTTTACTTCTTTGACATAGACAGGAGATTTTGACTAAGTTTTATTGAGTGTGCAGGGTTGTGGACCTTGAGTGATGCAGAGGCATCGATGGAACCCCTTGGACTCCGGATTGAGTCAGGGAGTGTGCTATTTGGGTTGATTATTTACTGGATATTTCATTTGATTTGATGATATGATGTAGACATGTTCTGACACGATTGTTGATTATGCAGGCTGACGATAGCTTGTCGACCAGACTCACATATGGAGTAAAGGGGCCACACACGATTTCCAGAGAGATTGAGGGAGAGGTGTGGACAAAATCCCTCCCATAGCCTACTAGCACTCTCGTCATGGCTCGAACTGTAGGTTAACGATTACCTAGTTCGAGAGAATCCACGATGTCGCGAGGGCAGACTGCAACAGTCCCTCATGATGATTCTAAAGGATGTGAAATAAGGTGGGGGCCTTATTCCTTAGAGCCCTTAGTCTCTCACAAGTTCACCTGGCGGAGTGTTGACTCCAGGGGTTATAGATGTCTACCAATCAGTCAAGTTGGCAAGTGGAACCCTTGGAGCATGTGGTGCATCCTGAATGGCACGTCACACAAAAGAAACACAAGTTGGTGAGTGGCACCCTTGGAGCACGTGGTGCATCCTGAAGGGCATGTCGCGCAAAAGAAACGAACAAGGTGAGTGGCAACCTTGGAGCACATGGTGCATCCTGAAGGGCACATCGCATTGATGTTGAGGAAGAAACAAACCTAGATGGCCCTAAGACATTAACGCCTTAAGAAATTCCTAAAACAACTCCCCTAAACAATTGTCACCCAGTTCAAAATCTAAGTCCTAAGTCTAAAACTTCTCTAGGGTAAAAATTTAGTCTAACCTTAAGCAAAAGACCCTAAGAATAAAAATTTAAAATGGTAAAAAAAAAAAAAAAAACTCACTTAAGCTATATTTGGAGTCTTCATAAAGTGTGTAGGGTAAATTAAAGAGAATAAGAAATCAATTCAAATCTGTGGTGGTGAATTTGAAAAAAAAAAGAAAAGAAAAGGGATTTAATTAGTTAACTTTTGGAAGTGTAAAAAGATTTGTAATTTAATCATAAAAGGAAGGAGTAAATAGCGCAACTGCCTATTTGACTCAAATAAAAAGGGGAAATTTGGGGATAAATAAAAATTAGGAAACTTATGAATGGGGGAAACATAATTAACGAAGGAGTTGAACTTATGGTAAAAAGTGAGGCCAACATAGTAAGGAATCTGCAATTAAGAACCTTTTAATTTGAGCTAAATTAGTAACATCAGTTTTAAGGGAAGGTATTTAAAACATGTAAGGGGATTTAGGAACACCTAGGAGTAAATTTAGGAGCGATTCTAGGTGGGTGAGGGAATTGAGGCAATAAATAAATCTAAAGAAAATAATTAATGGAGAAAAGAGGGGGATGGACGACACTTGTGCGATGGAGAATATTTAGAATTATTTTTATTAAAACTTAAATTAATCGTGAGTTAGGGAAAGTTGACGTTCTAAAAAGTCTATAAAAGAAAGGGAAGATGAGGAAGAAAGGGATCGACTGTTAGCGTATCGTTACACTACCGGATTGTGACTTGACTGATTGCTTGTGAGGAGTTGGGATTTTCTCATCTTGTATTGGAGTGGTAGCTCAGCCTTGCGAGGCGAGCTGGGAAGCTAGACACACCATATGGATTGTGTGTGGCCCCTTTGCAGCTTGAGGGGCTAAGGGGGAAGCAGAGTACCCCTAGCGATTGGATGGGAGGTACCAATGTAGTCTCGATAGTCGGCGAGCGGTAGTGACATGGAGAAGGAGTGGCACAGAGAGTGCGGTCATCATTCAAGGTGGGAGAAAATGCCACGGTATGTTCTCTAATTAGTATAATAGATTGCAATATGACTTATGATGGGATCGGAATTTCGACGGTAAATGTATTGTATGTATATATTGATAGCAACCCACTTTATTTTTCTCTATCCAAGCTGATTGTTGACTAGTGTCCTCCTCACTTAATGGTAAAATGGAACAATGTGGCTGTCTTGTAAAGGAGGACCTAGTTTTTCCTTCCCTCCTAAAGAAAAAGAAAATACCCTTAAATTTCTTATTTGCTTTACCACTTTGGTATTTCACAGTGGGTGTTTTAACCTTTCAGCCATGGTGTTTTTACATTCTCGGGGGCGTTTTCACTTTCTGTTGGGGTATTTACATTCTATGGGTGTTATATCTTACTATGGGCATTGTATTGTTGTCGGCGTTGTTTTGATGTGGGCATTTATAAGTTGACTGTGGGCATTTACTTCTGACTGGGGGGGCGTTTTTAATTATGATTATCATATAGCTTTCTTAGCTCAGCTGGTAGAGCGCGTGGCTTTAACCATGTGGTCGTTGGTTCTATTCCCACAGACAACGAAATTTGTATTGAAGTAATTTTTCCTTCTTTTAGCTCTGGTTATCAATGAATTTTTAGAATCCGCCCAGTTTCTGCACATCAGAATGCTTGTTGGAAACTACGATCATGAGTTCTGTGAAAAGTAAATTAACAAACCTAAACCATAATTTTTGTACTCTGCGAATTGGTTGCCTTAATGTTTTTTTTTATTATATTCTAAACACCTGGTTAATTCCCCATTTAGAGGCTCGGCAACAAATCCCTGACCATTTTCTGAGGCAAATGGATGACCCACGCTTAAACCCCTTTTCCTCACACTATGAATTCACATTGTTTTATTCTGTATCTTTCGAGATTTTGGGCAGTTTCGTCTCTGATTGCCAAATTTACCATCCTTACTCTGCATTAATTTCTAGATCGAGAGATCCCCCATATCCCTGGAGGCCGCGCGTCCCTGTTTTCCTTCCACGCATGTCACTCTGAGCTTGACAGCCATGCATTACTAGAAGTGCGCCAGCGTACATGCTTCTGTAATTTATCATGGTTATTCTATGCACAGGTAGTGTTATGCGTTTTAAATAAACATAAATTAGTGATAGACCATTTATGAACGTAATGTGTTTCTATTTTAACTGCAAAATTAATTAATTAGGTTGTAGTTACAAGGTTACCTTCCGACACTATATGGTTACACTTTATGCTTATTGAATGCTCAGGTCATGTACAAACCTATTGTTAATGATAGAATCCATATGTATTGATTAATGAATTGATCTTTTTCTTTTCCTCCATATTGAATGGGTTAAAATTGTAAGACTTATAATTTTGTTTTGTACTTGATAAAATGAATGTTCACGAGTCTTTAATAGTGTATGGAGTGAACAAAATTGGAATTTAATGTGTGATTGTAGTTATGTCAATAATATCCTCTTGAGCTTGAAGAAGAATCCTCTATGCTTTTCCTTATGATGTTTATTTTATCATGCTCATCATCTTATTTTTATTCTTTTATTTTGATGAGGTACAGAACATGGTTTTCAAGTTTAATAAAAGAATATGATTCAGTTGCAAGGAAAGGAATATGAATTCCATGAAAAGAATATGTTTACATTATGATTTACAATAAAGGAATTTCATTTACCCTATGATTTACAATTGACTTCCATCATGGGTTTTACTTCATTATGCCCATCATCTTTATTTTGTTTATTATCTTTGGAATACTGTTGTAAGATAAGTTAATGAAAAACTAATGGTTGAACCAGGAAATGGTAAAGTTCGCAATTTGGAAAATGTTAGCGTTGATAACATTGAATTATAAGATCCTCATCATTAATTGCAATGTCGTTATAATGTAAGGTTATTGTAAGGTATGGTTGAAACATGTAAAGGTAACGTCTTGCAAAATAAAAAGGGGCTATGTCAGCATTGATAACATAGGAATGCATGATCATGGTTAGTTACCTTACAAGGGTATTGAAGTATAAGAGTAATGATATGGGTAATGTATTGTAAGGTTAATTTTATCAAGAATTAGTAGATGGGATTTTTCAATTCATTAAAAATGCCTTATTAATGAATTCTCATTAATTGGATTTGTTATTATTGGGATTCGCAATTTTTGACATTGTGATTAATTGACTTGCATTGTTCATAGAGGTCCTGGTTGTTCTTAATTATTATCATACTGGGTTGTAATCATTTGTTTGGTTTGGTTGTCTTGGGCAGGAAGTAGACACCTCCACATTCCTCAGAACCGTTGCCAGCCCTGAGACCTTAAATGGTTAAAATCAGTGGGAACCTGGGCTTGAGCGTTGCTTATGTGTCTTGGAGGTCCTAACCATTGCAGGGTAGGATGGATGGGTAGTCAGTCTGACTTATTTCTGAGTGATCGTCATTAATGCATGAAGTTTCATGTTGTATGTTGTATGTCATCTTGTGGTGTTCATTTTGCTTGCGTCTTATTCATCATCGGGTTACTAGTTTATGCCTAAGCAGTCGTCCAGGAGCCTATCTGACCTTCTCTCTCTTCGTAGAAGAGGACTAAGATTAAATGCCCTTCTTTCCTGTGCATAAATAGTAAGATCTACTACTATAGATTCTTCCTTATGTCTATGGTCATTTAATGCTTGCAGTTAATTGTTGTGTGCCTTATGTCTTCTTGTTGTGATCATCGTGGTTGCATCTTGTCAGTCGTCGGGTGGTGACGTAGAGTCAAGTGTGTCTGTTTCCTTTTTATGTGCACACACACCTTAAAAAAATAAAAAAATAAGATAAAAATTTTGCACCTGATATCAAAGTTGTTGTCGTAACCAGGAGGCCATTACATCTTGGAAAATGCTATCTTGGAAAATGCTTCTATAAACCTATGGTAATATCCAATGATTCTCATGAATGACCAGATGTCTGCTACATCATTATGTAGTGGCCATTCCATAATGGGTTTTTTCTTTTACGAGTCTACAACAATACCTTCCGAGGAAATGACATGTCCTAAATATTGTATCTCTTCTTGATAAAAGTCACACTTATCAAATTTGGAGTACAATTTGTGTTTCCTCAACGTTTGCAGAACTATCCTTAAGTGATCACCATGTTCTTTTTCCATCTTTGAATAGACCAAAATATCGTCAATAAATACTACTATGAACTTGTCTAAGTACTGACTAAAAATGTTGTTCATCAAGAACATAAATGTGGATGGTGCATTAGTGAGTCTGAAAGGTATGACTACAAACTCATAGTGTCCATATCTTGTTTGAAAAGATGTTTTTTTTATGTCCTCGTCCTTTATCCTAACTTGATGATAATCGGATCGTAAATCTAATTTTAAAAAGATCTTGGCCCCACCAACTTATTCGAACACATCATTTATCCTTGGTAAAGGGTATTTGTTCTTAATGGTCATTTTTTTTTAGTTGTCTATAATCGATACATAGTCTTAGAGTACCATCTTTCCTTTTCACAAATAGGACTAGTGCTCCCCATGGTGAGACACTCAGTCTGATATACTCTTTGTCCAACAATTCTTGTAATTGTATTTTTAATTCCGTTAGTTATGGTAGACTCATTCGGTAGGGTTCTTTTGAGATAGGGGTTGGTCTGGGTAGTAAGTCTATGGAAAAGTCTATTTCCCTTCTAGGATGTAATTCTGGTATCTCATCGAAAAACATGTCTCTGAATTCACATAGGATAGCAAAGTCTTATAACTTGGGCGTATCTTCTTTTTCTAATAGATTCGTTACTTGGATGGAATAAAATTCACATCCATTTCTAATACATTTCTTGAGTTGCATCGTTGAAACTTGTCTGAATGATACAGGTTTTGGTATGCCTTGGGCTATTCTAATAGTGCCAAAATTGTCTTTATAGCTAAGTCTCTTTGTATAACATTCTAATATTGCTTTGTGTTGTTCCAACCAATCCATCCCGATAATCATATCCTGAGATCCTAGTGGTAGGATGTTCAGATTGGTCCTTATCTTTTGACCATCTAAGATGAACTCAAGATTAGAAAAAATCAACTACTTTTCTTTTAGTACCTGTTGCTAGTTGTACAAGCCATAATTTTGTGTGCTTCAGTTTCTTAAGTTTATTGAACTCTACTACATCGGGAGTAATATAAATTAACGTAGCTCCAAGGTCAATTAAAACATAAATTCGAGTGTCATTTATTTTACCTTCGATTTCTACCACCAAGGACTGGTGGTCAGCTTGTCAACCGTCTATGGCTGCATTTATCTGATGAAGACTTCTTCCCACATCTCCCAGTGTTGAGGCTTCCTGCAAATTGTGAACAACAGTTCAATTGACTTGGATTAAACCTAGATAGTTCCTCCTTAGATGAGGTTCTCCACACTCCCAACACTTTAATGGCTCATGGGGGTTGTCCCCAAACTTCTTCATTCCAAGGTTTACCAGTTTACCACTATCTTGTGTATTTGGATGATTGGAGTGAAAATCCATCCTTGGGAAACTTTCTGTTGCATCCCGATAAGGAGTTGGCTAGTATCCCTTCTTCTGCTGGTTCATTCGATATTGCTTCTTATCCTTGTAGGTCTTGGGAAACTCTTCGCGTTGTTTCTACTAGTCATAGCACATCCGTGCTTTCCTCAATACCTCACTCAAGGATTTGGGGTTGTCAAACTCAATTCTGTCCCAGTAGGCCTGTGGTAAACAACTTAAGAATCGCTAGATTTTTACCTTTTCCTCCCAGATGTATGGTACGAACCTTAGTAGTTCCAGAAATTTATTTATAAGGTCCCCCATCATCATATGTCTGAGTCGTAACTCATAAAATTATTTCTTCTTTCTTTCATAATAGCTTTTAGAAAGGTATTGTTTGTTGAAATACTTCTTAAAGTCAAACCATTCCAACTATTTCTCCTTTAGTCCCTTGGCCAATTTCAGGTCCTGCCACCAAATGTTGGCCTTTCCCTTCAGATTGTAGATGACCATTATAACCTTCATGTTGTTGGAATAGTTGTAGATCTGGAAGTATTTTTTGATGTCCAACAACCATGCTTCAACTTCTTCTCCTGTCCTAGATTCTCCATCAAACGTAGCTTGTTTAATCTTTTTAAATTCTCCTTCAAGGTGGTCTGTTTGTTTTCTTTTTCTTCCTGGTATGGTTTTGTATTTAGTAAAAGGTATCCCTTCAGACAAACTGTCTTCTTTTTTTGTTTCTGCACCAGAATTCTTGGAGGCCCTTTTACTGACCTCCTCATCATGTTTATCATCTTTTGGGATTTTATTGGTTACTATACTATGTAACATGACTTCATTTATCTCTTGTTGTTCATGTTGTGTTTTCTTCAATTTTTCATTGTCGTCCTTGAAAGTCTGCAGTTCAATAATAAGAATCCTCATTGTTTCCAACACCTCCATGGGTGAGCTTCCATCACTGTTCTATCTTGGATCTCCAGGAGGTCCTTGCTGCGGATTCACTTCCATCCTCATTTCTGCACCTTCCTGAGCTGCCATAATCAACACAAAACAGAAAAGATTTCTATTTGTAACCACAAGATTTAGTAGTTTTTTCATAAATCGGAATATATTCTAAGAAATTAATGTGGCCTTGTTTAGGCCCAGTGTTATAACTTTTTCTATGATACCATATGTAATAAGCCCCAAATTATCCATAATTTTTATTTTTTTTCTATGACATAATTCAATTTTTTTTAAGCTTAGAATTTAAGAGAAGGTAAAATTCATTTTTGTCCATAATGACATTATTACGCTAGTCAAGTTTACTTCGAACAAAAAGTCTTATATGGATAAATTATTCCATAATTATATCACTTCCCTTAAGTATCATACTACTCTAACATGTTTATATGTATTTAGGTAGTATCTAAGCTTAGGTCGAAGGAACCTTTGAGAGCTCCGAGAGATAAAGCTCAGGTGGGAGCACAATTGTCATTATATCAGTTGGAGAAAGGATATGGGAGCACAAGGATTAACCTCTGGGAGGATGTGAGAGAGAAAAACTAAAATGAATGGTGGAGATGCTTTAGGGAGAAGTGTTGAAATTGTGAGAGTCATCATATCTAGAAAAGATGTGTGATATTTAAACCTGGTGCATGCGGGGGAGTGAAGACTCTCCCAAATTCCGAAAAGGAGAAAGTCAGGATTTGATCACGACCATGGATCATATTGAAAAGGGCATAGCTATTGATCGTGGCTGAAGGTTGCAGTCATCCTTTGGAGTGACACGTGGTTGTTGGTCAGCATTTTGGCACCCAAGAAACCAAAGGTCAAGACTCCTCATTTTTGCAAGTCACGAAATCCCAGCACACGAAACCCTAATACTCCTTGTGGAGTTAGCCCCAGGTCATCGGGCTTGGTCACATGGATGGTGCTAAAGGAGGAGCCAAAACTCATTAATCCCTTTTTGTCATATTAGGACCCGGGAGTTCGAAGGGCCTAGAATCATGGTCACTACAGTCACGAAATCCTGAATCGCAAAACCTCGAAACCTCGAACCCTAAAGTCCTAAAGTACTATATGTACAGGCTTCTTCCGATTGAATTATTCAAATATAGATTTTCTAGAAATTCAATCACAGAAGTAAACATATGCCTATAAATAGATTTGTACCCTTCAAGCTCATCTATAGATAGAAAACCCTACCTAGAATTTTGATTTCAGAGTTAATTATGCTCTTGTAGGTGGATCTGTTCCTTCAAGTTCATATGTAGATAGTTTTGTCTAGCGTTTTTTTTCGGGAGGAACCATTCCCAGAATTTAGTCTTTGAACATAAAATTCTTACAACGAATAGATCTCATCCATGGAAATTATTTCAACTAAGCACAATTAGATGCATAAAATTAGATACATGAATAAAGCACAAAGACCAAGCATATTTTAAAAGAGGATAAAAATACAAAGTTGATATTTCAGCATTCGGGATTTCCTTATTACATATGTGTGGATTTCCTTTGCTTGACTAAACCCTGAAATCTTGAAATGATGGGCCCCTCAGTCTTTTCGCATTTCGCGATTCAACACTTTTTGTTTCATTTTGTTTATGCATCGAGTATTCGAAAACCCCTAAATCCAAAACCTCGAAATCCTGAAATGCTAGGCCCCTCAGTGTTTTTTCATTTCATGATTCCACACTTTTTGTTTCATTTTGTTTATGCATTAGGTATTCAAAAACCCCGAAATACTGAACCCCAAAATCCCAAAATATTGGGCCTACAGTCCTTTCACATTTCAAGATTCGGCACTTCTTGTTTCATTTTGTTTGTGCATTTTTATTAAAATAGGAAGGTCTAAATATGAATAGCCAAATTGGTACAACCTTGGCCAAAGGAAATTTCCATAATAAGAAAGGGTGCATCCAATTCCTTTACTGTTAAAGTAGTTCCTATAATAGATCTATCCTTGCAAATTATATAGTAGGATTTTATGTCTCTGTATCCTCTTGTTCGAAATGCATTTATACGGGTTAGGTTAATGAACTATAAGCGAAAACCAATATAATAGTCGGTCTGCCTACCTCAGCTACAGATCTATCTCTACACAGTCTATTTAATGGAAAGGAAAAAGTGGCATAGTTTACAAAACTCAGAATGTTGTTCTCGGTATTATTCATACAATTAGATTAATAAAATTACAACATAACCTTTACTCCCAATATACCAATCTCAGCATTGATTTCACTCAAAAAACAAATAAAGAAAAGGGTGAATCTAATTTAGAGGAGATTTCTTCCAGAAATTTTTTCCATGCATAATCTTTTCAACTATCATAACCAATAAGAGGCCAATTCTGTCATTCATTCAGAAAAGGGGGGGTCACTCAAGATTATATTTACCCTATGTTCTCTATTAGTGTAATGAACCTCAAATTCACCATTAAAAAAATATATTCCTATGACATAATTCAATTTCGTTTAAGCTTAGAAATTAAGAGAAGGTAAAATTCATTTATGTCCATAATGTGATTTTTACACCAATCTAGATTACTTTGAATTGAAAAGCTTATGTGGATAAATTCTTTCCATAATTCTATCACTTCCCTTGACTCTCAAACTACTCCAACATACTTCTTTGCATATAGGCAATGTTTAAACTCAAGTCAAATGAACCTTTGATGTTCAGAGAGATAAAGCTCAGAAGGGATAGCACCTTTGAAGTATTCAAAGGGAGGCAGAGATTGAAATCATCTCATAGAGGTCAAGTTCAAGAGGAGAACACTAAGTCATTTTGGCTAGAGATCCTTTAGCTGAGTGAATGAACGATGAGATTTCTTCATGGGGAAGTATTGAAATCCTGATGACCATTGGATCTCGTAGATCTGTGGGAAGGTTAAGATTGGTCATCTTTTATCATTGAGAATCTCAAGAGGAGTAGCGACCGTTGGACAAGAAGCAACATAAGTCATTGATCTCGTGCTTCAAACTTCTTTATTTCATAGTTCGAGGTTTGGAGCAGCAAGGGACTTTGGAGTCGCTGCATCGCAAACTGCCAATTTACAAAATCCTGAAAGAATCGGGACCATTGATCTCATGTGAAAGGGTCAAAAACTCATTAATCCCCTTTTCATCATTTCAGGTCCTGGGAGTTCGAAGGTCGAGAAACGTTGCATCTAGAGTTGCGAAATCCCGAATCATGAAACCCCAAAATGTGAAAAGGCCAAGACCCGTTAAGAAACTTTTCGGCATTTTGGGTCTTGAGAGTTCAAAGGGCCTAGAAAAGTTTCCACCGGAGTCATGAAATCCCAAATCGTGAAACCCTGAAATCCTGAACCCCAAAATCTTGAAATCCTTAAATGCTAGTTCCTCAGTGTCTTCGCATTTCACAATTCAGAAAACAATGTGGTCTTTTGTCTTTTGTGTTCATCAATTGTAATCATCGAAACCCGATTGAATTCAACCTTTCACACCATTTTGTTCTCTAAGGTTTAAACCATTCAACAAAAGTCTAAGTTTAATTTTCAATACAGTTCCTAATTAAGCGTCTTGGAACTCTTATCGTTACGGAGTATTATAGTTTCCAAATTTAAAAGGGGTCATTCATATTCTATTCCCTTAGACTCTTATCGGGTTTGGAAAAAGGGGAAAAAAATTCCCAAGGGTAACTAGGGATTTGTCCTGGTGGTTATAGTATAACTTTTGCAGAAATTTCTTCTACAAGATTGTCATGTTCATTAGAGTAAAATGAAATATTTGATAACCGATTATTGTTCTGTCTCGTTATGCCCTAAATTTTAAATACTAGGGTTATTTCCTTGAAGACAGGCCATGTTTTCAAATACTAGATGTTGGATCGACTTATGCTACATGTAAATACTAAATCATTTTACCTCATTTCAGCGTTCCATATAATTATTACCAAGGTGGTTATAATGGTCCGAGTAATGTTCTGATTCTATGTTTTTCTTCCAGAATAATATATGTATATATATATCTGTACTTTCTTCATTGTTTAGGCCAAAGGGTTGGTAGGAGTTTTTAAATTGCGTGTTGCATACACATATCTGTAAGGGAAACTGGTGTAATAGTCAGTCTTCCTACCTCAACTACAAATCTGGCTCTACACAATTTGTTTAATGGAAAATAAAATGTAGCATATTTTACAAAACTCAGAATGGTGTTCCTAGCATTATCCATACAGTTAGATTAATGAAATTTCAGCATAACTTCCACTCCCCATATGCCAATCTCAACATTGGTTTCACTCAGAAAACAAATAAAAAAGAAAATAGCAGTGAAACTAATTTAGAGGAGATTTCTTCTAGAATTTAACCATGCATAAATCCATTTAACTATCATAACTAATAAAAAGCCAATTCTATCGTTCATTCATATTTAATAAATACATGACATTAGATATCAAATCATTCGAATAAAAAATGAAAATCATTTCAGTTCTGATTTAATAAATATATTGCATCAGATATAAAATCATTCAATCAGAAAAGAAGTAGGGCAACATATCTAAACCCGATCACGAGAAGACAAAGGGAACAACCATGATCCTCCCAACCGTAGAACAGGGCAGCCAAATCACTTGCCCAGTTCACCCCTTAGCCTGAACATTAATCCATGAGGGCTAACTTGGAAAGTCCTCCTTAGCAATGTCCTTCAATTTTAGTAGCTATCCTCTTGCCTTAGACTTACTCAGTAGTGCTCATAACAACAAGGAAAATCCGTTTCAATAGACTCCTCTTGCCTCACACTCAACCTGTAGTGTTCATAATAGCAAGAGAGCTCAAAAAAAAATTTCCCCAGCATACTTGGCATCGTCCTGCCTCCTTTCATATGCTATTTATCAATTTTGCCTAGGTCTTTTTCCCTCCCTTGGGGTTTTTCACATCTTTTTAACTCCCTAATTTTCAGGGGCTTCCAATGGACACATCTCTAATTTTCCACTTGTAATAACCAACCCATAGGTAGTTCCAACATGTTCCCCACTCATGGAGTCATGGTCAATTGATTTTAACATGGTTGTTCCATTTGTCCTCCTACAATGAATATAAATATTTTGTTTTAATACAAGTTTCATAGTCAAATAGTTAGTTGAGTCCAATCAGAACTCTGGCCAACAGTCACAATAATTAATCACAATTATCAAATTCAAAATTCAAAATTTCCATAAATGGCAAAAATTTTCCGAATTCAAATTTACTAAAAACGGAAATAAATTTCCAGCAAATTTAAATTCCAAAAATATTTTATTTTGGGGGGATATCACATCCTTTCCCCCTTCAGTAAAACATTGTCCTCAATGTTCATTCCTTTCTTGCAACAGGGTTGGATGAGATTTTCGTAAATCTCCTTCCAACTCCCAAGTGACCTACTCAGGACTAAAGTGCTTCCATTGCACCTTTACTTGAGCGATGACTCTGTTTTGAAGTGCTATTTCTGTCTGGTCCAAAATGCGCAAGGTTTCTTCTTGGAACTTTCCCTCTAGTTCCACCTACACCAAGTCCCAATCAATCCTATGAGTAGGGTCATGAATATACTTTTTCAAAAAAAAAACATGAAACACAATATGATTTCTTAGATTAGCTGGAAGTCCAAGTTGATATTCTATGGGTCCAATTTGAGCTAGTATCTCGAAGGGCCCACAAAACCTGGGTGCCAACTTAGCACAGTTCCCTAACTTCATGAGATTTTTTTGGGCTTTTACCTTCAAAGAAACATGGTCTTCTACTTGAAATTCCAAGTGTCTTCTTTTCTAATCTGCATAGCTCTTCTTTCTGTCCTGTGCTTCTTTCAAGTTATGTTGTACCTTCCTTACCATGTTCTCCATTTATTGGAGCATCTCTGGTCCAACTAGTTGGTCAGACGGGTTATCCCAGCTAATTGGAGTTGTTCACTTTCTTCCATACAGTATTTCGAAAGGGATCAACTTAGCTGAAGTTTGGTACCCATTGTTATATGCAAATTCTACCAAGTGTAGGTAGTCTTCCCACTTGGTCGGTTTTGTTCTTACATACATGCAGAGCATATCCTCTATGATTTGGCTTGTCCTTTTGGTATGTCCATCTGTTTGGGGATGATAACTTGTACTGAAATTCAAATTAGTATTTATCCCTGGAAAAAATTCCTTCCAAAAAGTGGATGTGAATTTTACGTCTCTATCTGAAATCACCATTTTACGAATACCATGGAGTCTAAAAATTTCTTTCATGACTATTTCAACAATGTTTATAGATTTAAAAGTAGACTTTACAGGAATAAAGTGTGTAAACTTACTGAGTTTGTCAATTACAACCATGATAGAATCATTTTGTTTATGAGTTTTAGGCAAACATGTTATAAAGTCTAGCGATATGGTCTCCCATTTCCATTCTGGTACTGGTAATGGTTGTAATAGGCCAGTTGGATGCTAGTGTTCGGCCTTAACCTGTTGACAATCCTGGCACCTAGCCAAGTATTCTACTATTTCTTCTTTCATATTAGGCCAGTAAAACAGTTTTCTAAGTGTTGTTATCATTTTTTGGTAACCTGGATGACCAGAATACGATTTCTTATGCACTTCTTCCAAAACTGTTAATTTTAACTCTATTGAATCTAGTATGTAAAGTCTGCTTTTAAATAATAATAATCCCTTCTTTTCGATACTTATATCTAGTTTACCTAAGTCTGCGGTACTATTTTGTAATTCTTCCATCATCTTAGTGTAATTTTTGTTGCTAATATCGACCGTCCTTACCTTTTGTTCCAGATTACTTTCTTCCCTGCTGATATTTACCTCAAACAACCCATGGACTCTTCTGTTTAAAGCGTCTACTACTTTATTTTCTTTGCCCTTGATATGTCTGACTTCAAAGTCGAATTTTCTCAAGAAGGCTAACCATCTGGCTTGCCGTGCATTGAGCTCTGGTTGACTAAACAGATATTCCACACCGCTATTATCCATCAATAGTAGAAATTTCCTTCCCATTATGTAGTGTCGCCACATTTTTAATGTGTGTATAACTGCTACCAATTCTAACTCATGAGTGGCATAATTTCTCCCATGTTCTTTTAATTTCTGAGACTCATAACAAATAACGTGTCCTTCCTGAGTTAAGACACCACCTAGTTCCTCTTTACTTCCATCAACATGTTGATACTGAGAGGGGGGGTGAATCAGTATCAAGTACAATTTAAAAACCTTTTCCAACTTATACTTGAACCATTCAATTATATCCAATGAGAAATGAACAATAGTATAAGAGTTACACCAATACACCACAATACACCATGCACAATATATATGA
>JZKD02S2042587.1:224920-235445 GCA_000966675.3 Picea glauca
AGGTGGAAACAATTAAGACCCCAGGTCTTTTACAACCATTATCCATCCCAAGTCAGCGTTGGGAGGAGGTTTCCATGGATTTCATCACAGGGTTACCAAAGTCTGAAAGAAAGAGAGTCATCATGGTGATTGTTGATAGACTGACCAAATATGCACACTTGTGTGCACTCTCTCATCCCTTCAAAGCTAGTACAGTTGCCGCCGCATTCATGGAGACAGTTCAAAAGCTACATGGAAGCCCAAAGATTATTGTAAGTGATAGAGATCCCATCTTCACTGGACATTTTTGGACAGAATTTTTTTCTTGTTTGGGTACTCAATTGGCTCATAGCTCATCCTATCATCCTCAATCTGACGGACAAACTAAGATAGTGAACAAATGTCTGGAAGTCTACCTTCATTTCTTTGTCTCTGATAAACAAACACAATGGTTCAAATGGTTACCCTTGGTAGAATGATGGTATAACACTTCCTTTCATACTGCAACAAAAATGACACCTTTTATGGAACTTTATGAATACCACCCTCCTTCCATCACTTCTTCTCTAAAATAAAAATCTAAGGTTCAAGCAGTGGAAGATCACATCGAGAATCAACAACAAATTATCTAAATCTGAAAGGACAACCTGACCATGGCACAAAATCGCATGAAAGAACAAGCAGATCAACATCATAGTGAAAGAAGTTTTGAAGTAGGGGATTGGGTGTTTTTAAGACTACAACCATACAAATAGATGTCCCTCAAGCAAGCCAATAAGCATAATAAATTATCACCAAAGTACTATGGACCTTATAATGTGTTGCAAAAGATTGGTACTATGGCATACAAATTAGAGTTGCATGCATCTTCACGAGTACACCCAGTTTGCCATGTTTCATGCTTAAAGAAGGTTATAGGTGACAAGATCCTAGTTCAAACTGTATATCCAGAACTTGATGAGGAAGGAAAAATCATATTGGAGCCTAAAGCCATCACTGACACAAGAATTTTCCAGCTGAGGAATAGATCTATTTCAGAGTATCTCATTGAATGGAGGAAAATACCGGCTGAAGATTCCACTTGGGAAGATTAGTCTTTTATACAGAAGCATCTAGAGTTACTCAAGAGTTGTGGACAACACTTGTCTCAATGGGAGGGACATGTTAAGACCTAATATTGGATCATTACCCCTTAATTGGGGCATATTATATTAGTAATGTTATTTTATTTATGTCGGCTTTAGGCCATTAGTTATAATTATACCTCCTAGTCTCCTATATATACCAAGGAGACATTTTCATTTTGAATCATCTTGTACTTGAACATTTAAGTGGGGTAGAAGGAGGCTTCCCCCATGAAGAGGCTTATTATATAAAATTATCTCTTTTTCAAGGCGTTGAGTATTTTTCATGAGGTTTTTCTATGCTATATTGATGTTTCGTTCTGAACAACAATGCCTTCTGCTGAAAGTACATGTCCTAGATATTGTATTTCTTTTTGATAAAAGTCACACTTATCAAATTTGGCATACAATTTGTGTTTTCTCAACATTTGCAGCATTATCCTTAAGTGTTCATCATGTTCTTCCTCCGTTTTTTAATAAACCAGAATATCGTCGATAAATACTATCACGGACTTGTCTAAGTATTGACTGAAAATACTATTCATCAAGCAAATAAACATGGTTGGCATGTTAGTGATTCCAAAAGGTATGACTATGAATTTGTAGTGTCCATATCTTGTCTAAAAATTTGTTTTGTTTATGTCCTCATCTTTTATCCTAATTTGATGATAACTGGATTGTAAATCCAACTTTGAAAATATCTTGGCCCCACCGACTTGATCGAACAGATCATTTATCCTTGGTAAGGGGTATTTGTTCTTAATATTCATTTTGTTCAGTTGTCTATAATCGATACATAGTCTTAGAGTACCATCTTTCTTCTTCACAAGAGGACTGGTGCTCCCCATGGTGAGACACTCGGTCTAATTTACTCTTTGTCCAACAATTCCTGTAATTGTATTTTTAATTCTGTCAGTTCTGGTAGACTCATTCGGTAGGGTGCTTTTGAGATAAGGGCTAATCCAGGTAGTAAGTCTATGGAAAAATCTATTTCCCTTCTAGGAGGTAATTCTGGTATCTCATCCACAAAAATGTCTCTGAATTCACGTAGAACAACAAAGTCTTCTAACTTGGGCTTATCTTCTTTTTATAATAGATTTGTCACTTCGATGGTGTAAACTTGACATCCCTTTCTAATACATTTCTTGAGTTTCATTGCTAAAAATTGTCTGAATGATATAGGTTTTGGTATGCCTTGGGTTGTTCTAACAGTGCCAAAATTATCTTTATAGCTAAGTATCATTCTACAGTCTAGTATTTCTTTTTGTTGTTCCAACCAATCCATCATGATAATCATATCATAAGATCCTAGTGGTAGGATGTTCAGATTGGTCCTTGTCTTTTGACCATCTAAGCTAAACTCAAGATTAGAAATAAAGTCAACTACTTTTCTTTTAGCACCTGTTACTAGTTGTACAAGCCATGATTTTGTGTGCTTCAATTTCTTAAGTTTATTCGACTCTACTACATCGGGAGTTATATAACTTAACGTAGCTCTAGGGTCAATTAAAACAAAAATTCGAGTGTCATTGATTTTACCTCCGATTTCTACCACCGAGGACTGGTGGTTAGCTTATCAACCATCGATGGTTGCATTTATCTGATTCAGACTTCTTCCCACGTCTCCCATTGTCGAGGCTTCCTACAAATTGTGAACATCAGTTCTGTTGGCTATAATTAAACATGGATAGTTCCTCCTTATATGAGGCTCTCCACACTCCCAACACTTTAGTGGCTTGCGGGATTTGTCCCCAAACTTCTTCATTCCTAGGTTTACCATTTTACTGCTACCTTACGTATTCATATGATTAGAGTGAAAATCCTTACTTGGGAAACTTTTTGTTGCATTCTGATAAGGAGCTGGTTGGTATCCCTTCTTTTGCTAGTTCATTCGATCTTGCTTCTTATCCTTCCAGGTTTTGGGTAACTCTACCCGCTGTTTATACTAGTCATAGCACATTTGTGATTTTCTGAATACCTCACTCAAGGATTTGGGGTTGTCAAACTCAATTCTGTCCCAGTAGGCCTGTGGTAAATAGCCTAAGAATCACTGGATTTTTACCTTATCCTCTCGGATGTACGATACGAACCTTAGTAGTTCCAGAAATTTATTTATAAGGTCCTCCTTTGTCATATGTCCGAGTCATAACTCATAAAATTCTTTCATCTTCCTTTCATAATAGCTTTAAGAAAGGTATTGTTTCTTGAAATACTTCTTAAAGTCAGACCATTCCAACTATTTCTCCTTTAATCCCTTGGCCAACTTCAGGGCCTGCCACCAAATGTTGGCCTTGCCCTTCAGGTTATAGATGGCCATTCTGACCTTCATGTCACTAGACTAGTTGTAGATCTGGAAGTATTTTTTGATGTCCAACAACCATGCCTCAGCTTCTTCTCATGTCCTAGATTCTCCATCAAAGTTAGCTGGTTTAATCTTTTTAAATTCTCCTTCAAGGTGGTCTACTTGTTTTCTTTTTTGGTCTAGTATAGTTTTGTCCTCAGCTAAAGGTGTCCCTTCCGACAAACTGTCTCCTTTTTCTATTTCCGCACCAGAATTCTTGGAGGTCCTTTTGCTGACCTCCTCATCATGGTTATCATCTTTTGGGATTTTCTTGGTTACTATACTACACAGCAGGACTTCATTTATCTCTTATTGTTCCTGCTGTGCTTTCTTCAATTTTTCATTCTCGGCCTTGAAAACCTACAGTTCAAAATTAAGATTCCTAATTGTTTCCAACACCTCCATGGGTGAGCTTCCTTCACTGTTCTGTCTTGTACCCCTAGGAGGTCCTTTCTACGAATTCCCTTCCATCTTGATTTTTGCACCTTCTTGACCTACCATAATCAACACAAAATAGATAGGCTTTCTATCTGTAACCATAAGATTTATTAGCTTTTTCAAAATTCGAAATATATACTAAGAAATTAATGTTTCCTTGTTCAGGCCCAATGTTGTAACCTTTTCTCTGATACCATATGTAATGAACCTCAACTTCACCATAAAAAGAAAAAATTTCCTATGACATAATTCAATTTCGTTTAAGCTTAGAAATTAAGAGAAGGTAAAATTTATTTCTATCCATAATCTCATTTTTACACCAGTCTGGATTACTTTGAACTGAAAAGCTTATGTGGGTAAATTATTTCCATAATTCTATCATTTCCCTTGACTCTCAAACAACTCCAACATACTTCTTTGTATATAGGCAATGTCTAAACTCATGTTGAAGGAACCTTTGATGTTCAGAGAGATAAATATTAGAAGGGATAGCACCTTTGAAGTATTCAAAGGGAGGTAGAGATCGAAATCATCTCGTAGAGGTCAAGTTCAGGTGGAGAACGCTAAGTCATTTTGGCTAGATATCCTTGAGCGGAGCGAACAAACAATGACATTTCTTCATGGGGAAGTACCAAAATCCCATGGACTGTTGGATCTCATAGATCTGTGGGAAGTTTAAGACTAATCGTCTTTTAGCATTGAGAAGCTCAGGAAGAGTAGTGACCGTTGGACGAGAAGCAACAAGAGAAGTTGATCTCATGCTTCAAACTTTGCTATTTCAAAGTTTGGGGTTTGGAGCAGCAAGGGAATTTCGATTCATTTCATCGCGAACTCCTGATTTGGGAAATCTCGAAAGAATCGGGACCATTGATCTCATCCAAAAGGGCCAAAAACCCATTAAACCCCTTTTTTACATTTCGAGTCCCAGGAGTTTTAAGGCCGAGAAGCGTTGCATCTGGAGTCGCGAAATCTCGAATCGTGAAACCCCAAAATGTGAAAAGACCAAGACCCACTAAGCCCCTTTTTGGAATTTTGGGTCCCAGGGGTTTGAAGGGCCTATAAAAGTTGCCACAGGAGTCGCGAAACCTTGAAATCTCAAACTCTGAAACTCCGAAGTGTTGGGCTGACAGTCCTTTCACATTTCACAATTTGACACTTCTTGTTTCATTTTTTTTGTGCATCAAGGGTTCGTAAACCCCAAAATCCCAAAATCCTGAAATGTTGGGTCCTCAGTCTCTTCGCATTTCACGATTCGGAAAATAACATGGTCTTTTTTATTTTGTGTTCGATGTTTGTAATCACTGAAACCCAATTGACTTCAGCCTTTCACAACATTTTGTTCTCTAAGGTTTAAACCATTAAACAAAAGTCTAAGTTAATTTTTCGGTACATTTCCTGATTAAACATCTCCAAACTCTTGTGATTACGGAGTATTACAATTGCCAAATTTAAAAGGGGTCATTCATATTCGATTCCCTCAGACTCTTATCGGGTTTGGAAAAAGGGGAAAAAAATTCCCAAGAGTAACTCGGGATTTGGTCCCAGTGGTTGAAGTATAACTTTTGCAGAAATTTCTTCTACGGGATTGTCCTATTTGTTAGAGTAAAATGAAATATTTGATAACCGGTTATTGTTCGGTCGTCTTATGCCCTAAATTTTAAATACCAGGGTTATTACCTTGAAGATAGGCCCTGTTTTCAAATGCTATATGTTGGATCGACTTATGCTAAATCTAAATAGTAAATCATTTTACCTCATTTTGAAATTCCTTATAATTATTACAAAGGTGGTTATAATGGTCCAAGTAAAGTTCTGATTCTATTTTTTTCTTCCAGAATAATATATGTATATATATATCTATACTTTCTTCATTGTTTAGGCCAAAGGGATGGTAGGATTTTTTAAATCACGTGTTGCATACACAGAACTGTAAGGAAAAATGGTATAATAGTCGGTCTTCCTACCTCAGCTACAGATCTACCTCTATGCAGTTTGTTTAATGGAAAATAAAATGTAGCATAGTTTACAAAACTCAGAATGTTGTTCCCGTCATTATCCATACATCTAGATTAATGAAATTTCAACCTAAATTCCACTCCCTATATGCCAATCTGAGCATTGGTTTCACTCAGAAAACAAATAAAAAAGAAAATAGCAGTGAAACTAATTTAGATGAGATTTCTTCCCGAATTTAACCATGCATAAATCTGTTTAACCATCATAACTAATAAAAATCCAATTCTATCATTCATTCAGATTTAATAAATACATGACAACAGATATAAAATCATTCGAACGGAAAATGGAAATCATTTCAGTTTTGATTTAACAAATCTATTGCATCAGATATAAAATCATTCAATTAGAAAAGGAGTAGTGCAACATATCTGAACCCAATCACGAGAAGACGAAGGGAACAACCACGTTCATCCCAACCATAGAATAGGGCAGCCAAATCACTTTCCCATTTCACCCCATAGTCTGACCATGAATCCATGAGGTATAACTCGGAAACTCCTCCTCAGCGATGTCCTTCAATTCCAACAATTATCCTCTTGCCTCACACTTACTCAACAGTGCTCATAATAGCAAGGAAAATATGTTTCAGCAGACTCCTCTTGCCTCACACTCAATCCGTAGTGTTCATAACAACAAGAGAGCTCAAAATTCTTTTTCCCTAGCATACTAGGCAGCGTCCTACCTCCTTTCATATGCTATTTATCAATTTTTCCCAGGTCTTTTTCCCTCCCTTGGGGTTTTTCACAGCTTTCTATATCCCTGATTTTTAGGGGCTGCCAATGGCCAAATCTCTGATTTTCCACTTGTAATAACCAACCCAAAGGTAGTTCCAACATGTTCCGCACTCATGGAGTCATGGTCAGCTGATTTTAACATGGATGTTCCATTTGTCCTCCTGCAATGAATATAAATATTATCTTTTTATACAAGTGCCATAGTCAAATAGTTAGTTGAGTCCATTTAGAACTTTTCCCAACAATGATAATAATTAATCACAATTATAAAATTCGAAATTTAGAATTTCCATAAATGGCAAAAATTTTCCAAATTCAAATTTACTAAAAACGGTAATAAATTTCTGGCAAATTTAAATTCCAAAAATATTTTATTTTGGGGGGATATCACAGTCAGTCTGTAGGCTTCATGAATTTGAACTGATTTTTCCTATGCATTATTATCTATCATATTTAGTAGATGCATTACATCCATGATTGAATCATTCACCAGAGAATGAAAATTATTTTAGTTCAGATTTTAATCAATACATGACATCAGATATCAAATCATTTGAACAAAAAATGGAAATCATTTTAGTTTTGTTTTAACAAATACATTACATCAGATAAAAATAATTCAAACTGAGAAGAGTAGAGAAACATATCTGAACCAACTTGCAGGAAAACAAATGGAACAACCACATTCCTCCCAACTGTAGAATAGGGTAGAAAAAACCACTTGCCCGATTCACCCCCTAGCCTGACCATGAATCCATGAGGGAGAACTTGGAAGACTCCTCCTCAGCAATGTCCATAATTTCAGCAGTTATCCTCTTGCCTCACACTTACTCAGTAGTGCTCATAACAACAAGGAAAATTCATTTTAGCAGACTCTTCTTTCCTCACACTCAATCTGTATTGTTCATAATAGCAAGATAACTCCAACTCTTTTCCCCAACATACTTGACAGCATCCTGCCTCCTCGCATATGCTATTTATCAATTTTGCCCAGGTCTTTTTCCCTCCCTTGGGGGATTTTCCCAGCTTTCTAAATCCCTAATTTTCAAGGGCTACCAATGGCCAAATCTCTAATTTTCTACTTGTAATAATCATCCCAGAGGTAGTTCCAACATGTTCCCTACTCATGGAGTCATGGTCAGCTGATTTTAACATTGTTGTTCCATTTGTCCTCCTACAGTTAATATAAATATTTTGTTTTTATACAAGTGTCATAATCAAATATTTAGTTGAGTCTAATCAGATCTCTGCCCAACAGTCATAATACTTAATTACAAATATCAAATTCAGAATTCGGAATTGCCATAAATGGCAAAAAATTTCCAAATTCAAATTTACTAAAAATGGAAATAAATTTCCAGCAAATTTAAATTTCAAAAAATATTTTATTTTGGGGATATCACAAGACTTTACAGGAATAAAGTGTATAGACTTATTGAGTTTATCGATTACAACCATGATAGAATCATTATGTTTCTGAGTTTTAGGCAAACCTGTTATAAAGTCTAGTGATATAGTCTCCCATTTCCATTCTGGTACTAGTAATGGTTGCAATAGGCCGACTGGATCTTGGTGTTTGGCCTTAACCTTCTGACAATGTTGGCACCTAGCCAAGTATTCTGTTGTTTCGCCCTTCATACTAGGCCAGAAAAATAGTTTTCTAAGTGTTGTTATTGTTTTCCGATACCTTGGATGGCCAGAATACGGTTTGTTATGCACTTCATCCAAAATTGTTGATTTCAATTCTGCTAAATCTGGTATGTAAAGTCTATTTTTAAGTTGTAATAGTCCTCTCTTGTCGATTCTTAGATCTAGTTTGTCAGAGTTGGTGGTACTGTTTTGTAATTCCATCATTATATTAGTGTAATTTCCGTCATTAATACCTGTCATCCTTATTCTTTGTTCCAGATCACTTTCTGCCCTGCTGATGTTTATCTCAAATAACCCATGGACTCTTCTTCTTAATGTGTCTGCTACTTTATTTTCCTTACCCTTGATTTTTCTGACCTCGAAGTTGAATTCGCTCAAGAAGGCTAGCCACCTTGCTTGTCTTGCATTAGGATCTGGTTGGTTAAACAAATATTTCACCCTGCTATTATCCATCAACAGTAGGAATTTTCTTCCCATTATATAGTGTCGCCACATTTTTAAGGCATGCATTACTGCTGCCAATTCTAAGTCATGAGTGACATAATTTCTCCTGTGTTCTTTTAATTTTCGGGACTCGTAACAAATCACATGCCCTTCTTAAGTTAGGACACCACCTAGTCCCTCTTTACTTGCATCAACACAAACTGTGAAGTCTTTATCTAGGTCTTCTACCTTCAAAATGGGTGCCAATGTCAATAATTCTTTCAGCTTGTTAAAGATGTCTTGACACTTTTGCGACCAGTTAAACTTGGTTCCTTTCTTTTGTAGTGACGTGATAGGGTAGGCTATCTTGGAAAACCCTTCTATAAATCTGTGATAATATCTGGTGATTCCCATGAATGAACGGATATCTGCCACATCCTTAGGTACTAGCCATTCCATAATCGCTTTTATCTTGTCTGGGTTTACAACAATACCTTCTGAGGAAATGACATGTCCTAAATATTGTATCTTTTTTGATAAAAGTCACATTTGTCAAATTTTGCGTATAGTTTGTGTTTCCTTAATGTTTGCAGAACTATTCTTAAGTGTTCATCATGTTCCTCCTCTATTTTTTAATAGACCAGAATATCATCAATAAATACTACTACAAACTTGTCTAAGTACTGACTGAAAATGTTGTTCATCAAGCACATAAATGTGGTTGGTGCATTAGTGAGTCCAAAGGCTATGACTACAAACTCGTAGTGTCCATATCTTACTCGAAAATATGTTTTGTTTATGTCCTCATTCTTTATCCTAACTTGATGATAAACAGATCGTAAATCCAATTTTGAAAAGTTCTTGGCCCCACCAACTTAATCGAACAAATCATTTATCCTTGGTAAGGGGCATTTGTTCTTAATGGTCATTTTGTTTAGTTGTCTATAATCAATACATAGTCTTAGAGTACCATATTTCTTTTTCACAAAGAGGACTGGTGCTCCCCATGGTGAGACACTCGGTCTGATATACTCTTTGTCCAACAATTCCTGTAATTGTATTTTTAATTCTATCAGTTCTGGTAGACTCATTCGGTAGGGTGCTTTTGAGATAGAGGTTGAACCGGGTAGTAGGTCTATGGAGAAGTCTATTTCCATTCTAGGAGGTAATTCTGGTATCTCATCCACAAACATGTCTCTGAATTCACGTAAGACAGCAAAGTCTTCTAACTTTGGCTTATCTTCTTTTTCTAATAGATTCATCACTTGGATGGCATAAACTTGACATCCCTTTCTAATACATTTCTTGAGTTGCATCGCTAAAACTTGTTTGACTGATACAAGTTTTGGTATGACCTGGGTTGTTCTAACAGTGCCAAAATCATCTTTATAGCTAAGTATCTTTGTATAACAGTCTATTATTGCTTTGTGTTGTTCCAACCAAACCATCCTAATAATCATATCATAAGATCCTAGTGGTAAGATGTTCAGATTGGTCCTTATCTGTAACATCCCGCTCTGGCGCACTGACAAAACTTATTCTTTGGGGACACTTGCTCGCAAGTGATCTGGATTTTTATGATGATGAACCACTTAACCTTGATGATGATGCATCATGATTGATGACAGGATGTTTTACTATTGCTATATGCAGATGCTATTGACTCAGTTTCATTGAGTGTGCAGGGTTTCGGACCTTGACAATGCAGAGGCATCGGTGGAACTCCCTTGGACTCCGGATTGAGTCAGGGAGTGGGCTATTTGAGTTGTTTTCATTTACAGTGATATTGTGTGGTTTTGATGATATGCTATTTGATT
>JZKD02S2042587.1:261718-283611 GCA_000966675.3 Picea glauca
CGGCTCGGGGGGATAAGGGGGAAGCAGAGTACCCCTAGCGTTTGGCTGGGAGGTACCGGTGAGATTTCTTTGGTCAGCAAGCAGAAGCGGCACGGAGCGAGGGAAGCGGCACAGCTCGAGGGACGTCTCCGAAGCGGGCGAGTGGCAAAGGTATGACTTTAATGGTGAAGTAGAAAGCAATTTTATATTCAGCGAAATTATTGTTATTGGTGATAATATGATGAGATTGGTTGGCATTATGGTTTGAAATTTAGTTCCGCAATGATATCGTAGAGTTTGTTTATATTCTGATCATGTGTCACCTTAGTTATGATGTCATGTGTTTTTGCATTGATATGAATTAGGTGGTGTTGTTAATTTCTTATCTGTTAAAAAGAAAAAAAAAATTTCCTATTGAACTTTGCTTTTCATAGACATAACGAAGGGTCGTTACATTATCTTTTGACCACCTAAGTTGAACTCAAAATCAGAAATAAAGTCAACTACTTTCCTTTTAGTACCTGTTGCTAGTTGTACAAGCCATGATTTTGCGTGTTTCAGTTTCTTAAGTTTATTCGACTCTACTACATCGAAATTATTATAAATTAACGTAGCTCTAGGGTCAATTAAAACATAAATTCAATTGTCGTTGATTTTACCTTCGATTTATACCACCAAGGACTGGTGGTCAGGTTGTCAACCATCTATGGCTGAATTTATTCGATGTAGACTTCTTCCCATGTCTCCCACTGTAGAGGCTTCCTGGAAATTATGAACAAAAGTTCTATTTGATGAATTTAAATGTTTACAGTTCCTCCTTAGATGAGGCTCTCCACACTCCCAACACTTTAGTGGCTTGCGGGAGTTGTCCCCAAACTTCTTCATTCCCAGGATTTACCAGTTTACCACTACCTTGTGTATTTGGATGATTGGAGTGAAAATCCTTCCTTGGGAAACTTTTTGCTGCATTCCAATAAGGAATTGGTTGGTATCCCTTCTTCTGCTGGTTCATTCAATTTTTCTTTTTATCCTTCCAGGTCTTGGGAAACTCTACCCATTGTTTATATTGGCCATAGCACATTCGTTCTTTCCTGAATACCTCACTCAAGAATTTGGGGTTGTCAAACTCAATTATGTCTCGGTAGGCCTATGGTAAATAGCTTAAGAATCGTTGGATTTTTACTTTGTACTCCCGGATGTATGGTCCAAACCTTAGTAGTTCCAGAAATTTATTTATAAGGTCCTCCATCATCATCTGTTTGATTCGTAACTCATAAAATTCTTTCATATTCCTTTCATAATATCATTTAGAAAGGTATTGTTTCTTGAAATACTTCTTAAAGTCATACCATTCCAACTGTTTCTCCTCTAGGCCCTTGGCCAATTTCAGGTCCTACCAGCAAATGCTCGCCTTCCGCTTAAGATTGTAGATGGCCATTCTGACCTTCATGTTGCTGGAATAGTTGTAGATCTGGAAGTATTTTTTTATGTCCAACAACCATGCCTCATCTTCTTCTCCTGTCCTAGATTCTCCATCAAAGGTAGCTGGTTTAATCTTTTTAAATTCTCCTTCAAGGTGGTCTACCTGTTTTCTTTTTCTATCTGGTATAGTTTTGTCTTTAGTTGAAGGTGTCCCTTCAGATGAACTGTCTCCTTTTTCTGTTTCTATTCCATAATTCTTGGAGGTCCTTTTGTTGGCTTCTTCATCATGGTTATCATCTTTTGGGATTTTCTTGGTTACTATACTACACAACAAGACTTCATTTATCTCTTGTTGTTCCTTCTGTGCTTTCTTCAATTTTTTGTTGTCAGCCTTGAAAACCTACAGTTCAACAATAAGATTCCTCATTGTTTCCAAAACCTCCATGGGTGAGCTTCCATCACTATTCTGTCTTGGATCTCTAGGAGGTCCTTGCTGCAGATTTCCTTCCATCCTGATTTCTGCACCCTCCTAAGCTACGATAATTTACAAAAACAGAAAGGCCTTTCTGCTTGTAACCGTAAGATTTATTAGTTTTACATAAATCAGAATAAATACTAAGCAAATAATGTGGCCCTGTTCAAGCCCAGTGTCTTATCTTTTGCTTTGATACCATATGTAATATACCTCAAAAACTGTCTGAAAATAAAATAAAATTTGTTTGTATAAATATCCTTGAATAGTTCGAGATTCAAGCAAGTAAGATTTCTGTTATAAAGCTTGAGTCTGAAAGTTTGCAAGAGTCCTTACTGTTGTCAACTGTCATTACCATTCAACTTAAAGTTTTATGCTCGATGATAAGTTCTTACTCCTCATTTCAATGTTTATTTCAATTCGTATAATTATAATTACTTTCTGATTTGTTTGTACCTATAGCCATCACCACAGTCTTAACAACACAAACAACTTTGGGGGTTGATGGCCTAGGCCTCATGCATTTATTCCATATGCCCACTGGCTATGACCATGGGCCTAATAAAAATATCTTTCATATTTTAGCATTCCGGCAAGTCACAATCCCCGAAATAGAGCCAGATCAACGATCCACGAAACTTCATAATCTTATCCCTTTTTCTTTTTTTCAAATCAAACAGCTGACAGGATTTCGACATTTTTCCTTCGAGTCATCATCACTCCAACATTATAAAATTCATGATCACAAAAACTATGAAGTGATTGGAAGGTTCACATAACCCACTGACATGGACAGTTAACGGGATTTTAGAGTTTTGCCTTTCGGGTTTTTGAGACTCGCAATAGTCCCTTTCAGCATTTCGGAGTCCTTGACATGCTCTGAATTTTTGCATTTCATGAATTCATCATTCTTGTTGTGAGTGTCCTTGACACCTCCAACTCCTAGTATCTGAAACTCTGAAATGGATATTAAGTCGTGGTTTAGGTATCGTTGATTAAGGGTAACCCATTTTTTGATGGAAAATTCCATCGTTGGAAGTAAAAATCTGTATGGAAAGTTCATTTGTTTCAATTCCGAATGAGATATGTAATATTATTCTTAAAAGAATTACAGGGTTTCCCTTCCGCCTAATTGTAATGGCATACTGGTTATTTTATTGGTTTAATATACTAGTGCCATATTGGCTACTTCCTTGAAAGGATTTTGAAAAAGGAAAAAATACTTGGCTATTGCTGGATATATGTGTATCTTGTTTATAGTTGACTCTAGATCGCATGATGGTATATGAAATTCAATTTGCACTTACTGTACTTGTGTTAAAGACTTTCCTTTTGAACTTTTAGGTGATTTTGTTGTTATTTACATGGTTAGGAATTTACTGAGGGGTATGTTTTAAGTTTCAGGATGTCCCTTATTTCTTGGGCCTTTGCACCTCTCGTGATTAGTTCTGGTAATTAAACAGTGTTAATTTGATTCACTCCAATAATTTTCCAACATTTCATCCTATAAATTTTCATTAAACACTCGTTGATATAAAGATGTGTAAATGTTGTAGATGGTCTATAATAATTCTTGGTATTCGTAAGCTCACTTCCGTACTTTAAACATACATATATATATATCTTAGACACTTGCGATTAGGGATATCTCCTAAAAAAAATCATGATTGTTTAGCTGGTACATGGAAGAAGTCTTAGTTAATTACTCTACTGTGGTGCGTGCCTTTATATATAAGAAATGTCTATATGTGTGTGTGTGTGTGTGTGTGTGTGTGTGTGTGTGTGTGTGTGTGTGTGTGTATGTGAAAAAAAATAAACGAAGGTCAATTGGGTTTCGACGATTACAAACGCCGAATACAAAAAACAAAAGGCCATGTGGTTTTCCGAATCTCGAAATGAGAAAAGGTTGTGGGCCCAACACTTTGGGGTTTCAGGGTTAGAGATTTCAGGATTTACAAACACATGACACACAAACAAAATGAAATAAGAAATGTTGATTTGTGAAATGCGATTAGGGTGTGGGCCCAACAAATTTGGATTTTGGGGTTTACTAACTCCAGATGCAAAACATTGCACAACGTCAAATGCCGAATCACGAAATCACGAAAAAGGTATGGGCCTAGCCAATATCAAGTTTCGGCATCTGGTAATGCTTGATGCATGAACAACATACAATGGTAATCACTGAATCATGAAATTCGATCAGGCTGTGGGGCCACTTCGGGTTTCAGCATTGCAAGAACAAAAGAACTCCATGCAACTTGAACCAATAAACTCCAAAATGCCGAAAAATGAAAACATGAACAGAGTTTACAAACTCAGTAAAATAAAACACATAGTGACAAATTCAATTCAAAAATTGTTGTCAAGCTCATCCCTATTACAATTTCGACTCTGGTATTTAAACGCAGAAAAAAATTGCCCCTTCGATCTCCTAAGAGATTTTAATCAAGATGGTGATGGTGTTTTGTGGTCTGCAAAGGTTAAGGAGGCCACCATTTAAATTATGTAAAAAACAAAAATGTAATCGGTGGTTTAGTCCTCATGTCCTGAAAGGTCAAGACGACCACCGATTCACAGTTTGCATAGATAGTGAAATGATTACATACTTACAATCTATACACTATGTAGTTTTCCATTTTCATTCAATATGTAGGTAAACTCAAATCTGCATCACAATTTACCTGTGGGCTTTTCAACTACGACGCTTTACCTTACTACAGTAGTAATCCAAACCACAACACAAATCTTCTTTAAGAATTGACTAGTCATATCCTTCCAGCTAGTATACTTTCGGGAACTAGTATTCATAACAATAATGAGATGTAGCAATGATAATCCATTTCGAACTAGTAGAGAGACATTCTAGAAATTCTTAAGTTTGTAATGGGATGCATTCGATCTTTCGTCATTAATATTATTTCTAATAGATACATTCTATCAAGTATGTAACCATTTAACATTCAGTCAGAGAAGTGATAGAAATAACATATATGAAATAATACACTGAAAGACAAATGGAATAGCCATGTTCCTCCCAATCGTAGAACAAGGCAGCCAAACTACTTGCTCGATTCACCCCCTAGATGACCATGAATCCATGAGGGCAAACTTGGAAAATATTCTCTTCAACAATGTCATACAACTCCAACATTTGTCCCTTTCCTCACACTCAAGCAGTGTTCATAACAATAAGTGAATCAAAAGTCTCATTTCCCAGCATACTTCACAGCATCCTACCTCCTCTCATATGATATTTATCATTTGTGCAGGTCTTTTCCCTCCCTTCGAAATTTTTGCATCTTTCTAAATCCCTGATTTTCAGGGGCTGCCAATGACCAAATCACTGATTTTCCACTTGTAATAATCAGCCCAGAGGTAGTTCCAGCATGTTCCCCACTCATGGAGTCATGCTCGGCTAAATTTAACATGGTTGTTCCATTTGTCCTTCTGCAATCAATATAAAATATTATGTTTCCATACAAGTGTCATAGTCAAATAGTTAGTTGGGTCAAATTAGGTCTCTCCCCAACAGTCAAAATAATTAATTACAATTACCAAATTCGAAATTTGGAATTGCCATAAATGGCAAAAATTTTCCAAATTTGAATTTACTAAAAACATAATAAATTTTCAGCAATTTTAAATTTCAAAAATATTTTATTTTTGGGGATGTCACATTGCCATTAAACGATGGAAATAGAGCCTTAGCTTCCCTATGACAGTATTTTATTCTTTCACCTCGAAACATTCGCAAAGTAAATGAGTCCCTTTGAGATTCGATGGGTTGGGATGTTGTTTACCTCAACTTCCTTGTCACAGTTAGCTATGTATTCGAAGGAAATTCAGTTTGAACAAAGTTTAGTTAAGCTAAAGTTAACTTAGAATCTTGCTACCTAAAAACTGTTGAGTAAAGAGATTGGCATGTGACGAATAGGAGTCATATATTTAATCATGACCATGTTATAATGCTAATCTCTTACCACTAAGCCATTTCTTCAACCATATGGAATAGCTCCAAACCCATGGATATATGTATATATTATATAGTAATCCATTACTCACTTTTGAATGGACCTTTCAAATAGTTTTTTATGTAACCCTTAAGGATCCTTTGTGTAGGGAGAGAGACTAGGACTATAATTCTTAAGGCTAGTCTCAAGGTATAGATAGTTATGTCTAGGTTTGGATTAGAATCAAAAGGGGAGAATTACTAAAACCCTTGGAGGTCTTATCGTATAAATTCCTACATCTTGTAGATTAAGCAGGTTTGTAGATGGCACCATATGGTGAGACAAACTTAAGTTATGACAAGAAGATTATAACTTTAAAAAATATTTTTCCTTAATCAACAATCATGTAAGGATGAAATTGGAGATCAATGCCTCATAATTTTTTTATTTTTTTTTTGTTAAATTTGAGGTACATTACATATGGTATCAGAGTAAAGGTTTACAAAACTTGGACCTTGAACAAGGCCACTGATTTACTTAAGTATATATATATATTTTTATGTAAAACTAATAAACCTTTATTGTTACAAAAAGAAAACCTTTTATGTTTTATGTTAATCATGGCAACATAGGATGATGGGGAAATCAGAATCGATGGGAATCCTGAACAAATACTTCCTGAAAATCAGAGACAGAATAGTGATAGAAGCTCACCTACTGAAGTTCAGGAAATAATGAGGAATCCCATCGTCGAACTGTAGGTTTTCAAAGCTGACAATGAAAAACTGAAGAAAGCTCAGTAGGAACAACAGGAAATTAATGAAGTCCTACTGTGCAGTATAGTGACAAAGAAAATCCCAAAGGACGATAATAACGATGAAGAAGTTAGCAAGAGGGCTTCCAAGAAATTTGGACCTGAAACAAAAAAATGAGACAGTTCATCTAAAGGTACACCTTAAGTTGAGGATAAAACAAAAATAGACAGAAAGATAAAACAAGTAGACCACCTCGAAGGAGAATTCAAGAAACTTAAACCAACTACCTTTGATGGAGAATCTAGAACATGAGAAGAAGTTGAGGCATGGTTATTGGACATCAAAAAATACTTCCAGATATATAACTATTCCAGCAATATGAAGGTCAGAATGGCCAATTACAATCTGAAAGGGAAGGCCAACATTTGGTGGCAAGACCTGAAATTGGACAAGGGCCTAAAGGAGAAATAGATGGAATAGTCCGACTTTAAGAAATATTTCAAGAAATAGTACCTATCTAAAAGCTAATATGAAAGAAAAAAGAAATAATTTTACAAGTTAAGACTTTGACAGATGACAATAAAGGACCTTATAAATATTTTTTTGGAATTACTAAGGTATGTACCTTATATCTGAGAGGATAAGGTAAAAATTTAGCGATTCTTAAGTTGTTTACCACAGTCCTACATGGAAAGAATTGAGTTTGACAACCCCAAATACTTGAGTGAAGTATTCAGAAAAGCACGAATGTGCTACGAAAAGTATAAACAGTGAACAAAGTTTCCCAAAGCCTGGAAGGATAAGAAACAAGATCGAATGAACCAACGGAAGAAGGGATTTCGGCTAGCTCCTTATCAGAATGCAGCAAAAAGATTTCCAAGAAAATATTTTCACTCCAACCATCTGAATATGCAAGGCAGTGATAAGCCGGTAAATCTTGGAACAAAGAACTTTGGGGATAGCCCCCGCAAACCATTAAACTACTGGGAATGTGGAGAACTTCATTGAAGGAGGAAATCTCCACGTTTAATATCAACAAACATGACTATGGTTCATAATTTGCAAGAAGCCTCGATGGTGGGTAACATGGGAAAAAGCCTGCATCGGATAAATACAGCCATACATGGCTGACAAGCTAACCACCAGTCCTCTGTGGTAGAAATCAAAGGTAAAATCAATAACACTCGAATTTCTATTTTAATTGACCTTGGAGCTACATTAAGTTAGATTACTCATGATGTAGTAGATTCAAATAAACTTAAGAAACTAAAGCACGCAAAATCATGGTTGGTACAACTAGCAATGGGAACTAAAAGGAAAGTAGTTGACATTATTTTTGATTTCGAGTTCATCTTAGATGGTCAAAACATAAGAACAAATATGAACATCCTACCACTAGGATGTTAGGATATGATTATCATAATGGATTGGTTGGAAAATCACAAAGTAGTACTAGATTGTTATACAAAGACACTTAACTATAAAGACGATTATGACACTACTAGAACAACCCAAGGTATACTGAAACTTGTATCAGTTAAACAAGTTCCAGCTATGAAATTCAAGAAATGTATGAGAAAGATATGTTAAGTTTATGCCATCCAAGTAACGAATCTGTTAGAAAAAGGAGATAAACCAAAGTTAGAATACTTTGTTGTCCTACGTGAATTCAGAGACATGTTTGTTGATGAGAGACTACAATTACCTCATAGAAGGGAAATAGACTTCTCCATAGACCTACTACCTGGTTCAACCCCTATCTCTAAAGCACCTTACCGAATGAGTTTACCAAAATTGACAGAATTAAAAATACATTTACAATAATTGTTGGACAAAGAGTATATCAGACTGAGTGTTTCACCATGGGGGGCACTAGTCCTCTTTGTGAAAAAGAAATACAACACTCTAAGACTTTGTATCAATTATAGACAATATAATAAAATGACTATTAAAAACAAGTACCCCTTACCAAGGATAAATGACCTGTTTGATCAAGTAGGTGGGGCCAAGATCTTTTCAAAATTGGATTTACGATCTAGTTATCATCAAGTTAGGATAAAGGATGAAGATATAAGAAAAACAACTTTTCAAACAAGATATGGACACTATGAATTCGTAGTCATACCTTTCGGACTCGCTAACACACCAGCCACATTTATGTGCCTGATGAACAATATTTTCAGTCGATACTTAGACAAGTTCGTACTAGTTTTATCGATGATATTCTGGTGTATTCTAAAATGGAGGAAGAACATGAAGAACACTTAAGAATAGTTCTTCAAACGTTGAGGAAATACAAATTGTACTCAAAATTTGATAAGTGTGACTTTTATCAAAAGAAAATACAATATCTGGGACATGTAATTTCAGCAGAAGCCATTGTTGTCAACCCTGAAAAAATAAAAGCCATCATGGAATGGTTGGTAACCAAGGATGTAGTGGATATTCGGTCATTCATGGGAATCATTGGATATTATCGCAAATTTATAGAGGGGTTTTCCAATATAGCCTACCATATCATGTCTTTACAAAAGAAAGGGATCAAGTTTAAGTGGTCACCAAAATGTCAAGACAGTTTTAACAAGATGAAGGAATTATTGACAACAACGCCCATATTGAAGGTAGCAGACCTAGATAAATACTCTACCATATGTGTTGATGTGAGTAAAGAAGGACTAGGTGGTGTCCTAACTCAGGAAGGGCACATGACTTGTTATGAGTCCCAGAAATTAAAAGAACATGAGTGAAATTATGTCACTCATGACTTAGAATTGGCAGCAGTGATACACGCCTTAAAAATGTGGTGACCCTACATAATGGGTAGAAACGTTTTATTATTGACGGATAATAGTGATGTGAAATGTCTATTTAGCCAACCGGATCTTAATGCAAGGCAAGCAAGGTGGCTAACCTTCTTGATTGAATTCGACTTCGAGGTCAGACATATCAAGGGCAAGGAAAATAAGGTAGCAGATGCTTTAAGTAGAAGAGTCCATGGGTTATTTGAGGTAAATATTAGTAGGGAAGAAAGAGACCTAGAACAAAGAATAAGGGCGGTAAGCATTAACGATTAAAATTACACTAAGGTAATGGCATAACTACAATACAATACCATAAACTCAGATAAACCAGATCTGAGTATCGACAAGAAGGGACTATTACGATTTAAAAACAAACTTTACATACCAGATTCAACGTAGTTAAAGTTAATAGTCTTGGAAGAAGTGGATAAGAAACCATATTTTGGCCATCCAAGATACCAAAAAACAATAACAACACTCAAAAAAATATTTTACTAGCCTAATACGAAGGGAAAAACAACAAAATACTTGGCTAGGTGCCAATATTGTCAGCAGGTTAAGGCTGAACACCAACTTCCAGTTGGCCTATTGCATCCATTACGAGTGTCGGAGTGGAAATGGAGACCATATCGCTGGAATTTATAACAGGTTTGCCTAAAACTAAGAAACAAAATGATTCTATTATGGTGGTAATCGTTAAACTCAGTAAGTCTGCACACTTTATTCCTATGATATCTACTTTTAAAGCTATAAATATCACTGAAATATTTATGAAAGAAATTTTTAGACTACATGGTATTCCTAAAATAGTGATCTCAGATAGAGACGTAAAATTTACGTCCAGCTTTTGGAAAGAATTGTTTGCAGGAATAAATACTAATTTGAATTTCAGCACGAGTTACCATCCACAAACGGATGGATAGAATGAACAAACAAACCATATCATAGAATATATGCTCTGGATGTATGTAAGAACAAAACCGAGTAAGTGGGAAGACTACCTGCACTTGGTAGAGTTCACATATAAAAATGGTTACCAAACTTTGACTAAATTGAGCCCCTTTGAGGTACTATAAGGCAGAAAGTGTACGATGCCAATTAGCTGGGATGATCCAGTTGACCGACTCATGGTTGGACCTGAAATTCTCCAAGAAATGGAAACTATGGTAAGAAGGGTGCAACAGAACTTAAAAGAGGCACAGGACAGACAAAAAAGTTATGCATATGAGAAAAGAAGACACTTTGAATTTCATGTGGGAGATCATGTTTACATAAAGGTCAAATCCTGAAAGAGTTCACTACAACTTGGGAACAGTGCCAAGTTGGCACCTAGGTTTTTTGGGCCCTTTGCGATATTAGCTCGAATTGGACCCATAGCTTACCAACTTGCACTTCCAGCTAATTTAAGAATTCATAAAGTATTTCATGTTTCCTTATTGAAAAATTATGTCCATGACCCTACTCATATGATTGATTGGAACTTGGTGCAAGTGGAAACAGAAGGTGAGTTCCAGGTGGAACCCCTGTGCATTCTAGACCAGAGAGGAATAGTACTTCAGAATAGAGTCGTCGCTCAGGTAAAAGTGCAATGGAAGCATTTTAGTCCTGAGGAGGCCACTTGGGAGTTGGAGGGAGATTTATGGAAATCTCATCCAATCCTATTCCAAGAAAGGAACAAGCACTGAGGACAGTGTTTTATTGAAGGGGGAAAGGATGTGACATCCCCAAAAATAAATTAGTTTCAAATTAAAAAAAAATTAGGAAAATTATTCTCTTTTTGGTAAATTTGAATTTGGAAATTTTTTTCAATTTATGGCAATTCCAAATTTCAAATTTGGAAATTTGTAATTTATTATTATGACTATTGGGAAGGGATATGACTTGACCCAACTAACTTCTTGACTATGACACTTTTATGTAAAGATAATATTGTTTTAATTATTACAGGGAGACAAATGGAACAACCATGTTAAATTCATCTGACCATGACTCCATGAGTGGGGAACATGTTGGAACTACCTCTGGGTTGATTGTTACAAGTGGAAAATAAAGGATTTGGCCATTGGTAGCCCCTAAAAAACAAGGATTTAGAAAGCTGCAAAAATCCCCAAGGGAGGGAAAAAGACCTAGGAAAAAATATTGTGGGATAAATAGCATATGTGAGGAGGCAAGACGTTGCCTAGTATGTTGGGAGGAAGACTTGTTGTGTACTTTCTGTTATAAACACTAAACATTAAGTGTGAGGCAAGGAGAAAACTACAGAGAAGGGAAGACATTGTTGAAGAGGAGATTCCAAGTTTTCCCTCATGAACTCATGGTCAAGCTAGGGGGTGAATCAGGCAACTAATTTGGATTCCTTGTTCTACAGTTTCGAGGAACATGGATGTTCCCTTTGTATTTCCATGCATCGTTTCATCTATGTAATCTTTTCCTCTTCTATTTGAATGCGCACTCATTTAGATATGTAATTTTTCCTTTTCTATTTGAATGATCATAAACCTAATGTAATGTATTTATTGTATCTAGAATGAATTATTTCTAACTCTATGGGATGAATTAGTTAAAGATTTAGCAATAATCATTAAAGTCTGTATGGATACAATAACCTGAGAAAAAACTATTAGATCATACGCATGTAGGAAGTCAAACTTTCGACAAAATAGTTATAAATCAATTCCTGAGCATCCCTTTATGATTGAAATTAAAATCTGTACGAAAGTTAGAAATTAATTGATTTCTTCCTAGGATAATCAAATCGATTTGTGTGATTAAATTCTGGAAGTAACTTCTATCCTATAATTATATTTCTATTATAATAGGGGTATTTCCTGTACCTTGAAATTTTTGGTGTAAAACATCTAGGCATGAACAGATTAAAACTAGTATATATATATGAAGTAAGTATATTCTACAAGTACAAATTCAGATTCATAAATGAAAACAGGTCGCTATCTACTACTTAATGTAGATTTAAGCTACTACAAACCAATCCTATTTTCCATGTTAGAACCATAACAAGTATATATCTAATTTCTATTGGCAGACATGATCATGAAATACGGAACCTAGTGCCTACATAAACAAATACATATATCCATATATATACATGAATGTATTCATAAGCATTTTTTCCTATACTCTGAATAGGACAAATCTTCGACAGACACACAACCATAACTATAAATTAAATGCATAAGAGTTGGAATACTCTAGTTAAAGCAACAGTCAATGTACTTCACCCAATTTAAATCGAATATAGTAGACCAAAATCTATCAGCGAATATATTATAAAACTATGGGAAACTCTTTCCTTTCTTTAACAAGTTATGCCAATGGTATAGAACAAAGTCAAGTGGCATAGATAATAAGCACAGTGTTCAAATTTTAAAGACATGAATTACTTCGGTATAGATCATCATTTCGAGTAAATTCCACCAGTACTATCTTTCTAATAATTCAAGAAAAGAAGTATATTACATAGTTGACCAGTGTGACATCCCTAAAAATAAATTATTTTTGAATTCGAAAATTATAAGCAAAATTATTCCGTTTTTGGTAAATTCAAATCTAGAAACTTTTTGCCATTTATGGCAATTCTGAATTTCGAATTTGGTAAATTGTAATTTAATTATTATGATTGTTGGGCAGAGATCTGATTTGACCCAACTAACTATTTGACTATGACACTTGTATGAAAACAGAATATTGTATAATTATTGCAGGAGGACAAATGGAACAACCATGTTAAAATTAGCTGACCATGAATCCATGAGTGGGGAACATATTGGAACTACCTCAAGGATGATTGTGACAAGTTGCAAAGTAGGGATTTGGCCATTGGTAGCCCCTGAAAATCACGGATTTAGAAAGTTACGAAAATTCCCAAGGGAGGGAAAAGACCTAGGCAAATATATTGTTTTAAATAGCATATGTGAGGAGGTAGGACACTGCCAAATATGTTGGGAAAGGAATTACCTCATGTTGTTATGAACACTACTGATTGAGTGTGCGGCAAGCGAAGACTGTTGAAATTGAAGGACATTGCTGATGAGGAGGTTCCAAGTTCACCCTCTTGGACTCATGGTCAGGCTAGGGGGTGAATTGGACAAGTAATTTGAGTTGTTATGTTCTATGGTTGGGAGGAACGTGGTTGTTCCCTTTGTCTTCTCGCGAACTGGTTCAGATATTTTAATCTTCTCCCTTTTGTTCTGAATGAATTTGTATATCAGTTATAGTGTATATGTTTGTACTAAGTTGAAATAGCCTCCACAGATGGTGTCTTTTCGTTATATGAAGTTTTATAATCAAGGACTAAATTCTTGGATGGCCCCTCCTGAATTAAAATTCGAAACATAGTCATCCATGTGCAAATGAACTTGAAATATAGATTTATCTATAGGTGAATGTATTTTGGAATCAAAATATGAGATAGATTTAATTCTGAGTATTTGGATGGAGAAAATTTGTACATATATATAGACTCACATATATCTATATATAAATATAGTGAACCTAAATACAGTTACAGCAATACTGCGTATATATTTATTAATAGAAGATTTATTGACAACAATAGGACACCCTTTTGTAAAGATATTTTTTTCATCATATTTGAACACACAAACCCTACGGATAAGAAATTCAACTACGTCTCATGTAAGACACAACTGGAATAAAGAGTCTGGAAATCCTTATATTTTACTATAATAATATGATTAAGTCATTATAAGATAATGCATAAGTAGAATTTGAATATAGTTATTCAAGAGTATAAATTGCATGCTGGTAGAGTTGTCTATTCCATATATTCTCCATACACACAAGATAAAAGGATTCAATTGAAGAAGTACACACTGTACAAAGTAAATGATCAAATAATCTTTTACAACCCTATAATTCTGTACATATAATACGTGATTTAAAAACTCTTGCCAGCCCTTTAGCCTAAACAATGAAGAATGTATAGGTTTGTATTTATTATTCTGGAAGAAAATTTTCAGATTCAGAACTCTACTCAAACCACGATATCCAATCTAACTAATTTCATTTGCAAATCTAAAACAAATTGGCCACAATCATAAGGAATGTCGAAATGAGATAAATAATCTAGCATTATAGATGTAACTTAAGTCAATCCAAATTTTTTCAGCATTTGAACAGGGCCTGCCATCAAGATGATAACCCAGGTAATTAAAATTTAGGGCATAATGAGACCCGAGTAATAATTGATTAACAAATAATCCTTTTCTCAAGCGAACGAGATAAACTTGCAGAAGAAAATTACTGCAAAAGTTATACTTTAACAACCAGGACCCAATTCCAAGTTACTTTTGGGATTTTATTTTTCCCTTTTCTGAATCTGATAGGAATCTAATGAAATCATTTTTACATGACCTCTTTTGGCAACCGTGATTGTTCGAAACTCTAGAAGGGTACAGAAGGGAACTCAAATACCTTTTGCATCGAGTATGGGGAAAACATTCGAGAGCATTGTGTATATGAAAAATCCTGGAAAATTTACCTTACAAGGATTAGGGAATCTTACTTAAGGGAAAACTTGAAGAAGTAGAAAATAGAAGGATAATTGTTTTCTTTTAGTACATCATGTAAAGACGGTACTTAAATTTCAACCCCAGCTCGGATGACTTTTTCTTGTTGTCTCTGGCTAGACAATCACTCTGGGCCAAGGAGGGATGAGGCATTAGCTCACTGATGGGTACCCTCACATCAAACATGGCCCATCATTAGTGTTATGTATTAATTCAAGAGAAAAATGAATTAAGTAAATAAGAAAACTTTACACAGTAGTCATAACCAATGAATAACGAAAGAAACTGTACTAAGTCCCTTCCTACAGAGACAGTATATACATATATGAATGGTGTATCTTAAACTTTAAGAATTTCTTTCATACTAGAAGCATATACAACTATCGAGCTTAGACTACCTTTTTTTTAAAAGAAATGGATAAATGTACTGTGACTTGATGTATTAAACCTACTTCTTTCCTCATGGTACAAGAGCTACCTGATAGATTGAGTTATAGACTCACCAGTGACATTTTATAGGGATTATATTATTAATTCACTGGTTGATGTAAAAAACATGACTATTGAGTTCAAGTCATAGGAAAGACGAAGAGGACAAATAGCATTTGAGAAACGTCAAGGGATTTATTGGTATCGAAGAGTTACATTGGCATGTCAGAATTCATAGAAGTCATTAGTTAAACACAAAACAACCGGTTGAGACCAGGATATAGATGAGGGGTATTTTACGATGTCTTGTACATTTCGTGAAGGGTTTCTTTCGCAAGACTCCACTCTCCCTCAAATAAACAAGATATTTTACTAAAACCCTATGAGGAATGGCGTATAAAGTAAGACAACAAAGAACACAGTGATTACAATTAACGGAACAATAAACTAGAGTCATGCATAACCTTTCCTTTTCTTCAAGCTATAGATTGTATAGAGACCTTCACTTTGAACGACTCAGTAACCAGAAGGATTTTGTAATTGCAGAAAGGGAAACCATTAACCAGAAGATCTCATCGTATTATGTAGAGTCCCAATGTCATAGGTATATCCTATACGTTTGGTTCTGGAACAAGTCCACAATTGCAACATTGGGTAGTTACAGAGAGGATTTGATAACTCAACCTTGATTACAGGAAGCACACAGAGCCAATATCGAAAGAAGGCTAACAAAAAGTGGTAATTCCGGAGCCCATCTCCTAAAATACAGATGTTAATGGCAGTCTATAAATCAATAATATAGCTAGGGAAAGGTGGTGAGGCTTCAGAGGGACACTTTAATCTCATGATAATCCCAAGAGGTTGTTTCCAGTGCATCGTAAATGCTCTAGAAGAAGGGTAATTATAGCTCCTCTACTGTACCCAAGGTTAGTTCCACCTAAGTCCACGAAAATGGAATTGGCAGATAGTTCAGTCTTTAGATTCTAAGTATTGGTTAGGGTCATTATTCGAATAGGATGACAGTAGTCCCTAAAGGGGTGATACAAGAACTAGATTCGTAACTACTCTCTCCTCGTCTAGTGTTCACACGTTCTGTGTCTATGATGATGGAAGGGAGTGCATTAAGTTCACTGCAACCCTTACCCGAAGGAAACATATTTGCCACTCCAAATTTATGAAGGGTCATTCTTAGTAATCCTTTCATGATAGGCCTTGCTGGAGCGACATCTGTGGCAATGAATTATCTAGATATAGGATCATTGTTTAAACTCCTTATGGTGCAATAGGATCGATAAAAGTATGATCATACATATAAAGGGTTACATAGATAATTGGTGGTGCAATGTATTCGGCCAAAGTTATATATAGGTATATAGATTGTTTCATGAATATGTTGTGGCACAAGGGTATTTCGACTTTATACAATTACACGTAAGTCATTGCTTAGGTACTTTGGCATATACATATATATATGTATAGTATAATCCAGACAAAAGTGTAGCCTATGCGTTTAGGATAATAATACACTGTTAGGATTTCAAGGAGTCAAATTTTGAAGAGGAGGTAAAGATTATAAATTCACTTATGAGATACCTTTGGTAAGTTTTAAATTTTAATGTGGAAAAGAAGTGATTAATCTCCTTGTAGCCATATTTGAGTTAGAAATGCCTTTAAATTTAGAGTCCATAATTACAAAGAAAAGAATAATCAATTTTTTTTTTTTGGTAATACAGGAACTGGTGTTATGCCATTAATGGAAGAATGACCCCAAGGGTTTACTCCAATAAACGTTACAGTAGACATAGAACTAGTTATAACAGAGCTAGTTGAATCATGATCCCCTTGGGTGATTCTAGAACCTGTAGAGTTAGTCAAGAAGTGAGAGGCTCGGAACCATAATACCTTTTACACAGAAGGCCGCAACAGGTATCCGAGACTTGCATGAATGGAGACCCTTCAAGTATTCAAGTCCTGTTAACATTAGTCTCTATTCGAGGAAGAAATAACAAACAAAAGTAGATTACAATAGGACCTTAAAAGTTAAACCGATGTTATCCCTTTCAGAAAGATACTTATCATGTTGATGCGTGGGTTGAAATCCTTGCCCCATCGCCTATTGTTTTCTTAGATGTTTGGCCAAGGGAGGATGATGTTGTACAATCTTTGATGGGTCCTCGCAACAACAAGGCCCATCATTAGAGATACATACCAAATATCTTGAAGGATTGAAACAAAACAAAGAAATTATATCCAGTGACAATGAGATTGAATGAAATAAAACAATCAATAATACTACTCTTCTTAATGTCTAAATGATGCAAAGATATATTACAAACCTTTCACACAGAATAAAGACTACCTAATCTGTTGAGTTTAAAACCCCTCAGAACCGAATTAGCGCAAGTATTTTTTTATAAATTCGATAATCATTACACAGATACCTTTCTACTAAATTCAATGATGCAGGCAACGTTAAATGACAAGTAACATTTGTGAAACAAAAGGACCTCATATGTCATAAGTTTTCTCTTTTAAATTGTTCAGGAAATCACAGCGGTCATGTACTAGGGACACTAAAATAGTAGTGTGTTAAATAGAAAAGAAGGAAAATGTGACTAGCGTTGTAATGAACCCAATATTGACCACCAAAAAAAAATTGTTTTCATAGATTTCTTTGTAGAATAAGGGTCCTAGTTATGCCATCATGATGTTGATTTGATCATCACTCTCTATAATAACTTTTTTTTTAAATTCTATTACAAATTCCTTGTTATAAACTCTTAATTTCTCTAATTGACCACAAGATTTATTAATCGAGTCATGATTAGGAGGTTATAAGGAAAGGATCCCAAAACTATAGGGCAAACCCCTTTTTGTTTATAATCCGTACTCAAATACCTATAGGTTTTCCACCTAAGGAAAATCTTGCAATACATGTTGCAGCTCATTATAATGTCACGAGACTTTAAGTTGCGCATAATTACACCTGTGGAGTTATGGCAAGAATGCTTTAAATAATCCTTAAATTATGAAGGACCTAGGGTTGGGTTCCTCTTACACCGGATGGCTAACATAACTACCAAACTCTGGTTAGAATTGACGGTTGATTGTAGTGTAGGTACAATATCCAAAGGCTAGCGAAAGGTGACAGCTAAGCTCTGTCCGTTGTCTCAGAATTACACCGAGGGGTAAGAACAATTTGGTTCAGATTCGAGTCATGATGGTGTCCCATCACAACCTCCTTTATGTGGATTAGAAGTGTTACTGTTGTAAAACTTAAGGCTCTATAAAAACATTAAAATATGTCCCAAAAATCCCTATGTAATTGCTAGCTTCATACTCCAAGTGTCAAAACACACTGCCATGGTCACATAGAAATCCATCCTCCACACCCCTTACATTTACTACGAGGTGACAAGGTGTCAATTAGGGTTAAGGTAGGCTTAACTCTTTTTCATTCCTGAGTTTTGTGAAGAGGTTCGACATGCCCCCTTTCAGAGGTGAAGACTCTGAGTGAAGGAGGTTACTCCATGATGTAACTCTCAGTGCGACCCTATGCCCTGGTAAGTTCTTTAACACAATGACAAGATAGATAAAAGAAAAGGGAGATGAAGAACTTCAAAAAAGGTTAAGTGTTCTGGTATTTTTTCAATGGTAGTGTTTCCCCTTTTTGTTTGTCATGTCTTTCCTTTCAGCACTTTCTCTTCATCATTCTTCGAAAAATCACCCCATAATCCTTGGAAACGCTTCCTCCCCAAGATTGTTGGTAACCCCTTTTTGGTTAGGAATTTTAGGGTCCCTTTGTAGTAGCCAACAAATCCTTTCAGAATTAGGGTTGATCGATACATACACCTCTCATTGTAAAAATACCTAAGATGTAGTATAAGTATATTGGCTTGTTTTGTTATTCCTGCTATCGTTCTTCCTTGGGACATATTATGGAGATGGGTTGGCTCTGTGTATAGTCAACGATGTGGGTTCTTCCTTTTTGGTAGGAAGATTGTTATATATTCCTTTTATCTATTTCCCTAAATGAATGGAGTCATCATCCTGTATCTTTATCCAACCTTTGGTTGGTCCTTCTATTACCATTGTCATATCTTGTTTCCGGGGTATCTTGAATATTTTACTGGGAGTCCTGTGGCATAAACATTTTGTGTGTACCATGATGCCATGTAAATCTTGATGGTGATGATTTATTTTCATTCTGTATACGCCATAGCGCGATGACTCTTCTTTTACTATTGATATTGTATCTCTATTCGTTATAATTTCGATTCATAACTAAATTATACTTAACTCATTAATCATGTCAATATACTGTGTGAGGAGTCTATAAATTATTTCGTTTGCTTTCTATTGTAGCAAGGTTTGTACTGTTTTCAAGTTATGGGTTTCATTTATCAAACTGTTATTGTCACTAATGATGGGCCTTGTTGTTCTGAGGACCCATCAAAGATGCTACCATGCCCTCCTCCCTTGGCTCAAATGTCTAAACAGGTATCAAAAGAAGGGGAAAATATTTGAACCCGTTTCTCAACAAGATAAGTATCTTTCTGAAAGGGAATCATCGGTTTAATTTTTTTATAGTTTTATGGCAATTTACTTTTCTTGGATACTTATCTTTTGAATAAAGACTAATGTTTAGAGGGTTTGATTTCTTGTAGGGTCTTTGTCCATGAAAATATTAGATACCCATCACTGCCTCTATCACAAAAGGTATTCTAGTTCCGAACCCTCTCACATCTCGACTAAATCTATAGGTTCTATCATCGTTTAAGGAGATCATGATTTAACCAACTTTGTTGTAACTAGTTTGAGTCTATTGTATCATTCGTTGGAGTAAACCCTCAAGGTCATTCTTCCATTAATGGTGTTACACTAGTTTTCCTATATGAGTATTGAATCTGTAATTGAATACATATTATAGAAATTATGTAATATATTTCTCTCCTTGAAGGGTTAGAAAGACAATCCTGATTAGATTTAATCAGAATGATAATCTGTGGCAAAGTATTTCTATCCTTTGAATTTTGAACACGGTACTTGCCATTTATGCTACTCGACTCTGTTCTAAACCATTGGCATAAATTGTTATAGAAAGGAAAAGAGGTTTAACATACTTTAACAATGACTTCACTGGCATCTTTGGCCTACTATGTTCACCTTGAATTGGACGAAGTATAACGGTTGTTGCTTTAACTAGAGTATTCCAACTCTTATTTATTTAAACTATAGTCAAAGATTGTGTGTCTGTCGAATATTTATCATATTCATAGTATAGGAGGAACATCTTATGAATACATACATACATATAATTGTATATATGCATTTGTTTTGTGTAGACGATATATTTTGTAATTCATTATCATGCCTACCCAATATAGTAATTAGGAATATATTTGTTACAGATCTATGGTGGAATTGTATTGACTCAGAGTGGCTTAAATTTACACAAAGTGGTAGATAGTGTCTAATTTTCATTTATGAATATGAAGTTGTATTTACAGTAAATAAACTTATTCTAAATATATATTTATATATATATATATTCAATATGTTCATGCCTAGATATCTTACACCAAAAAGTGTGATGTACAGGAATTACCTCTGTTATAGCAGAAACCCAACTACATAAATTTTATACTTTGGTCACATAAATCCATTCAATTGTCCTCGGAGGACATTCAATTAAATTCTAACATTCGAATAGATTCAAATTCAGTCATCAAGAGTTATGCCAGAATTAGTTTTCTAACTAGTATGTTCAGAGGTTTGACTTCACAATGCATATAACCGAACAATTTTTTGCTCAAGTTATTTTGTACATACAGACTTTGGTAATTTCACTACTTATGGAACTAATCTGTAACACCCCTCAAGCTAAGGACAACTACTCAGTCAACCGGTGAAATTTTTTTTTGAAGTGTGTGCGCATGTGTAGAAGAAACAACCCCCTCGACTCTAGGTCAACACTCGACCCAACAGGACGCAAGTAAGATGAATACCATCAAGATGACCCAACCTATCATAACGACTACAAGAAGCAAAACTCCCCTGACAGGAGGCGGGAAACTATTGGCAATAGGAAGAGACAGACACCAGGGTTAGGCACAGTACGGTCACCGACTCGAAGGAATCCGTCAGTAGAGTCGCAGTAGTGGAACTGTGCCTTTAAACAGCCCGAGACTACTGATACGGCTCAGAAGGTGTCGCAAGAGTGGAACTGTGCCTTTAAACAGCCCGAGACTCTTGATACGGCACCAGATTCCTTCCACCAGATTACGCACAGACAAACATACTAGGCTGCAAGAGGAGTCTATATCCTGCCCGACACAGACCGACTACGCAATACAAAGACCCAGTACTACGAGATCAGGGACGACACGACCTCTATGGGGGACACAGTCAGGAGGAATCAATCGACTCACCTCACACGGGTCCCGAAGACTTCGAACAACCGACTGTTCTAATACAACATTAACAGACAAGGACCTTATCCTAGGGTACATCCAATAACTTTAGGTTAAGCC
>JZKD02S2042587.1:283621-301682 GCA_000966675.3 Picea glauca
ACATCATAATAAACAAATCAACCCAAAAGCACACTCCCTGACTCGGTCCGGAGTCCAAGGGGGTCTACCGATGCCTCCGCATCCTCAAGGTCACAAACCTACACACTCAATAAACAGAGTCAATAGCACCCGTCTACATGAATAGTAACACATCACATCATCTGTCAATCACATCATAATCAAATAACATAGGTCCAACATAAAAAGGGTCCAGATCACTTGCGAGCAAGTGTCCTCAAAGAATAAGTGTCCTCAGTGCGCCAGAGCGGGATGTTACATAATCCATCCCACAGAGATAGAAATAATTGAATTTAGATATAGTAAGTACCTTACATCAACCATATGACCATTAAAATAGAAAATGAGAGTTATTTCAGATCAGATCTAACAAGTACAAGACATTAGATAGAAAAGCATTCAGGAAGAGAAGGAGTAGAGTAACATATATGAACCAACTCATGGGAAGTTAAAGGGAACAACCATGTTCCTCCCAACCGTAGAACAAAGCAGCCAAAATCACTTGCATAGGTCACCCCCTAGCCTCACCATGAGTCCATGAGGACAAACTTGGAAAACTCCTCCTCAAAAATGTCTTTCCATTCCTGCAAATCACTCTTGCCTCACACTCAATCCATAATGTTCATAACAACAAGAAAACTAATAGTCTCCTTTTCCCATCATACTAGGTAGTGTCCTGCCTCCTCACATATGCTATATATCCAAACAGTCCTTTTTTCCTAGGTCTTCCTTCCCCGCCCCTGGAAATTTTAACATCTTTCTAAATCCCTGATTTTCAGGGGCTGCCAATGGCCAAATATTTGATTTTCCACTTGTAACAATTAGCCTAGAGGTAGTTCCCACCTGTTCCCTGCTCATGGAGTCATTGTCAACTGATTTTAACATGGTTGTTCCATTTCCCCTCCTACAATTAATATAAAATATCATGTTCTCATAAAAGTGTCATAGTCAAATAGTTAGTTGGGTGAAATCATATCCCTGCCCAACATTCACAATATTTTATTACAATTATCAAATTTGAAATTTGGAATTTCCATAAATGGAAAAAAAAATCAAAATTCAAATTTACTAAAAACGGAATAATTTTCCAACAAATTTTAAATTTCAAAAATAATTTAGTTTTGGGGATGTCAGATCCTTTCCCCCTTCAATAAGAAACTTTCCTCAGTGTTCATTCCTTTCTTGGAATAGGATTGGATGATATTTCCACAAATCTCCCTCCAACTCCCAAATGGCCTCCTTAGGACTAAAGTGCTTCCATTGCACCTTTACCTGAGCGACGACTCTGTTCTGAAGTGCTATTTCTCTCCGATCTAGAATACGCAGGGGTTCTACATGTAACTGGCCTTCTGGTTCCACTTGCACCAAGTTCCAATCAATCATATGAGTAGGGTCATGAACATACTTTTTCAACAAAGAAACATGAAATACATTGTGAATTCTTAGATTAGCTAGAAGTGCAAGTTGGTATGATATGGGTCTAATTCGAGCTAGTATCTCGAAGGGCCCACAAAACCTGGGTGCCATCTTGGCACAGTTCCCTAACTTCAACGAAATTTTTTGGGCTTTGACCCTAAAATAAACACGGTCTCCCACTTGAAATTCCAAGTGTCTTCTTTTCTGATCTGCATAGCTCTTTTATCTGTCCCGTGCTTCTTTTAAGTTTTGTTATACCTTCCTTACCATGTTCTCCATTTCTTGGAGAATCTCTGGTCCAATCATGAGTCTGTTAGCTAGGTTGTCCCAGCTAATTGGAGTCATACAAATTCTGCCATACAATACCTCAAAAGGGATTAACTTAGCCAAAGTTTGGTACCCATTGTTATATGCAAATTCCACCAAGTGTAGATAGTCTTCCCACTTGTTTGGTTTTGTTCTTACGTACATGCAGAGCATATCCTCTACGATTTGGTTTTTACTTTCAGTCTTCCCATCTGTTTGTGGGTGATAACTCGTACTAAAATTCAAATTAGTATTTATCCCTGCAAATAATTCCTTCCAAAAAGTGGATGTGAAATTTACGTCTCTATCTGAAATCACCATTTTAGGAACTCCATGTAGTCTAAAAATTTCTTTCATGAATATTTTGGCAATATTTATAGCTTTAAAAGTAGAATTTATAGGAACAAAGTGTGAAGACTTATTGATTTTATCGATTACAACCATGATAGAATCATTTTGTTTGTGATTTTTAGGAAAACCTGTTATAAAGTCCAGTGATATGGTCTCCCATTTCCATTCTGGTACTGGTAATCATTGTAATAGGTTAGCTGGATGCTGGTGCTCAACCTTAACCTGCTGACAATATTGGCACCTAGCCAAGTATTTTGTTGCTTCACCCTTCATACTAGGCCAGTAAAATAGTTTTCTAAGTGTTGTTATCGTTTTCTGGAATTCTGGATGGCTAGAACACGGTTTCTTATGCACTTCATCCAAGACTATTAATTTTAACTCTGTTGAATCTAGTATGTAAAGTCTGTTTTTAAATTGTAATATTCCATTCTTGTTGATAATTAGATCTGGTTTATCTGAGTTTGCGGTCTTGTTTTGTAATTATTCCATTATCTTAGTGTAATTTTTGTCATTAATACTTGTCGTCCTTATTCTTTGTTCTAGATCACTTTCTTCCCTACTGATATTTATCTCAAATAACCCATGTACTCTTCTGCTTAAAGTGTCTTCTACCTTATTTTCCTTACCCTTCATATTTCTGACCTCGAAGTCAAATTCTCTCAAGAAGGATAGCCATCTTGCTTGCCTTGCATTAAGATCTAGTTGGCTAAATAGATATTTCACACTGCTATTATCCATCAATAGTAGAAATTTTATGCCCATTATGTAGTGTCGCCACATTTTTAAGGCATGTATTACCGCTGCCAATTCTAAGTCATGAGTGACATAATTTTTCTCATGTTCTTTTAATTTCTGGGACTCATAACAAATCATGTGTCCTTCCTGAGTTAGGACACCACCTAGTCCTTCTTTCCCTGCATCAACACATACAATGAAGTCTTTATCTGGGTCTGCTACCTTCAATATGGGTACAGTTGTCAATAATTCCTTTAGTTTGTTAAAATTGTCTTGACACTTTTGTGACAAGTTAAAATTGGTCCCTTTCTTTTGTAATGACATGATGGGGTAGGATAACTTGGAGAACCCCTCTATAAATATGCAATAATATCCACTGATTCCCATGAATGACTGGATATCCGCTACATCCTTAGGTGTCAGCCACTCTATGATGGATTTTATTTTCTCAGGGTCTATGACAATGCCTTCTGCTGAAATTACATGTCCTAGATATTGTATTTTATTGTGATAAAAGTCACACTTATCAAACTTGGCATACAGTTTGTGCTTCGTCAACATTTGTAGAACTATTCTTAAGTTTTCTTCATGTTCTTCCTCCATTTTAGAGTAGACCAAAATGTCTTCGATAAATATTAGTACAAACTTGTCTAAGTATTGACTGAAAATACTCTTCATCAGGCACATAAATGTGGTTGGTGCATTAGTGAGGCCGAAAGGTATGACTATGAATTCGTAGTGTCCATATCTTGTTCAAAAAGTTGTTTTTCGTATATCTTCATCCTTTAGCATAACTTGATGATAACTGGATTGTAAATCCAATTTCAAAAAGATCTTGGCCCACCTACTTGATCAAATAGTTCATTTATCCTAGGTAAGGGGTACTTGTTCTTAATAGTCATTTTATTAAATTGTCTATAATCGATACAAAGTCTTAGAGTACCGTCTTTTTTTTTCACAACGAGGATTGGGCACCACCCTGGTGAAAAACTTGGTATACCATACTCTTTGTTCAACAATTCATGTAATTGTATTTTTAATTCTGCCAGTTCTGGTAGACTCATTCGGTAAGGTGCTTTTGAGATAGGGGTTGAACCAAGTAATAGGTCTATGGAGAAGTCTATTTCCCTTATAGGAGGTAATTCTGGTATCTCATCAATAAACATGTCTCTAAATTCACATAGGACAATGAAGTCTTCTAACTTTGGCTTATCTTCTTTTTCTAATAGATTCGTTACTGGGATGGCATAAACTTGACATCCCTTTCACATACATTTCTTGAGTTGCATCGCTAGAAATTTTCTAACTGATACAGGTTTTGGTATACCTTGGCTTGTTCTAGTAGTGCCAAAATTGCCTTTATAGTTACGTACCTTTGTATAACAATCTATTACTACTTTGTGCTGCTCCAACCAATCCATCCTGATAATCATATCATATGATCCTAGTGGTAGAATGTTCAAATTTGTTCTTATATTTTGACCATCTAAGCCAAAATAAAAATCAGAAATAAAGTCAACTACTTTCCTTTTAGTTCCTGCTACTAGTTGTACCAGCCATGATTTTTCATGCTTCAGTTTCCTAACTTTATTTGACTTTACTACATCAGGAGTAATATAACTTAACATAGCTCCAGGGTCAATTAAAATAGAAATTCAAGTGCCATTGATTTTACCTTCAATTTCTACCACAAAGGACTGATGGTCATATTGTCGTCCATCTATGACTGCATTTATCCAATGCAGGCTTCTGCCCACGTCACCCACCATTGAGGCTTCCTGCAAATTATGAACAACATCTTTGTTTGTTGAATTTAAATGTGGACAGTTCCTCCTGAGATGAGGTTCTCCACATTCCCATCACTTTAATGGTTCGCGAAGGCTATCTCCGAACTTATTCATCCCCAGATTTACCTGTTTACCGTTGCCTTGCATATTCGGATGGTTGGAGTGAAAATATTTTCTTGGAAAGTTTTTTGTTGCATTCCGATAAGGAGTTGGTTGTTATCCCTTCTTTTGCTGGTTCATTTGATCTTGTTTCTTATCCTTCTAGGATTTGGGAAAATCTACCCATTGTTTATACTGGTCATAGAACATTCACACTTTCCTAAATACTTCACTCAAGGATTTGGGGTTGTCAAACTCAATTCTGTCCCTGTAGGACTATGGTAAACAACTTAAGAATCGTTGGATTTTTACCTTATCCTCCTGGATGTATGGTACAAACCTTATTAGTTCCAGAAATTTATTTATAAGGTCCTCCATCATCATTTGTCCAAGTCGTAACTCGTAAAATTATTTCGTTTTCCTTTCATAATATCTTTCAAAAAGGTACTGTTTCTTGAAATACTTCTTAAAGTCAAACCATTCCAACTATTTCACCTTTAGGCCCTTGGCCAATTTCAAGTCTTGCCACCAAATGCTGGCCTTCCCTTTCAGATTGTAGATGGCCATTCTGACCTTCATATTGCTGGAATAGTTGTATATGTGGAAGTATTTTTTGATGTCTAACAACCATGCCTCAACTTCTTCTCCTATCCTAGATTCTCCATCAAAGGTAGCTAGTTTAATTTTTTTAAACTCTCCTTCAAGGTGGTCTACTTGTTTTTGTTTCCTGTCTATTTTAGTTTTGTCTTCAGCTAAAGGTGTTCCTTCAGGTGAATTGTCTTCTTTTTTTGTTTCCAGGCCAGATTTCTTGGAGGCCCTTTTGATAACCTCTTCGTTTTGGTTGTCCTCCTTTGGGATTTTCTTGGTCACTATACTACGCAGCAAGACTTCATTTATCTCTTGTTTTTCCTGTTGTTCTTTCTTCAATTTCTCATTGTCTGCTTTGAAAACCTGCAGCTCAACAATAATATTTCTCATTGTTTCCAATACTTCCGTAGGAGAGATTCCATTACTATTCTGTCTTGGATCTCCATGAGGTCCCTGTTCTAGATTTCCTTCCATTATGATTTCTACATCGTTCGAAGTTTCCATGGTTGACACAAAACATAAAAAGTTTTTTTGTTTGTAACAATCAAGGTTTACTAGTTTTTGCATAAGTAGAATATATGTCAAGAATGTAATGTGGCCTTATTCAAGGCCCAGTGTTGTAAACTTTTCTTTGATACCATATGTAATGAACCCCATATTGACCACCAAAAAAAAAATTGTTTACATAGTTTTCTTGGTAGAATAAGGGTCCTAGTTATGCCATCATGATGTTGATTTGATCATCACTCTCTATAATAACTTTATTTTAAAATTATATTACAAAGTCCCTTTTATAAACTCTTAATTTCTCTAATTCACCACAAGATTTATTAATCGTGTCATGATTAGGAGGTTACAAGGAAAGGATCCCAAAACTATTGGGCAAATCCCCTTCTATTTTTAATATGTACTTGAATACCTATAGGCTGCGTACCTAAGGAAAATCTTATAATACATGTTACAAATCATTATAATGTACCAAGACTTCAAGTCGTGCATAAGTACACCTATGGATTTATGGTAGGAATTCCTTAAATAATCCTTAAATTATGAAGGACCTGGGATCGGGTTCCTCTTACACTAGATGGCTAACCTAACTACCAAGCTCTAGTTAGAATTGATGGTTGGTTGTAGTGAAGGTATGATATCCAAAGGCTAGCAAAAGGTGACAGCTAAGCTCTGTCTACTGTCTAGGAATTACACTGAGGGGTAAGAACAATTTGGTTTAGATTCGAGTCATGATGGTGTCCCATCGCAACCTCCTTTACGTGGATTAGAAGTCTTGCTGTCATAAAAGTTAAGGCTTTGTAAAAACACTAAAAGTCATCCCATGAATCCCTAAGTAATTGTTGGATTCATACTCCAAGTGTCAAAACACACTGCCATGGTCACATGGCAATCCATCCTTCATACCCCTTACATTTACTATGAGGTGAAAAAATGTCGATTAGGGTTAAGGTAGGTTTAACACTTTGTCATTCCTGAGTTTTCCAAAGAGGTTCAACATGCCCCCTTTCAGAGGTGAATACTGTGAGTGAAGGAGGTTACTCCATGATGTAACTCTTGGCATGGACCTATGCCCTGGTAATTTCTTTAACACAATTCTGAGATAGATAAAAGAAAAGGGAGATGAAGAAATTCAGAAAAGGTTAAGCGTTTTGGTATTTTTTCAATGGTAGTGTTTTCCCTTTTTGTCTATCCTATCTTTCCTTTTGGCACTTTCTCTTCATCATTCTTTGAAACATTTCCCCGTAATCCTGGGAAATGCTTCCACCCAAAGATTGTTGGTAACCCCTTTTTGGTTAGGTGTTTTAAGATCTTTTTGTAGTAGCCAACATAGCCTTTCAGAATTAGGGTTGATCGAAGCATATGCCTCTCACTGTAAAAATACCTAAGATGTAGTATAAGTATATCGGCTTGTTTTGTTATTCTTGTTATCGTTCCTCCTCAAGACATGTTACAAAGATGGGTTGGCTCTATGTATAGTCAACGATGTGGGTTCTTCCTGTTTGGTTAGAATATTGTTATATATTCTTTTATCTATTTCCATGAATGAATGGAGTCATCATCCTATAGCTTTATCTGACCTTCGGTTTGTCCTTCTATTACCATTGTCATATCTTGTTTCTGGGGTATCTTGAATATTTTACTAGGAGTCATGTAGCATAAACATTTTGTATGTACCATGATGCCATGTAAATCTTGACGAAGATGATTTATTTCCATTCTTTATACACCACAACATGATGAATCTGCTTTTACTATTGATCTTGTATCTCTATTCATTATAATTTCAATTCATAACTGAATTCTACTTAACTCGTTAATCGTGTTGATATACTGTGTGAGGAGTCTATAAATTATTTCATCTGCTTTCTATTGTAGCAAGGTTTGTATTGTTTTCAAGTTATGGGCTTCATTTATCAAGTTGTTATTGTCACTAATGATGGGCCTTGATGTTCCGAGGACCCATTAGATATGGTACCACACCCTCCTCCCTTGGCCCGAACGTCTAAACAAATAACAGGCGAAGGGGAAAATATTTGAACCTGTCTCTTAACAAGATAAGTATCTTTCTGAAAGGGAATCATTGGTTTAATTTTTTTATAGTTTTATGGAAATTTACTTTTCTTGGATACTTATCTTTTGAATAAAGACTAATGTTTACAGGGTTTGATTCTTTTAGGGTCTTTGTCCATGCAAATCTCAGATACCCGTCACTTCCTCTAGCAAAAAAGGTATTCTGGTTCTGAACCCTCTCACATCTCATCTAACTTTATACGTTCTATCGTCATTTAAGGAGATCATGATTTAACCAACTATGTTGTAACTAGTTTGAGTCTACTATATCATTCGTTGGAGTAAACACTTGAGGTCATTCTTCCATTAATGGCATTACGCCAGTTTTCCTATATGAGTATTGAGTCTATAATTGAATACATATTCTGGCCATTATGTAATATACTTCTCTCCTTGAAGGTTTATAAAGACAATTCTGGTCAAATTTACTCAAAATGATAATCTGTGGCAAAGTATTTCTGTCCTTTGAATTTTGAACACAATACTTACCATTTATGCTATGCGAATCTATTCTAAACCATTGGCCTAACTTGTTATAGAAAGGAAAAGAGGTTTAACATACTTTAACAATGCCTTCACTAGTATCTTTGGCCTACTGTGTTTACTTTGAATTGGATGAAGTATAACGGTTGTTGCTTTAACTAGAGTATTCCAACTCTTATTTATTTAAATTATAGTCAAAGATTGTGTGTCCATCGAATATTTATCATATTCATAGTATAGGAGGAACTTCTTATGAATACATACATACATATAATTGTATATACACATTTGTTTAGTGTAGACGATATATTCTATAATTCATTATCATGCCTACCCATAGTAATTAGGAATATATTTGTTACAGATCTATGGTGGAATTGTATTGACTCAGAGTGGATTAAATTTACATGAAGTGGTAGATAGCGTATGATTTTCATTTATGAATATAAAGTTGTATTTACAGCAAATAAAGTTATTCTAAATATATATTTATATATATAGATTCAATCTGTTAATGCCTACATATCTTACAACAGAAATTGCAATGTACAGGAATTACCTCTGTTATAGCAAAAACCCAACCACAAAATTTTTATACTTTGGTCACATAAATCCATTCGATTTTCCTCAGAAGACATTCAATTAAATTCTAACATTCAAACAGATTAAAACTTAGTCATCAAGAGTTACTCCAGAATTATTTTTCTAACTATTTTGTTCATAGGTTTGACTTCACAATGTGTATAACCGAACAATTTTTCGCTTAGGTTATTGTGTACATACATAATTTAGTAATTTCTCTACATCTAGAACTAATCCATCCCACATAGATAGAAATAATTAAATTCAGATATAGTAAATACCTTACATCAGCTATACGACCATTAAAATAGAAAACAAGAGTTATTTTAAATCAGATCTAACAAGTACAATACATTAGATAGAAAATCATTCAGGTAGAGAAGGAGTAGAGTAACATATCTGAACCAACTCACAGGAAGACAAAGGGAACAACCACATTCCTCCCAACTATAGAACATATCAACGAAAATCACTTGCACAGTTCACCCCCTAGCCTAACCATGAGTGCATGAGGATGAACTTGGAAAAAGCCTCCTCATAAATTTCTTTCCATTCATGTAGATCACTCTTGCCTCACACTGAATCCGTAGTGTTCATAACAACAATAAAACTAGTATTCTCCTTTTCCCAACATACTAGGCAATGTCCTACCTCCTCACATATGCTATATATCCAAACAATCCTTTTTGCCTAGGTCTTCCTTCCTCCCCCTTGGGAATTTTCACAACTGTCTAAATCCCTAATTTTTAGGGGCTGCCAATGGCCAAATCTCTGATTTTCCACTTGTAACAATCAGCCCAGAGGTAGTTCCCACCTGTTCCCCACTCATGGAGTCATGGTCAACTGATTTTAACATGGTTGTTCCATTTGTCCTCTTGCAATTAATATAAAATATCCTGTTCTCATACAAGTGTCATAGTCAAATAGTTAGTTGGTTCAAATCAGATCCCTGCCCAATAGTCACAATAATTTATTACAATTATCAAATTTGAAATTTAGAATTGCCATAAATGGAAAGAAATTTCCAAATTTGAATTTACTAAAAACGGAATAATTTTCCAACAAATTTTAAATTTCAAAAATACTTTAGTTTTGGGGATGTCACAACCGCACAGTCTCACAAGAATCCAACATCAGACTTTACTTACGGACTGTGATTCATAACGCTAATCATGAACTATGAAACCCTAGGAAGTGCAAATAAAGTAAACCTCATCCCTTGACAAACCGAATAGGAAGGAACTGGTGTTAGTTGTGTTAGATTAGTAAAATAAAACTTACTCTATGCTAAGATTACACACAGTTCCATGAAAATATTTCCCTCCAACCTCTACTTACTCCAGTGGGAGACTTCAAGACAGTAATGACATTCAGGTTATGAAAAACCCAGAAATGATTTCACCCCAAAGAGACATTACAGGCGTAAATCCCATAAGACGAAACAAGGGTCCAGGGTGCCTGAGGCACTCAAGAAATTAAAGGATAAATCCATGGTAGGCCTTACCTACTGAAAGAAGGAAATAATCCAATATGGGTGTAGAGAGAAATGATAATGATAGGTTCAAGAAAGGAAAATTAACTTTAACTAGAGGATTATGTTAATATACTTCTTAACCAGAGCACAAAGCCAACAAAAATCTTACCAGGAAATGCTTCAGTAAGAAAATAGTTTGCAGATCCTTTCATAAAATCCATAATGATACAATAGACACATTAAAAACCTAAGAGAAAAAAATTACCTATGAGGTTAAATGTTGCAGTACAAAGAACGACCTATCCATGTGCCAAGGGCAGAGATGGCGGAACTAGACTCGCCAAAGGGCCAGGTAAGAGTATTGAAACTTGCATACTTAAATTTCCATTAAACAATGGAAACAAAGCCTTAAATTCCCTCTGACAGTAGTCTATTCTTTCACCTCGAAACATTTGCAAAGTAAATGAGTCCCTTCGAGATTTGATGGGTTGGGAACTCATTTACCTCAATTTCCTTAGCACAATTAGTTATGTATTTGAAGGAAATTTGGTTGGGACAATGTTTAGTTAAGCTAAAGTTAACTCAGGATCTCATTACCTAAAAACTATTGAGTAAAGAGATTGGCATGTGACGAATAGGAGTCATATATTTAATCGAGACCATGTTATAATGCTAAGATCTTACCACTAAGTCATTTCTTCAACCATATGGAATATCTCCAACCCCATGGATATACGTATATATTATATAGTAATCCATTACTCACTTTTGAATGGACGTTTCAAATAGCTTTGTGTGTAACCCTTAAGGATCCTTTTTGTAAAGAGAGAGACTAGGACTATAAGTCTTAAGTCTAGTCTCGAGGTATAGATAGTTATGTCTAGGTGGGGATTAGAATTAAAATGGGAGAATTACTAAAACCCTTGGAGGTCTTATCGTATAAATTCCTACATCATGTAGATTAGACAGTTTTGTAGATGGCACCATATAGTGAGACAAACTTAAGTTACGACAAGAATATTATAACTTTAATAAATATTTTTCCTTAATCAACAATTGTGTAAGGATGAAATTGGAGATCAATGCCTCATAGAAATTTATTTATTTTTTTGGTAAATTTGAGGTACATTACGGCAAGACTATGGTATATAGAAAATTATGTGATGTAACATACTCACAAAATAAAGTGGATTGACACACTTCTAAAATGTCATAATACCACAAGTAAATATTATGGAAACACTAAAATATAATTATATTTGAAAATACATTTCCTAGCCTGGGCAGAGTGTGTACTTGCATCCTACAAGCCTTGGGAGAATACAAACCTATCGAGAAGTTAAAGAAATTAAGGATTGATAGACCTCCTTGTTTGGATTGGGATTATGCAGTAGGGTTCTTTGATGGAGCCTCATAGGACATGGGAAAAAAATGTGGGGAAGGGTCTGTTTTAAAATTTCCATCCTTAGGGACCTTCAATATGAAAATGAACTGTGGGTATGGGAAAAATACAAAAGGAGAATTGTTATCCTTATGGTATATATTGTATTTTGAAAATGTATTGAAGGTTACAAGATTAATGTTGGAAGTTGATTCAAAGTTCATTATTGACTGGTTCAATAATGATAATAATTTACAGGTACTCACTTTGCAGCCATGGATGGAAAAAATCAGGACTGTGTGGAAGTTTTATTTAACTAAAAGCACATCAAATTTACAGAACATATAACAAGGCTGCAGATAAGATGTCCAAGGAAGCATGACAGTTGGATGAGGAAGGTGTTTTTTTTACAAAAGTCATAGATAGTCTTATAGGAACTATGAAAAAGTGTCTACAAGATAAATAATATTGGTACAAGGGATAATGACAGGTTGGATATTCACCGTAATAGACTAGTTAATGTTTCTTTTGTGTTTTGATAATTTTGTAAACAAGGTACTAACATGAAGGTAATTGTTGTTGTATTTGGTTTTAGAAAAGTTTTGGTGAAGGTTAATTGATGGGAACAATCATGAACTGAACATATTTTTGTAATGTCCTAATTTAACTGAACATTCAGGCTAATTTAAGTTGTAATGTTCTCTTGGGAACATATTTATTTTATTAACTATTTAAAGATATTTTTCTTTCTAAAAAAAAATATTATAAATTTTTACTTGTAATGTTGTGGGCCTAAGTTGAATAGAGCAATGTCATGGGCATGCCAACACCTTGGCCACACGGCTAGGCCCTCGCGGTCAAGTCACATTCCACTGGACTGTGACCTGGTCGCGAGGGCCTAGCCCTATGGCCAAGCTATCATGCCCACGACATTGCCTAGTTCAACCACCTAATTAACTAAATTTTAATTTAAAAAAATATTTTTAATTTTTGAGAAAATAAAAACTAAAACTAAAACTAATACTAAAATTAAAATTAAAATACAAATAAAACTAAAACTAAGCTTAAAATTAAAAACTAGAACTAGAACTAAAACTATAACTAAAATACAAATACAAATTAAAAATTAAAATTAAAAATTAAAAACTAAAACAAAAACTTGGATAAATACCTGAAACTCGTCGACCGCTTGCCAACACTACCGCTGCGCCACCCCTACAACCATTGCGCCAACACAACCTCTATGCCCAAACATTCATGGACATATGGGCCTAAAATTTCACAAAAATCTGCACCCAAACGTTGAGAATCACATATGCTCAGACTCACAAAGACGCCCACACTCACAGACGCACACAGGCACACACAGACGCACAGACGCACATAGGCTCACAGATGCACAAAGGCACACACAGACACTCTATTATGCCAAAAAAGTTAGAAAAACATTCCAATATCAACATGTGGTTGATAAATAAGCATTCTTTCGGCGGAGAGATATTTCGGTCGAACAATTTTTCAGCCAAAAGATTGTTCGGTCGAAATATCTTTCGACCGAAAGATCGTCCGACTGAATAATATTTTGGCTGAAAGAGTGGTTCGTTCGGAATATCTTTCGGCCAAAAACATATTGTCAGATAGAAAAAATATGTCTGACTAAATTTTTACATGCAAATCGAGGGTGTCTTCATTGTACTGTTTGATTTGACGTTCCAGTTTTCGGCCGAAAAAAATATCTTTCATCCGAAAATAATATTAGTTCAGATGAAAACACGTTTTTCATAATTTTCGAGATCCGATTGTCACGAAAGTGTTATCCACCTCCGTGATTTCACCCTCATGTATCATGAAACTTACTTCTACATTGTATGTGAATCAACCTTTGCATTGTAACTAACATTTTCCCCTACCTTGTATATGGTCGGCGACTTGGGAAACTTAGCCCTAGTGAACGGTGGAAGGAGACAAATGCCCATGTGGTTCTTCTATGCCCAATGTAAGTAAAATACTTTTTTTATTCCTCTCTCTGTATATCGTGAATGAAATCTTTTTTTGGTGCAATGTAGAAATAAGGATAGGTTTCAGGAACAGATTTCTTGTTTTCTTTCTTTATTTGAGGATCTACAATGCATTACCATTGTGCCTCCATATGCATTTTCTCTCAGGGTTCCACTATGTTCAGGACTAGAGGGTTAATTCTTTTCTCTTATTTCTACCTTGCATTATCATTGTGCCTCCATATGCATTTTCTCCCAGGGTTCCACTGAGGCCCAAAGTCGTTTTAATAGTTAAACCTTCATTTTTCCCTTTCGCATTTTCTTTTATTTCACCGTGTAATATTGTTAACCTTACCCTCTCGTATTCATCCAGAATCCTACCCTTGCTACGCAAGTTGGTGTTATTCAAACTTCTTTATTGTTGAAAACTCCGCAATAAGGTTTTGTATTCACCATTTACACACATATATATATTCATTAACCCTCCGTGGGAAATTCCTCAAATTAGATTCCGGGTATATATGTAACAATATTGATATTCTGTGGGAAAATCTATAATTTATACTATGTGTAAATATATGGCAAAATAGCACTTTATGGGACATTTTGTAAATTGCACTTTGTATATATAAATATGGAAATAATTAAACCTATGTTCGTAACTTACATTTTTTGTTTTATACAACAAATATATATGTAAGAATTAACCCTTGGTGGGAAGGTCATGTTTGCTTTCTGTGTAAATTAAAAAGTTGTATTAATCCCTCTTGGGGTAATTCGTGTTTACCTCCCGTGTAAAATAAATAGTCGTATAAATTCCTCTGCGAGAAAATTCATGTTTTACCTCATGTATAAATAAATATAAAAGTAATGAATATTTTATTTGTTTGAATTCCACTTGATTTCACCCTGTGGTTGTAAACCGATTTTGTCGGGAAGGATCATCCCATGGCTAAAAAGGTTCTAATATTGGTCATTAAATATTAGAACAAAACAACCAATTTCACTTGCCTTATTCACCCCCTATCCTAACCGTGAGTCCATAAGGGAAAACTCAAATGATCCTTTTTAGCTATAGTCACCATCCACAGATCAGAAATTATTTTTCCTCACTAACAATGTTAATAACAACAAATAGTTTCTTTTCTCCAACATACTAAGTAGCGTCCTGCCTCCTCCATATGTTTTTTTTTATATGCATCTTGTGCCTAGGTATTTCCTTCCCTCCTTGGGAAATTCACATCTTTACAAATCCATGATTTTTAGGGGCTTCTAGTGGTCAAATCCCACATTTTCACTTTTAAAAATCATCCTTGAGGTAACTCAAACCTATTCCCCACTCATGGAGTCATGGTCAACTATTTTTAACCTAGTTGTTCCATTTGTCTTCCAACATTTAATTTATAAAAAGTGTCGCTTTCACATGTGTCAAAATAAAAGATGTTAGTTGGGAAAGTCAAATATTTTCCAAAAAATCATGAAATAATTAATTATAATAAATAAAATTCCAAATTTGGATTTTCCAAAAATGGCAAATAATTTCCAAATCCAAATTTTTCAAAAATGGAAATTTATTTCAAAGTTCACTTAGAATTTAATATTATAGAGTTTTGGGGATATTACACTAGACCTTATCTCTCTTGTTTCATCTAGTTCATTCTTCATGCTAATTCATTTGTGACTCCACGAACCCTAGAGGACAACAACACTAGTCTAGAGGTGTTCTTCTCGCAAAATTAGTTATTAAAATCAACTTTCTTTATCTCACAAACATCCTACTAAAATTTCTAACCCTAAATATAGTAAACTATTATTTGATACTATTATAACATTTTGTTATAGCCACTGAAAAATGCATTAATGTTTTGCATACACTCATTTATAAGTGGCTTAAATTGATCATAAAATACTTCTAGCAATTGGAAAATAATACACTTGTTGAATGCTTACTTTTCTTGGTGAATTTCTAATTTTAAGAACCTTTATTTGTTGTTGTTGCAAAGTCCTAATTGTTGTTATAAAATTATTTTACTATTTTAATTTTCAACTGCTATAGAATTCATTTATTATTGAGTGTCTAAGAGGTCATTATTGCATTTTATAACTCGATAATTGTCTATATACTACCACAAATTGTTTACTGTTGCAAATTGTTTACTGTCTCGTACAAGTACAAAACTTATCTCTCTATTTTATATCCATCTCCTAGACCTAGACCTTACCAATAGGTGACTGAGATAGGGTATTGTAGGCTCGGATAATCTTGTTATTTGATCCCTTGAGGTCACCAAGCAAGCCTCCCTTGTGGTGGAACTCTTCCATCACTAAAATGAAGAAAGTCTCTACTTAGGTGACAATGTTATATTCTGTCATACTTATAAAATATTTGGGGATCTTGTGGAGGACTTTGCATAAGTAAAAATCCCATGATAACATTTTGGCATGGTTTTCGGGGAGGATCGATTGATTTTCCCTACAACATTCTTTTAAGAAGATTATCCTGAAGACCCTATCTCAAAGATTAATCGACGAATCCACTTAGGTTAGAATCCCTCACTTACCTTTGATTGTCAAAGGGAGATCATTTGGTGACTTTGATGATATATTTTGAGGTGACATCCCTTTCTCCACCTTGTAATGTTACATATTCCCAATTAATTGATTCATGGCACCATGGGAACTTCATGAAATGTTTCCTTCTCTTGGCATTAAAAATGTTCCGAGATACCCAAATCACTTTTCTCTAGATTGGGGGGAGCCCATCTTTGTTTTTTTTTCATGTTGTGAATTTCTTGAAGTGCATTTCATAGATAGATGTGACACATGAAGATGTGATAATAATATTGTTCTTGCTATCTCAAGAAATAAGACAAAATAATTGGGTTAAAAGCATACTCTCAATTCGAAGATAATATCTTCTCTTACAATCTTCATTGAAGAATTTCTCAAATAGTGGGCCCCAAGAACCCAAAAATATGAATATATTATCCACGATCTCATAGTGTGATGTAGACCCCACCCTCTCCCAGGGTCTGCACAACCTCCCCATCTAGCATCATTCACAATCAAGAGTTGAATTAGCTCTTTAGGCCCTCTTGAGCCCCTAAAATCCTATACAAAAGTCCTTAAATATTCTTCTCAAATGAAAATTTGCTTCTTTGGGAGTCCCCAAGCACTGACAAAGCCTCCCCAAAGATCGAGGTCCAAAAAAATGGGTCAATATTTCAATCCTAGAATGTTTTCTTCCTTCGAGACTTTTTATCCTTCTTATCTCTCAATGCAAAATCTGTGAACTGTCGAAGACTAGGTGGAAAGATCAACGGTCCTCAATAGGCACTAAGATCGATGGCTCAAACTCTCCATGGGGATTTGGCTTTGACTATTTTCTAACTACATCTAATACACATAGCACTCTCAAAGTGTTGATCGCCAAAAAAGACAAATTGGACGACTGTCAATCCACCATGGAATCAATGACTCTACGCCTCTTTTGCAATTCCGGCTTCAACAAATTTTTCTCATTGCTTTTCCACAAATATTAAAAATCAAAAAATCGATGAATACACCCAAGTTATAGATCAATGGACCTCATGCTCCGCAAATAAATAGTTAAGGTTCCTCTCTTTCATCCTTCGACAATTTATTTTGGTCATGAACACAAACGACCTTTCATATCTTCAGACATTGAAATTCTAAATATTTCAAGTAAGTCAATCATATTTCTCACACTCCTCCTTCTAATCGATGACCTATGTACATTCTTCCCACTTCGGGCTTTAATGAATTTGGAATAACTATGCCATAGTTCTTCTTGAGTGATAAACCTTTAGAATCCTTGATCTGATGCCATGTGTCCCCATAGCTAACAGTTGTGATGAGCTCCGACCTTTGGGACTCCAGGAGTCCCCAAAACACTGTACTTAGTTTTATCCGTAGTACCAGATCTTTAGCATTCCATATCTCGTACCACATATATTTACTCGATCAACGATCATGATGAGCTCCATCGTTTGTAATTCTGGGCATCCTCAACTCGACCCAACATATAAATTTGTTCCTCTGGAGTTCTAAACCTCTGTAGCATGGAATCTACTGCCACATGTCCCCTCCTTATATCGACGACTCATATGTACTCCACTCTTTAGAGAGTCGGAGGGAATGAACACCTCTCACCTATAGTCTCCCTGATGGTCAGTCTTCTGAACCACCCCTAATATGCTGACATGCATCCTTTTCAATTGGACTGTCCTGATTCATTTCGGAC
>JZKD02S2042587.1:309296-323568 GCA_000966675.3 Picea glauca
GGAAGTCTGTTTATTTCAAAGGTAACCACGCACTATATATGCTCAATTTCAAAAGCAACCTAGAGTTGTAGTAAAGGAAACTATATTAATCACACTTTCCTTGAATGAACTGAAGCTCTAACTTGAATTACAGAAAATAAATCTACCTATTACAGAGCTCAAAGTTAAATAAATGATCAATTGAAGAATCCTAGATTACATTAAAATAACAACAAGATACTGCAACAGAAAAGACCAACTATTCTGTAACCAGAGAACAGGACCCTATTCCCAAAGCAGGAATCTTCAGCACCTGTTTCCGAACATCATACTTCACGAACTCATTGCTTTACTGAAATAATAGACATGCATTCTGAAGGCTATCTATCTTCTAACAGAGAACAGGACCCTATTTCCTTCCCAAAGCAGGAACCTTCAACACCAGTCTCTGATTAGCACACTCATGAAAATAATTGAAGGCTAACTATTTCTAACAAAGAACATGACTCTATTTCCTTCCCAAAGAAGGAATCTTGAGCACTATTCTCCGATTAGCACACTTATGAAAATAATTGAAGGCTAACTATTTCTAATAGAGAATAGGACCCTATTTCCTTCCCAAAGAAGGAACCTTCAACACCAGTCTCTGATTAGCACACTTATGAAAATAATTGAAGGCTGACTATTTCTAACAGAGAACATGACCCTATTTCCTTCCCAAAGCAGGAACCTTCAGCACCAGTCTCTGATGAGAAAGATTTCATAAATTCATCACACAAGATTTATAACTAAAATGATTAACAATTACCCAAGCATAAACTACATGAAAACAATGTAACGTTCAGTAAAACAGAGTTCTTAACAAGACGGAGTTTAGTAGTGTTTCAACAAAGCAGAATTCATTAAAGTAGTGTTTCAGCAAGACATAAATTAATGAAGGCATAAACAGAGATCACACTAACACACTATAAAACTAACGGGTGAATCTTGTGAAGAAGGTGGGCCCTCCCTTCTCACAAGATTCCCCTGAGACAAAGAGGCTAGAAAAGGATGCTCAAAACAATCTTTTATTCATGTATCAATGTATCATATTACAATCTGAAAATGAAGTACATCCTTCTCTGTGAAACTTTCTTAGTAAAAAAACTGAATATCATCCCCTCGAATGGTGATTTCCTCTTATTTAAAGAGGAGAATCCCTTCGATACAATTGATCAACAAATTACAGGTGTATATATGGGTCCTATTCTTAGTCGGATCGACTTTCTAAACTGGAATAGGGTCTCCTAGTCTTCCGCAACAGAATGCTATTACGAGTACTGAGTGAAGTGTTGCTGTTACGGCTGGAGTAATAGCTCTTTATTTCTTTCTTGTTATTGTATGTTGTTTTGGCATGGAAAATCGTTGGCTTTTTCAGCCACGAGATTTGCGTTCTGACTGTGTAGTCAATCTGTGCAGCATCGTTGACCATTGACTGTGTAGCAGCTTCTGTGTTTTGGCATCGTCGACCACCAACTGTGTAACAAATTCCTTTGTGTTTCAGCATCGTTGACCATGGACTGTGTAACGGCTTCTTCTGTGTTTCAGCCTCATCAACCCTGGACCATGTAACAACTTCTGTGTTCAGCATCATCGACCATGGACTGTGTATCAGCTTCCTCTGTGTTTCAGCATCGTTGACCATGGACTGTGTAACAGCTTCTGTGTTTCAGCATCGTCGACCATGGACTGTGTAACAACTTCTGTGAGTTGTTGTTTTAGCAACAGGCCTCAAATGCTAATCTGCAGTTTGAACTATTTTAGCACTTACAGATTTCTAATCACTGGTTAAGTACGAGAGTGATGTAAAATTATATGCAAAACAGATTAAACGTATAGTAAAGAGAAGAGACGTTGTATACCTTTGGAAAGATAGGATAAATTGATGATATGAGTTTAAATGTGAGTGAACAAGAGTGTAATGGTGGCAAAAAGTATGGTAAAAAAGGTACATTGTGTGGTCCTAATAGTGATAGTACCCGACAGAGGAAAGAAATGTTATTAAATCATATCGAAAGGATTTTGTTTTAACTTAAAAAAAATATAACATACACTGAGAGTTATGCTTGAGACCGAATCATCTCTGTCCTGAGCTTTACCATGTCAGAACTGTTACTCTAACCCAAATGACTCTCCACACAAACATACACGTAGAGGGTTACAGTCAAGATTAAGCTAACTGCGGTGTCTAATATGCAATACACCGGGTGAGGTTTACCCTACTAAAGCAAGTTGTGGAATAAAACTTTTGCATAATCTTCGAGAGGCTCAACACAAGCACAATAGAGGGACAACAAAAGGAAACCCTATGAGTAAAAGAAAATACTGTGTCCCTGATAAAATTCCTGTACAAGATCGTTGAAGTCAGGACAAGAAGGCAGAGTACCGAGAATGTTTAGAAAGGGTTTTAGAACCATTAAATGGGAATTATTCTTACCCAGTTCGGAGAAGACAACCAATGAGTGTTTCAACATCCGTCCTGTTTTTCGTCTTGAAGAATATCTCCACAACTTATACATCAAATCGACCCTCCACTTTCATCCTTGCAGAGGTTACATAGAGTAACACAGCCGAATGGAGGGAAAAAAACCTCATTAGACTCTTTCAAAAGCATAATGAGAAGACAGTTAAGGAACCCATACCTTGCCATGTGATGTTTGGGATGTGGCCTAACCAGCACTGGACATGAAGGCTAGGTGACATGCCTCGGATGGGACTCTGTGAAGACAACCATTAAAGTGACTGAAGAAGGATTCAATGCGACCCTGACAACCACTTTCCCATTTCTCACGCCGAGTTAATGCAAAGGAGGACGGTGTCTCAAAAATTTTTGTTCGTAACTAGCAAGGAAAGTTCTCATTTTAGTTAGGGTAACGTTCGGTTGGATTTCATCATACAACTCGCACGAAGGGCACTAACCTCAGACTCCAATGGTATACGACCCACTCCTTCAATGTTAGAGAGGACAATAGTGAGACTCGTTTGATATTTTATGTTGGCCAGATTTAAGGCTAATGTTCTATGTCGCTTTGATAGCAAGACTAGGTCCTGTATAGCAAAATTATATTGGGATCCTTTATTCCATGTGACCTGGTATGTTTATACATACATTATTATTGTCAGGATGAACATGTTTCCTTAAAGACTTTGGGAGATACCCTTTTGGAAACATTCGTATCCTAGAACTATAAGCTATGAAAAACCTTAACGACATAAATCGTGATAACTAGAAATATATGTAAGGACATATATAAAGGAATGCAATAAATGGAAGACTTTAAATCTACACAAAGGGATTTAGTAATTTGAAGATATGTATACTTATAAGTGTAGATGCATATATATATATATATATATATAATTCTATCATATAATTTGAAAACAGGTAAGGATGTTTTGGAATGCCATTAATACTTCCTATTGGTGTTAAATGTGTCAAGGAATGCAAGAGGCCAAGATTGGCAAGGCCATCCATCGATCTACTTATGACTACTATGTTACATAAGAAGCTTCAGGAATATAAACGAGGAAGGAAAACTTAAATTTGTGAGAGTTGATTAGAGATGGCATATGTACTTGTAGTTGTTCTTATGCCTTTTGAATCTATTTCTCGTAAGGAAAGAATCAATGTCCCTAAAAATTTAATTTATTTTTATGAAGCAATTGGGGTATATTACACATGCTAAGTTATGTTACAGTGAATTTTAACAGAGGTTTGAAACTACAAAAACTTGGAAGAATAGGAACATAGACATATTTGATCCCAAGAAGAAATAGTTTAGTCACCCACGCCATCCATCACATAGTATCCCAGTTAGGAGAAACATATTCAATGGAAAACAACAAAGTGTATTAGTCGAGAATAGTAGAAAGCCTATAGATTTGGTAAACAAAATAGCTAGGCCACTATTGCAATGTTGGGGTTGCAAAGAAACTCATAGTTAATGACATGGCTAGATGTACACATAAGATTAATGTTGCCTTGGAGAATCGACAGGTTGATCACCAATTCACCATGGTATAAATTGAAGGTATGATTAACCAAAAACCTATATCTATTTTAATATATTGTGGTGCAATCTTGAGTTATATTTCACCTACCATAGTAGAAGACTGTAAACTAAATAACTTGTTAAACATCATAAATCTTTGTTAGTACAGTTAGCTACTGGAACGAAACGAAAGGTTGTGGAGTTGTTCAAAGAATTCATAGTAACTATGGGTGGAATGGAAACTAAGGTAGATTTAAACATATTACCTTTGGGATCCCATGACTTACTCATAGGCATGGACTGGTTAGAAAAAAACTGAGTTGTTGTGAATTGTCAAGACAAGACTTTTAACTATTTATATGAATCTGATAAAAGAAGAATAATCAAAGGAGTATCTCGAGGTGTGTCAGCAAGAAAAAATGTTGCTTTGCGGTTGAAAATAAATGAAAGGAAAGGATGTGAGATATGTAATGTGCACATATCTGAAAGTAAGGACAATATGGTTAAAAATTTGTTAACTGGTGATCCTGTATTGTAAGAATTTTAGGATGTGTTTCCGAAAGAAATTTCAAGATCACCTTCTATAAAGGGACATAGATTTTACAATAGATTTAGTAATCAGATCTACAAAAGTATTTAAATCACCTTACATGATGAGTACTCCATAGTTGATTGAACTTAAAATGTAGCTTCACGATATGATGGTTAAACAATATATTATACCTAGTGTGTATTTGTGGGGAGCACGAGTCTTGTTTGTTAAAAATAAGGATGATACTTTTAGGTTGTGCATTGATTACATGTAACTAAACAAGATGACGATTAAAAATAAGTATCCTTTACGTCATATTGATGACTTTTTTGATCAAGTTAGGGAGGCTAAAATATTTTCAAAGATAGACTTGTGGTTAGGATACCATTAGGTTAGGATTAAAGACGAATATATTCATAAGAATGGTTTTCGAACCAAGTATGGACACTGTGAGTTTGTAGTGGTACCCTTTGGTTTAACTAATGCACCTATCATATTTATGTGCTTAATGAACAATGTGTTAAGAAAATATTTAGACAAGTTTGTTATTTTGTTAATTGATGACACATTGATTTATTCAAAGACTAAAGAAGAACATGAAGAACGCTTAAGATTGGTTCTACAAACACTTAGAGAGCATCAATTGTATGTAAAGTTTAGTAAATGTGAATTTTATCAGGATAAAGTGAAGTATTTAAGACATGTGATTTCAGGAGAAGGGATTCTAGTCAAAAGGTCAAAGTTATTTTAGAATGGTCGGTACCAAAGGATGTATCAAATGTTTGATCATTTATGGGTATCATGGGGTGTTATCATAGGTTTATTGAAGGGATTTCAAAAATTTATTATCCAATAACCTATTTAAATGGAATGAGAAATGTCAAGAGAGCTTCGAAAAGTTTAAAAAATTACCAATGACAACACCTATTCTGAAGATAACATATCTAGATAAYGACTTTGTGGTCTACATAGRTGCTTCATMAGAAGGATTGVGAGGTGTATTGTTACAAAATGATTATGTAATTKCTTATGAGTCATGAAAAATGAAACCTCATGAAAACAACTATGCAACACATGACTTGGAATTAACTSCTATMATACATGATTCAACGATGTGCCGACATTACTTGTTGGGTAGGAGATTTATGTTAAAAATTGACAATATCATCCTTAAATATTTATTTGATCARCCAAATMTAAATGMAAGAMAAGAAAGATGCTTAGCTTTCTTAAGTGAGTAYGATTTTKAGATAAAACATATTAAATGAAAAGAAAAGAAAATAGTTTATGCACTTATAAAAAAAWTTAATGCAATTTTCAACAACAATCTACAATATGATCTGAAATATAAAATTATAGCAACAACAACAAAAGAAAATAATTATAGGAAAAATCAAGAAAAATGTCAAAATAATAAGTTAGTGGAGGAAGAATCAAAGTTTAGTTGTGTCGAAATTTTGGTATTACTTAGAATAATTCTGACAAGCCTACTCGAGAACCAATAGATAAACCCTAGTTTCTAACTGCAACAACAACTCAATACAAGTAGAGAGATTCTTCTCCAAGGGTAGCGCACAAGAGAGAGAGTATCCATATCCACAAAACAAGTACCATACACAACTTTAGTAGTTGCATCTGCACTAATCTCTCTCTCTCAAACTTGTGCCATACTTAGTAAGAATACCACCAAGAAAATCACCAAGAGAGAGACCAAGACCGAGAGATGACCATGCACCCTTATTCCTCCTTGCAAATGTAGTTGCAACTGCAACTACAACTCTCCATAATACTTGCGCACTAACTCGATGTACAAATGAGCTAAAACATCCTCTATTTATATTAATTTGTACAATGAATTTTCTGGTTGGGTCGACCTGACTTTCTGGTAATTATATTTATCTTTATCTTTTTCGTGTGGAGCCGACTTATATTTCTGGAAGATAATATTCTAATATTATTTATTCTACTAGGACAACTTGTCTTCTAGGGTTTCCACACATTTTTTCAATGGTTCACTTACTTCTGAAATACTCTATTCTAAGTCATAGGTTACATGTTGAGGTTAATACCTACCGTAGCTACCAAAACATCAACACTCCATGTTATCTAGGGAAGTATTAACTAATATGTCCTTCATGTAGTGGTCTCAAACACATCTATCCATCTCACATGGCATGGGAAAGACTCACATGGTCTTGTATACCAGTCCATAGGTAGCATCACCATATCCACATAGGCCATCATAGGATCAAATAGATCATGTAACAAGTATCACCATCATAGATGCACATTAACCATCTAGCTGGAAAACACCTCCAACACTGTTGGTTGGCTCCCCATCTAGTAACCTTTGATGCTATTGATCGACATTCTAACTAGGAATCATTTTTGACACTACATGTAAGCATCTAATTCATACATAACTAGTAAATCATTAGCTCACACAGAATATGACTCAAAAATTTAACATTCCCTCTTAACGAGGAAGGTATTCCTCTTGGCACGATCATCATAATTGCTTCTGTACTTATGCACACCTCAATCATTGTCCTATTGTCAATCATGGATCTATATTTTATAGGAAGTTAGGTACTTTCACTAGAGTAGAATACCAACCTGCAATGGGGTAATATACCATCATGTGTTGGAGTAGCATAGAAACCTTCGTTGGGGTAGCATACTAGCCTGTGGTGGAGTACCAACCTACGTTGCGGTAACATACCATCCTACGTTGGAGTACCAACCTGCACTAGTTAACATATCATTATACGTTGGAGTACCAACTTGCGTTGGGGTAGAATACTATCTTGCATTGGGGTATCATACCGACCTACGTTGGAGTACCAAATTGCATTGGGGTAGCATACTGGCCTACATTGGAGTACACCCCTATGATGGGGTAGCATACCATCCTGTGTTGGAGTACCAACCTACATTGGGGTAACATACCAGCTTATGCTTGAGTACCAACCTACGTTAGGGTAGCATACTAGCCTACATTGGATTACCGACCTGTGTTTGGGTAGCATACCAACCTATGTTGGAGTACCAACCTGAGTTGGGGTAGAATACCAATCTGCATTGGAGTAGTAACATATGTTGGGGTAGCATACCAACCTGTGTTGGAGTACCAACCTGCACTGGGGTAGCATACCACCCTGCGTTGGAGTACCAACCTGTGTTGGAGTAGCTCCCACTATTGGGGATCTCATCACTTCCGTCTACTCGGGAATACATCACTTCTCACTACTGGAGAAAAAAAAATTGGACCACTCCAAGGTTGTCCCTCATAGAGGCTTGGTCAAAATATCTACTACCTATTCATCGGTAGCAATATACTGGAGAAATTTTCTCATCATCGTCTTATCCCTCTTGCTGGGAAAATACTTTGGACACAAATCATGATTTGTACATCTCTAGTCTATTTATGTACAACATGCTTGACCTTTTATATCAACTCGAAAGTCACCACTTACTTCCCTTCTAGTCTCAAAACTAAGGAAAATATATGTATCCCAGTCCTTCTAATTAGCTTCCTCCTTGGTCATTGTAGAAAAGTTTACTGAAGAAAGGGAATCTTACCATAATATCTCATATCTCCTCAAAGAATATGAAGCTTCGATCTAGCCTTATCAAAAGGCATCTCTCTGTTCCATCTAAATCTGAAAGTCTCTGAGTCTCCATTTTTCCTCTGAATATTGACTCCCTCTTAGTCTGTATAATCTTCAGAGCCATCTTCTCCTCATGATATGGCTCATCAATGTTGCATCCTACAAAGTTTCATGGGACCACGTTGGTCTCTTCTTGGTTACTGCAATGATTCTAGGTAGGCCCTTTTGGTTGTACTAACTCTTCTTGATGATCTGAAGAGCGATCAACTGCACTAGATGGATTTGTTCGGTCATATTTGGAGCCTTCTACTCCTTACAATCAATCTCCATATGAGATACTATGTATCTTGTAAAATTACCCTTCTTCGTCTTCTTCTTCTTTGGTATATGTACGTATATGATCACGTAGACAACTTCTTATCTCAATAGTCTTCTCCATGTCTCAAACTAGAGGCCATCAAATATGTTCTCTCCTGCAACCGTCACTATAGCTTCCCTCAAAGTTGTCACCTGTGACCTAACTTAAACAAGGACAATAAAGGAAAAAGAAATAAATAAGAATAATACACTTATAATAATGAAAACAAGAACGATAACAATAATCATAGTAGCTCCTTATCGGAGCTACTTCTTTTGACCTGCCTAGAACAAGAACCAAAATAACAATACATTAATAATAAGAAATAGGAACAACATTATTCCATATTAGAAAATGTGCCATTGCATCAACAAATGAGTGCATCAACACATGAGGAGGAACAGGTTCCGAGGAAAGAGAGGCACCAACCCTTTCATGTTGAGCCTAAATTCAAAATTTTTAATGTAATTAAATGTATTAAATGTTGTAAGGCTTAGAAAAATCCGAGCCATGCGCCTTTGTACATACTACATGTGAAGTCTCCTTTAATGGATAACAAAAAGATAGGCTTAGTTCTGATTCAGACTAGATGTCAATTTATTGTAATTGAATGCAATTCAATGCGAGTAGGTAGCTGGAGGGAAGGTTCGAGGAGCCCGTCTTTTTTAAATTCTCTTGTATCAAAATTCATTGGAAGGAGAAAGAGAGAGTTACGATTTGAGGAAAGAGTTGAGAGAGAGATCAAGAGAGGAGAGGAGAAAGAGATGAGACTTAGTTGCAGCCCAAAATTGTAAACATTGTACAGAACATTCAAATATAATACAAAAACATTTTTTCCTACATATGAGGTTTCTGTGTTTTTATATGAATGAATGTTTTATTCTATGAATGTTTATGTGTTTATTTATGTATGTTTTATATGTGAAAGTATGTTACATTTGCAGGTTTAGGTAGACTTCTCTATCTTTGTGGATTTATGAGTGTTCTGGGCTCTGAGGTTTATGCAACAACTGCACACCAGAGTAGTTGAAAAACTCTGTGAAGTCAGTGCAAGGAGTGCACTTGAACTCGGTTTGAAGTTCAGAAAGAGCATGCCAGGTGGGCACACCAGAACCATTCTGAGGAACAGAAGGATCAGTGTAAGGAGTGCACATCAGAGTTACTGAACACTCTGAAGAATATTACCAGTGTTATTGAATACTCTGAGGGCTCTGCAAGGAGTGCATTGAGAAGGCACAAGGAGTGCACGAGAACTCTATTTTGAGTTCAGTGAGAAGATTTCCAAGTGGAACTCTATAATTATTGAAAACTCTTAGGAAGGAAGCTCTGCAAGGAGTGCATTGAGAAAGCACAAGGAGTGAGTAGGTGATTCTTCAAATCCAAGAATCAAGGTGAAGCCAATGCGAGGAGTGCACTGAGGACCAGTACAAAAGTCCACAAACTCAGGAGAACGAGTGCAGAGTGACAAGAGGGAACTAGATATTATTTGAAGGAGTTAAGGGATGATACCCTTGTTATAACCCTAAATTGCACCACACATGCTTACCTGGCATTAGGCAAGCTCATATCCATTCATTGCCAAAACATCTGTTGAACAACCTCTTTGAAAATCCTCTTGGGTCAAGGCCCACATGCCCTAACCTATTACTGCACGCGTGTGCACGCTGGCAGGCCCACTACAGCCCATGTGTACCTAACAAAACACAAAAATAGGAAAGTTTCCGATGGGACAAAAAGATATGAGTCAGTTAACTGAAACTCCCAGCCATGCATGGTTAAGAGTTCCTCCAAAACCCTAGCTCCTTCTAGCCTATAAAATAAGGGGTAGGGGTACCATTTGAAGGAGGAAAATTATAGCGAAGAAACTCTGCCCATTTGCTGAATCCATTGTCCCAACCCTTTAGCCTTTCCTCAAGCCAAAGGAGAATTAACGCAAAGCAGTTGGAGGACAAAAGAAGAGGAGGAGCCCAGGATCAGGATCAAGGAGCGGTGGCCAATCTCGAATTTGATTGTAAGTTGATTCATTTTTCAAATAATAAACGAATGCTTTTTCCATCTCAATGCATGAGTTATCTATGGTTTGTTTAATTTATGCTTAATTTCTAACCCTCAAGTAGAAAAGTAGCATGCATGCGTAGTTGTTTGTCTTGATTGCAGGTTATCTTTGGAAGGAGCAGTGCAAGCAAGCGGTCAAGAGCGCAACGGAGGATATACACCAAACATCAGTAACAAGGTTAGTAGTTCCTTTCCATGCATGTATTTTGAAAGAGGGGTTTAAGTTTTGGGTGGTAGTTTAAAAGGTAATTTCTTTACGGTCAAAATTTGCATGCAAGTCTGACCCTAGTTTGCTAGTCTGTAGGGTATTTTTCCCAACAACAGAGTTGGTGACCATACTGGGGAAGATACTCTTTAGGGTTTCCGGATTTAGTTGAGTTTTTTTGGTAGTTTAAGAGATTAAATTTTCTGTTTCTTTGCTTGTCTTTTTCTGTAAGGCCTGAGCTAGCAGGGAGCCTGGTTCTTTATACCAGTTTTCCCTGACTGTTTTTTAACGGTAATTGTCGGGACACACAGAGGTACACACGGCCTACAGAAGGCCTGCACGTGTGTGCCCGTGCCCTAACCTCTTACAGCCCATGTGTGAACGCTAGCTGTAGAGGTTTTAGTAGTGTGTAGGTGTTCAGAGAACTTGAGAGGCGATCTTCTTCTTCCCTATCAGAATTATACATTCTCAAGCAGTTTTTTGGATCCTGTCTGAGTCTTGCTGGTTCACAGTCTCGTCTCAGCTTGTCTTTTTGTGTTTTGTTATTCCTTGCAATTATTTTTTCTTTTCTGTTAGAAGAAGCATCCAAGCCTTCAAGAGACCCTGGTTATCAATACCAGAGGCCTCTTCCTGGTCTGGGCTGCCTGTGTTTATTTTTTTCTTAGAATTTATACATACACGCGGCCTGTAGAAGGTCACACCGCGTGTACACGCTGCCTGTTTCAGCTCAGCACGCGTTTGCACACGTGTTGTTTTAGTGACAGTAGCGTGCTTGACAGGCTACTTTTTAATCAGGGTGGGGTAGTCATCCCCTCCTTTGATGAGAAGTATTCCTCTCAGGTGTTTCAGTCTAGAGGTTGAACAATCAGTAGGTTATGTCCTCTTACCCTTAGCCTGCTTTTTCTTAGTTGATAATTGACAGAAAACATAAAAAGAAAAATTTAGTTTCATGGTTTTTAGACAAGCGTAAGAGTCTTTGTTTTCTTGACTTCCATTGTGTGCCTTCACTTTGATTCTTTGCGATCTGCGCTTTAAGCCATAATTTGTCTTTCTTGGTTTTGTGCTTGTCAGTATTTTCCCTTTGTTGCTTGATTAGCACTCAAATAAAAAATAAATAAATAAAATCTTTTCATTTTCTTCTTTGTTGGAAGATTGTGTTTCTGCATCAATAGCTAGGGAGAAGTCTTTTCGTTCATAAGTTTTTTCAGTGAATTTCGAGCATAAGTAGCTCATATTCGAGAAAAACTCCTTTATGTTTTCTCCATGAAATCTTAGAAAAATTGAAAAGAAAAAGAAATCTTTCTTTGTGAAAAGTTGTTGATTTTTGCATTTAGTAAAAGTCTTTTGTTTCCAGTTTTTTTCATTTGTTTTTGCTTTAGTCTTTACACATCATCAGTTTCACCTTCGTACCTCGTGACATAAGAAAACCCATAAAAGCAACGCTAATTTAAAATCTATTAGACTTTTTGTTTGTAGGGTTCATACACTAGTTCAAGACTAGGGCCTTGGATTAGGTTGGAGAGGAAACTCTCCAAGGCCATTCAAAAACAAACATTAGAGTCTGTGATAGGGAGTGTAGAAGTCCAATTTCATGGAAGTTATCTGGGACCCCCCTCTAACACAGGGGATAAATAGGAGGTCGCGTGTGGAAAGGTAGCGGAGACAACCCCTCCAAAGTCGGACCAAGCATAGTGGATAACACATATCGAGGGCTTGTTTTGGGATTCCGTCGTTTTCATTTGCCACGGGGCTTCGTGGGTCTCGAATCCATTCGAGGTCCTCAGTTGTCTTCCAGACCATTTTCTCTCGATACCCTTGATATTTTTCGGACTTGATACCCTTCTCATTGTAGTCTACCCGACTTTCGACTGTACCCGCCTGGTGACTGTTCGCGTGCTGGCAAACTAGTTGCCAATCTTTTTTAGGGACATACACAGGTGACTGTGGGGGTATACCATGGTACCTAGGACAGAAATCGGGCCATGCTTTGCAGAGTATACCCATAGGGTGCTTCCATGTTCGAGTTACACTTGCACCGGTAAGTTTCTCTAGTGTTGGTTGTTGTAACTGTTCTTCCAACTAGTTTAGAGTTTGCTTGTCTTATCTCTTAGGGGCTTCTTTTTTTAGTGTGTGTTACTATTTGAACGTGTAGAATACCTTAGAGTGTCTTGGATCTTCTCACACAATGGAGGATCTCGAGCTCTACCGGTCATGAAGGCTTCTGGGCCTGCCGCCAGTTATACTGGAGCCACCCCCGCCACCATTGAGGCAGAAGCTAGACCAACAAGGGTCTTTCGAAGCAACTAGGTTACAAACCATTGTGCCCGAAAAACTCCTGGAGGAATCAACCACCAATATTGGCTTAGTTGAAACCCCATCCACTGATACCTGGCCATCAGTTATTGTACCAATCCAATTTTACAAACGCCTGTTAGTGCCTCACACAGCTATGGAAACAAATGTTGTTACTTCCTCTAGGAATTCTTCTAGTCCCACCACAGTTGCTACCACAAGAGAAGCATCTCCTAACTTTCCGTCGTCGGTTCGAGCCATCATGGTCTCAGACGCAACTACATCGCATAGTGGACCGATCCCATCTATCGCGGCGGCCACAAATCCCTTCACACCTAGTGCGACAGGCCCTCTGTTTTCATATGGTATGCCTAGTTCGGGTACAAGTCCTGCACTCACTTACTCCACTTTACAGACTTTGGGTCTGGGGGAAAGGAGCTCTAATGCTCCTCTACAAGGTCAACTTGGGGGAATTCTTGTCCCTTTTAATGCTTTTCCTTACGCTAGAGGTCATATCTTTCCTTCGTCCCCTTCGCTTGGTGGTCTGCATCAGCAGTCCATCGGGCAGTCTGCACACACGAGTTCATTTGGAGACGAGAGTCAAGGAACACCTACGCACACTATGTCGGTAGGTTTGTGACCATTTGTTTGGAACGTGACATCTGGTAACAACACTTTCGCATCCACCACTTTCCCGTCTGGGGGAACTCCCATTTTTGGACAGTCTACTCCGGCGCAGGGTACTATTCTTGTGCTGGGGGAACATATCGCAAGACCTTGGAACTTAGGACATGGATCTGTTCCCTCCTCTGGAATGTCGTTCTGGGGTAATTCTTTCCATAGTCAATGGAACCCTGGACAAACTACTATGCCTCTCCCATCAGGACCGTCATGGGGTAATCCTTGCCAAAGTCCGTCAAACACGATGAATGCCCAACATCCTATGTCCTTTATGGGAAATCAGCCAATGATGTCTCCACATATGTAAAATCCTTACGCTTGTCAGGGCCATGGTTTCTACCAGAATCCGGGCTAGCAGCCAATCTTTTCCTGGCAACTTGGTGCCAGTCAAACTCCAGGACCCTTTTTTCCAAGCTATCAGCAACAACCCAAACTACCATTCTTGGCGACGTTACACTTTCCAGATTTGACAAGGTTGTTAAATGATCCTATTTGTCACAATCCACGTTGGCCTCCTATGCCAACGAA
>JZKD02S2042587.1:516302-527093 GCA_000966675.3 Picea glauca
TTGGAAGTTGAAGAATTTGTGAAAATACAGTTTCTTTTCTCGTAAAACAAGGAAAAGTGTAACCCATATTCATGATTTCACCCATGACCAAAGGGGGAAAACAATGAATGAGTCTAACCTCGAAGGCCTCAAAAAAAAGATTAATAGTTTTTGGTATACCCTACTTTCGTGCCATGTGAAGTCAAGGAGGTGGCGAGCCCGCGTTGGGAAGTATCGCCTAAGTGGCAAGTATGGAAGGATGAGAGAGGCCTCTCCTTTAATGAAACAACCAGGAGTAAATGCCTGCAGACTCGACCTGTCAGCCACCATTAAAACATATTCAAACCAATTTATTGTTGAGTCGTGTTTCTATTCGGGTAGGGTTAATATCATTCTGGTTATGGTTTATGCTCATTACACTATGCTAAGGGAATATGTCATTATGGTAACAAAGTATTAGTCCATATGTTAAACGATAGGTATATCGTTTAGGCTAAAATCATATGGGTTAAAGTATCCATATAATAAGTTGTATGATAAATGTTATACATTGGTTTTGGATAATGTTAGCATTGTGGTGTCCATTTAATAATATGTATTTGGAATGATATATATATAATGATATGGATAATTATGTATATATCCATATGATAGACTATATGATAAATAATGCATACATTGTTATGGTTAGTATTATGGATACACTATACGTTAGTCTATAGTCTATAGTATACATTGTTAATTGGAACTAGGAGAACTATGTAGAAGTGGACGATAGATGATTAATGACAGTCCATTACACGCTACATTATGGATAGCATGTTTATTATAAGGACTATGATAGTCTTGGTTACAATTTTAAGTGTATGTTTTGAATCCAATAACGATGATAATTCTTCTATGCACATGATAAAGGAATAAAGATGAAGTTAATGAATTATCTTTGTGTCGCAATCAATGTTGAAGAATCAAGGAACTTTAATTTCCCCTAATTTTTTTTTTTATTATTTGGGAAATTTGGGGTACATTACATATGGTATCAGAGCTAAAGGTTACAACGCTTGGACCTCAGGACAAGGCCAAATTATTTTAAGTTTTTATTTTCTGTTGAATGAAAACTAACAAACATGTTTACTGTTACAAATAGAAAAATTGTTGGTTTGTTGTGATAATGTCATCACATAATGAAGAAGGAATCAAACCTCAATAGAATCCTAATGAAGGACTTCCTAAAGAACGAAGGAATAACAATGAAGCAAGTTCAGCCACCCAGGTCTTGGAAACAATGAAGAACCTCATCATGGAATTACAAGTGTTTAAAGCAGATAAAAAAAAAGATGAAAAAGGAACAGTAAGACCAGTTATAAATAAATGAAATGTTTCTATGCAATATAGTAACAAAGAAGATCCCAAAGGACAATGAAAAAGAATAATAAGTTAGCAAAGGTCCTCTAAAAACTCTGGTCATGAAACCAAAAATGAGAATAGTTCTTCCAAACACACACACATGGCAGGAAAGAAAACAACTATAGGAACAAAAAGAAAATAAGTAGATCACCTCAAAGGTGAATTCAAGAAAATAAAACCATCCACCTTTGATGAATAATCAAGGAAGGGTGAAGAGGCTGAAGCATGGCTACTAGATAAAAATAAATACTTCCATATTTACAATTACTCTAGTAATATGATAGTCATAATGGCCATTTACAACTTGAAGGGAAAAACAAGTATCTTGTCGAAAGACCTAGAACTAGTTAAGGGATTGAAAGAGAAACAAATGGAATGGTCAGATTTTAAGAAATATTTCAATAATCAATACTTGTCAGAAATCTATTACGAAAGAAATACTAAGGAATTCTATGAGCTAAGACTCAGACAAATGACCATGGATGATCTATTAAATAAATTTCTAGAACTATTGAGATTTGTACCATACATCAAGGAAGAAAAGGTAAATACACAATGATTCTTAAGCTATCTATCACAGTCGTACAAAGACAAAATTGAATTTGAAAATACCAAGACTTTAAATGAAGTGTTTAGAAAGGAATAGATGTGTTATGATCAGTACAAACAAAGGTCTGAAATTCCTAAGGCATGGAAGGACAAGAAACAGGACATAATGAATTAGCGAAATAAAGGCTTCCAACTAGCCCCTTTCCGGAATATGGCCAAAGGATTCTAAAAGAAGGACTATCATTCCAACACTCAGAGTGCTCAAGGGTGAGGTAGACCAGTTAAACTGGGAGTCAATAAAGTTGGGGACAACCCCTGATAACTATTGAAGTGTTGGGAATGTGGAGAACCTCCCTTGAGGAGAAACTAGCCATACCTAACTTCCACAATGAGAACTATAGTCCATAACTTTCATGAAGATTCTACATTATGAGATATGGGTAGAAGCATGCACATAATTAAGGCATATGCGGATGGCAGGAAAGTTTATCATCAATCCATTATCATGGAAGTTGAAGGTAAAATTCAAGATTACTGCATTTCCATATTAAATGACCTAGGATCTAGTCTCAGTTATGTTACTCCTGGTTTAGTTGAATTAAACAAACTCAAAAAAGTAAAGCATTCTAGGTCCTGGTTAGTACAGTTAGCAACAAGGACCAAAATAAAAGTAACATATTTTATTCATGAATGTGAACTCAACATAGACGGTCAAAGTACAAAGCTATATCTGAACATTTTACCTTTGGGATCTTACGATATAATCATTGGAAAGGAATGGTTAGAGAAACATAAAGTATTTTTAAACTATTACGAAAAGTCACTTATTTATAGAGACGAAAACAACACAGTTATGATGATACAAGGGATCAAAAAACCAGTTTTGGTTAGGCAGATATCAACCATGCAATTTAAGAAATGTATGAACAAAGGTTGCCAAGTTTATGCTGTTCACATAACTTATTTGTTAGAAAAGGAAAATAAACCCATTTTAGAGGACTTTGGAGTCCTACATGGGTTTAGAGATGTATTTGTGGACGAAATACCAGAACTACCTCCAAAAAGAGAGATAGATTTCTCTATCGATCTAGTACCTGGATCTGTCCCGATATCTAAGGCACCTTATAGAATGATTTTACCCAAATTAATGGAGTTGAAAATTCAATTACAATAAGTGTTAGATAAAAAATAAATTAGACTAAGTATCTCGCCTTGGGGAGCATCGATTCTTTTCGTTAAAAATAAAGATGGGAGTCTGATACTATGCATTGACTATCGACAACTAAATAAGATGACGATCAAGAATAAGTATCCTTTACCTAGAACTAACGACCTATTTGAGAAAGTGGGAGGAGAAAATATCCTCTCTAAGTTATATTTAAGGTCTCTTTATCACCAAGTAAGAATAAAAGACAAAGATATAAATAAATAAAAAATTTAGAACATGTTATAGACACTATGAGTTTGTTGTAATTTTGTTTGGTATTACTAATGCACTAACAACCTTTATGTGTTTGATGAATAGTATATTCAGTCAATATCTAGATAAATTTGTGTTGGTTCTTATCAATGATATTTTAGATTACACGAAAATGGAAGAAGAACATAAAGAACATCTGAAAATAGTATTGTAGACCTTCAGGAAACACAAGTTGTATTTGAAGTTTGATAAGTGTGACTTCTACCAAAGAAAGATACAGTACCTAGGACACATGATATTTGAAGAAGGTATTGCAGTTGATCGAGAGAAGATAACATCCATTATGGAGTGGCATATCCCTAAGGATGTAGAAGACATTAGATCATTTATGGGAATTACTGGTTATTACTGAATATTTATCGAAGGATTTTTTAAGATCACGTATCCAATTACATCCCTACAAAAAAATGGGATAAGATTTACTTGGTCACAAAAGTGTTAGGACAACTTTGATAGAATAAAAGGACTCTTAACTACAACACCTATCCTAAAGGTATTGGATCCTGATAAATACTTTACAGTTTGCGTGGATGCAAGCAAAGAAGGCTAGGGAGGTGTCCTAGCACAAGAGGGACATGTCTTCTATTACGAATCATGTAAACTGAAAGAACATGAACGAAATTATGTTACACATGATTTGGAGTTATAAATCGTAATTCATGCACTGAAAATGTGGTGACATTATTTAATGGGGAGAAAGTTTCTGCTACTAACTGACAACAGTGGTGTTAAGTTTGTATTCAGTCAACCAAATCGCAATGCAAGGAAAGGGAGGTGGCTAGCTTTTTTAAGTGAATTTGATTTCGAAATAAGACACAACAAAGGAAAAGAAAATAAAGTTTAAGATTCCCTAAGTTGGAGGACTAATGAATTTTTTGAGATAAGTGTTAGCAAAGATGAAAACGACATCGAACAAAGAATAAAATATGCAATCTGTGATGACGAAAAATACATCAAAACAAAAACCAAATTACAAGAAAATGCAGAAAAATGGACAAAACAAATTTAAGTTTAGATAAAAATGGAATGATAAGGTTCAAAAACAGAATGTACATACCTAATTTTGCTGATGTAAAGTCAATAGTTCTTGACGAATTGCAAAAACGACCATATTCTAGTCATTCAGGATAACAGAAAATGATAACAACATTAAGAAAATTATTTTATTGTCCTAACATGAAAGGTGAAACAAATGAATACTTATCTAAATGATTAGATTGTCAACACGTAAAGGCTGACCATCAACATCCAGTTGGTATGCTACAACCTTTACCTATGCAAGAATGGAAGTGGGAGATTATCTCATTCGACTTCATCACAAGTTTTCCTAAGACTCAAAAGAAACATGAATCATTTATGGAAGTGATTGATAAACTTAGAAAATATGCACATTTTATACCTGTGAAGTCTACTTATAAAGAAATTAATATTGCTAAATTTTTTATGAAAGAAATATTTAGATTACTTGGAATTCCTAAGATGGTGATCTCTGATAGAGATGTCAAATATACATCAAATTTTTAGAAGGAATCGTTTTCAGGTTTGGATACTAACCTGAATTTCAACACAAGCTACCATCCACAAATAGATGGACAAACCAAATGAACGAATCAGATTGTGGAAGAGATGTTTGAACAAGTACTACGGAACAGAACCATCGTCAAGGTAAAAGTGTAATGGAAACACTTTATCCATGAGGAGGCCACTTGGGAATTGGAGGAAGATTTGTGGAAATCTTATCCAACCCTACTTTGAGAGAGGAATGAACACTGAGGAAAGTGTTTTACTTAAGGGAGAGAGGATGTAATATCTCCAAAATTCTACAATATTAAATTCTAAATGAAATTTGGAATAAATTTCCGTTTTTGGAAAATTTGGATTAGGAAATTATTTGTCATTTTTGGAAAATCCGAATTTGGAATTTTATTTGTGGTAATTAATTATTTGATGACTGTTGGGCAAAGATTTGACTTTCCCAACTAACCTATTTTATTTTGACACATGTGAAAGACAAACTTTTTATAAATTAAATGTTGGAAGACAAATGGAACATCCAAGTTAAAAATAACTGACCATGACTCCATGAGTGGGGAACGGGTTTGAGTTACCTCAAGGCTGATTTTTACAAGTGGAAAATGTGAGATTTGACCACTAGCAGCCCCTAAAAATCAGGGATTTGTAAAGATGCAAATTTCCCAAGGAGGTAAGGAAATACCTAGGAACAAGATGCATATAAAAAAAACATATGGAGGGGGGAGGACACCGCTTAGTATGTTGGAGAAAAGAAACTATTTGTTGTTATGAAAACTATTAGTGTGAGGCAAGGAATTTCTGATTTGTGGATGGTGACTGTAGCTAAGGAGGATCATTTCAGTTTTCCCTTATGGACTCATGGTCAGCCTAGGGGGTGAACAGGGCAAGTGAACTTGGTTGTTCTGTTCTATGGNTAATTCTTCTATGCACATGATAAATGAATAAAGATGCAGTTAATGAATTATCTTTGTGTCGCAATCAATGTTGAAGAATCAAGGAACTTTAATTTCCCCTAATTTTTTTTTTTGTTATTTGGGAAATTTGGGGTACATTACATATGGTATCAGATCTAAAGGTTATAGCGCTTGGACCTCAGGGCAAGGCCAAATTATTTTAAGTTTTTATTTTCTGTTGAATGAAAACTAACAAACATGTTGACTGTTACAAATAGAAAAATTGTTGGTTTGTTGTGATAATGTCATCACATAATGAAGAAGGAATCAAACCTCAATAGAATCCTAATGAAGGACTTCCTAAAGAATGAAGGAATAACAATGAAGCAAGTTCAGCCACCCAGGTCTTGGAAACAATGAAGAACCTCATCATGGAATTACAAGTGTTTAAAGCAGATAAAAAAAAGATGAAAAAGGAACAGTAAGACGAGTTATAAATACATGAAATGTTTCTATGCAATATAGTAACAAAGAAGATCCCAAAGGACAATCAAAAAGAATAATAAGTTAGCAAAGGTCCTCTAAAAACTCTGGTCATGAAACCAAAAATGAGAATAGTTCTTCCAAACACACACACATGGCAGGAAAAAAAACAACTATAGGAACAAAAAGAAAATAAGTAGATCACCTCAAAGGTGAATTCAAGAAAATAAAACCATCCACCTTTGATGAATAATCAAGGAAGGGTGAAGAGGCTAAAGAATGGCTATTAGATATAAATAAATACTTCCATATTTACAATTATTCTAGTAATATGATAGTCATAATGGCCATTCACAACTTGAAGGGAAAAACAAGTATCTTGTGGAAAGACCTAGAACTAGTTAAGGGATTGAAAGAGAAACAAATTGAATGGTCATATTTAAAGAAATATTTCAATAATCAATACTTGTCAGAAATCTATTATGAAATAAATACTAAAGAATTCTATGAGCTAAGACTCAGACAAATGACCATGGACGATCTGTTAAATAAATTTCTATAACTATTGAGATTTGTACCATACATCAAGGAAGAAAAGGTAAATACACAATGATTCTTAAGCTATCTATCACAGTCGTACAAAGACAAAATTGAATTTGAAAATACCAAGACTTTAAATGAAGTGTTTAGAAAGGCATAGATGTGTTATGATCAGTACAAACAAAGGTATGAAATTCCTAAGGCATGGAAGGACAAGAAACATGACAGAATGAATTAGCGAAATAAAGGCTTCCAACTAGCCCCTTTCCGGAATATGGCCAAAGGATTCTAAAAGAAGGACTATNGGCCATTCACAACTTGAAGGGAAAAACAAGTATCTTGTGGAAAGACCTAGAACTAGTTAAGGGATTGAAAGAGAAACAAATTGAATGGTCAGATTTTAAGAAATATTTCAATAATCAATACTTGTCAGAAATATATTACGAAAGAAATACTAAAGAATTCTATGAGCTAAGACTCAGACAAATGACCATGGACGATCTGTTAAATAAATTTCTAGAACTATTGAGATTTGTACCATACATCAAGGAAGAAAAGGTAAATACACAATGATTCTTAAGCTATCTATCACAGTCGTACAAAGACAAAATTGAATTTGAAAATACCAAGACTTTAAATGAAGTGTTTAGAAAGGMATAGATGTGTTATGATCAGTACAAACAAAGGTMTGAAATTCCTAAGGCATGGAAGGACAAGAAACAKGACAKAATGAATTAGCGAAATAAAGGCTTCCAACTAGCCCCTTTCCGGAATATGGCCAAAGGATTCTAAAAGAAGGACTATCATTCCAACACTCAGAGTGCTCAAGGGTGAGGTAGACCAGTTAAACTCGGAGTCAATAAAGTTGGGGACAACCCCAGATAACTATTGAAGTGTTGGGAATGTGGAGAACCTCCCTTGAGGAGAAATTGGCCATGCCTAACTTCCACAATGAGAACTATAGTCCATAACTTTCATGAAGCTTCTACATTATGAGATATGGGTAGAAGCATGCACATAATTAAGGCAGATGTGGATGGCAGACAAGTTTATCATCAATCCATTATCATGGAAGTTGAAGGTAAAATTCAAGATTACCGCATTTCCATATTAATTGACCTAGGATCTAGTCTCATATATGTTACTCCTGGTTTAGTTGAATTAAACAAACTCAAAAAAGTAAAGCATTCTAAGTCCTGGTTAGTACAGTTAGCAACAAGGACCAAAATAAAAGTAACATATTTTATTCATGAATGTGAACTCAGCATAGACGGTCAAAGTACAAAGCTATATCTGAACATTTTACCTTTGGGATCTTACGATATAATCATTGGAAAGGAATGGTTAGAGAAACATAAAGTAATTTTAAACTATTACGAAAAGTCACTTATTTATAGAGACGAAAACAACACAATTATGATGATACAAGGGATCAGAAAACGAGTTTTGGTTAGGCAGATATCAACCATGCAGTTTAAGAAATGTATGAACAAAGGTCGCCAAGTTTATGTTGTTCACGTAACTTATTTGTTAGAAAAGGAAAATAAACCCATTTTAGAGTACTTTCGAGTCCTACATGGGTTTAGAGATGTATTTGTGGACGAAATACCAGAACTACCTCCAAAAAGAGAGATAGATTTCTCTATNCCAGCTGGTATGCTACAACCTTTACCTATGCAAGAATGGAAGTGGGAGATTATCTCATTGGACTTCATCACAAGTTTTCCTAAGACTCAAAAGAAACATGAATCATTTATGGAAGTGATTGATAAACTTAGAAAATATGCACATTTTATACCTGTGAAGTCTACTTATAAATAAATTAATATTGCTAAATTTTTTATGAAATAAATATTTAGATTACATGGAATTCCTAAGATGGTGATCTCTGATAGAGATGTCAAATATACATCAAATTTTTAGAAGGAATCGTTTGCAGGTTTGGTTACTAACCTGAATTTCAACACAAGCTACCATCCACAAATAGATGGACAAACCAAATAAACGAATCAGATTGTGGAAGAGATGTTATGAACAAGTACTATGGAACAGAACCATCGTCGAGGTAAAAGTGTAATGGAAACACTTTATCCATGAGGAGGCCACTTGGGAATTGGAGGAAGATTTGTGGAAATCTTATCCAACCCTACTTTGAGAGAGGAATGAACACTGAGGACAGTGTTTTACTGAAGGGGGAGAGGATGTAATATCTCCAAAATTCTACAATATTAAATTCTAAATGAACTTTGGAATAAATTTCCGTTTTTGGAAAATTCGGATTTGGAAATTATTTGTCATTTTTGGGAAATCCGAATTTGGAATTTTATTTGTTGTAATTAATTATTTGATGACTGTTGGGCAAAGATTTGACTTGCCCAACTAACCTATTTTATTTTGACACATGTGAAACACAAACTTTTTATAAATTAAATGTTGGAAGACAAATGGAACATCCAAGTTAAAAATAACTGACCATGACTCCATGAGTGGGGAATGGGTTTGAGTTACCTCAAGGCTGGTTTTTACAAGTGGAAAATGTGGGATTTGACCACTAGCAGCCCCTAAAAATCAGGGATTTGTAAAGATGCGAATTTCCCAAGGAGGTAAGGAAATACCTAGGAACAAGATGCATGTAAAAAAACATATGGAGGGGGGAGGACATCGCTTAGTATGTTGGAGAAAAGAAACTATTTGTTGTTATGAAAACTATTAGTGTGAGGAAAGGAATTCCTGATTTGTGGATGGTGACTGTAGCTAAGGAGGATCATTTCAGTTTTCCCTTATCGACTCATGGTCAGCCTAGGGGGTGAACAGGGCAAGTGAACTTGGTTGTTCTGTTCTATGGTTGGGTGGAACATGGAAGTTCCATTTGTATTCCAACATTAGGTTTCAGATATGTATCTTGACTTGCATTCTTTTTCAATATTATGTTTGATTATTATTGGTTAAGAATTGTAACGAACCGCCTCGTTACGACAATCAATCTTGTATATAGGTGGAAAAAAAAAAGTTTTTTTTTTGTTTTTAGCCGGGTGTGTGTGTGCGTATGTACAAGGAAACATCAACCGTCTGCTCGACTCTGTGTCGCCACTCGACGACGAATACGACGCAACCAGGAAGAACCTAAGAATATGACCAGGATGCACGATACGTATCCACAAGAATAAATGATGATCACACGACAAGTAAACTGACTTCTAAATATGACTGACCTCCCGCCCGTCCTACCCTGCAAGGTTAGGACCTCCAAGACACATAAGCAATGCTCAAGCCCGGTTTCCCATCGTCTTTAACCATTTAAGGTATCAGGGCTGGCGACTGTTCTGAGGAACATGGAGGTNTCGCCTCGGTGTTGGGCGCCCCTTCGGCCGACTCGCCCTGCGTTCCCTCTGGAAACCCCAAGTTTTCTCCCTACCGCACCTCTGTCGCTGGCTCTTTGGGTTTTGCTGTTTGGGCACTCCTCTTAGCGACTCGCCTCGATGTTGGGCACCCCTCCGGCCGACTCGCCCTGCGTTTCCTCTGGAAACCCCAAGTTTTCTCCCCACCGCTCCTCTGTCGCTGGCTCTTTGGGTTTTGCTGGTTGGGTTCTCCTCTTGGCAACTCGCCTTGGTGTTGGGCACCCCTCTGGCCGACTCGCCTTGCTTTCCCTCTGGAAACTCCAAGTTTTCTCCCAATCGCACCTTTGTCGTGGGCTCTTTGGGTTTTGTTGGTTGTTTCCAAGTTTTCTTTCAACCGCACCTCTGTCACGGGCTCTTTGGGTTTTGTTGGTTGGGCGCTCCTCTTGGCGACTCGCCTCGGTGTTGGGCGCCCCTCTGGCGGACCCGCCTTGCGTTCCCTCTGGAAACCCCAAGTTTTCTCCCCACCGCACCTCTGTCGCCGGCTCTTTGGGTTTTGTTGGTTGGGCACTCCTCTTGGCGACACTCCTCC
>JZKD02S2042588.1:0-11109 GCA_000966675.3 Picea glauca
GTTGCATAAGGAGGGAAGAAACAAAGAGCTGAAGTGTTGGTTATAAGTTTGATAAAAGAAGCATGAAATCTTCTACTACCATCAGACTTTCGGGTAGTATAAAATTTATTAATGGTAGCCATGCAGGTATGAGTTTTATTACTCTTTTTGCATAATTGTTGAAAGGAAATTTATGTAAGAATTTCCTCAGCCAGAGTTATTTTATAAAATCACATGATTATATTATTGAATGCATACCACTGGATGTGGTAAAGGTTGGAGGCCTGTATTAATTCAAAGCTTTTTAGTTGTTGAATGCACACACTGACATAGTATAATGTTATGTTAATTTGGTTGTGGGGTAACAACCAAAGATTTAAAAGATAATAACTTGTTGTAGGAATGAATGCCAGTAAGCTAGTCATGTATGAGACTAGGACCTGGTTGTATATGGAAAGGTACAGATAGGTAAAGGTTATGAGCCACACAGGTACTAAAAGCTTCCTACTTTTAAATAAAACTTGGGCTGCAATATTTTTGCTAACACTAATGAACACCACAAAATTATATTCTTGGTGTAGTGTTTGGGTCGAAAAGGAAGGCATCCAATTAATTGGGAAGACAATAGGAAGTGTGTGGAGAATGTGTCAACACATTGGCCAGAATTCCAACTTATGGATGGTGAGATACATGACTGAGATAAAGAGAATTATGTAATTCAATGCAAGGTGCACTAAATAAGTATGCACTGAGAATTGCACTCATGCATAGTAAGAGATAGAATTGTGTACTTAAATGCATTTTGTGAGTGCATGTATATATGTTATTTTTTGCATAAAAATAATTATACTAATGGTGGAAATGTTGCTAACTTAGGAAGTTGAGAACATTTCAGGAACTATTAAACATTGCAACAGGAAAGTTGCAAGGAAGGTAGTCACAGGAATAATGACTACAAAAAAATTTCTTCTTCATAAAATTGAAGAAATGAACTCACTGTTATTAATTATGAACATGCATATGCATAGAATGACGAGTCATTCTATTTAATTAAAATGTTGGGTAATTGTGATTGAATTTCTAAGTGCGGGAAATTCTAAGATCACTGCATATGGTTCTGTACATATTGCAATTGAATTATGATGTATAGGAAATACTGACAATTGTTGCCAGTATGCAAAATGAAGTCTTACAGGAAAAATGGTATGCATTTTGGTTCCTGTGGAAAACCACAAGTATGGCTGCATTCATAATATGGCAATAGCCAAGATGAATTATGAAATAGAATTTCATGTTTTGGGGAAAAAGTTGAATTGCCTTTTGAACTAATTGGAGTTCCTAAATGAATTCTTTTATGTTTCCTCATGATAACTGCATGTGGCTGATGCAGATGAGATGATGTTGATTAAAGTTAGAATGTGGACTACAAAGAGTAGCTCGGGGAAGATGCTGATTGGAAATCTCTGAGGGTAGTTGGAACTCCGGAAGCCACGGTGCTCTCCGACTTCTTGAGCCATCTTGTTGCTGAAGCCCAATGAAAGGGAGGTGTAGCAGCCGATGGACTGTGTGAAAGTGAAGGTGTACACTCCTGGGGTGGGATAGGCATGTGGGGAATGAGAGACCGTTGGTTGGAGTGTTGCTGAGTTTTGGATGGTTGGAGTGTTGTCAAGGTTTGGTACCTTGGCCTAGACCATGTGGATATGGATTGTGGACTGTGGACATCTTGGGAAGCCATTTCCCCAATGGAGTCATAACCTTGCTCAGGGGTGGAAGGTCTTCTCAATCAAAAGATAAGTACAATTATCTATTTATTGTATGATGTGTATGTTGTATATAGGTTATAATGCTATTAGAATTGTTTATATATACATATATATGCATTACATAAATGCTTGCATTATCTGCATCCATGATTGTACATAATGTGTTTCATATTTCATTGATTAATAAATATATACCTAATTCTAATCATGTAATCGATTGGAATGTGATTCATGTGGAGCAAGAAGGTGTCTTGCAAGTGCATTAGGTGCACATATTGGATCGGAAAAGAAAAAAAACTCTGGAATCGAGCCAGAGGGCTTGTAAAGGTCCAGTGGACCCGCTACGGTCCTAAGGATGTGACATGGGAACATAAGGATGCTATGTGGAAAAAATACCCACATATTTTTGAATATTTTGGAAAATCTTGTTGATGTTGTGTGAAAGTTGCACTGAGCACAATGCAAAAATAAGGGGAGGGGATTGCAATATCCCCGAGGATAAGCCCCAGTTGTATTTATAAATTGTAAACATGTTTTGTAGGCTAGTGAGTCGAGTGTTGATAAGTTGGTGGGCTTATGTGTTTATTAGGCCGGAGAGCCCAGGTATTAAAGGCCAGGAGCCTGATTTTGTATATGTAATTATGCATATAATTAATAAAATATAAACATCACTGCATGCAGAATGACCACGAAGAAAGGGTTATGGGGGACTAAGCTTCCACAAGGTTGGGTAAGGGAGGAGGCTAAGTGTGTGGGCCTATGGTTTAAGCCAGGGGGATTACCTCTAAAGGGGATAATAATTTATTATTATTTCCTGAAGGCTAAGGTGGACATGTTGAGTGTTGTCTTAAGTCCTGGGAAAGGCACTGTGTGCAAAAGGGAACACAGGCAACTCCAGGAAGACAAGTGTTGACCTAGGCGCATGCAGTTAAAATGGATGAGTCATTCGTGTTTGGGGTCATTCTTCCAACCTCCGCATGAGTTTGTTGGTCATTCATCCATCTGGAGTTTGAACCCGTTTTTCCTTTGCAATCGACCTCTGCGTTGTTTCCTGGTCAGGGACCCAGTGAGAACACGTGGGAAAACCGACGGATTGAGTCACGTCTTCCGTGAATCCTGAGCATCTCGTATATGTCTGTATCATGTGTGTGTCATAACAGTTGGTTGTTGCGGCGATGCAGTTCATCTACTGAGGGTGTCTTGCTACCATCGGTTGTTTCTTACTGAGCTGTGTTGTGTCTTAGTGTGGATGGTTACCATTTTTAGATATTCGTAACCAATTTTCGGTTTCTACTATCATCCCTGTGTGAATGAGTGTTGATCCATTGTTGTTGTCCTCACCTGGCTAGAGCTGATTTGAGGAGTGTGCTGAAGAAGCGGGTTGTCAGGCCCGTGGTAGAAGAGGCAGGTTGTCAGGCCTATGAGCAACTCTCTCTAGGTGAGATACTCTACTGGAAAGTGGTTTTCTCCTAGAGAGAGTCTAGCACTAGCTACGGAGCTTTGAGAAGTCTTGTTCCAGCTTGTGGATGGACAAGGATGTTACAGGGAGATCTAGCTCAAATGATTGCTTTAGCAGCTCAACCTTTTCTTCATCTGTTTGGTCTCACACATTTTTTCCGAGGAGACTTTCATGTTGTCCTTCATTTTCTATGTTGGGGGGTCTTTGATTGGCCCTTGTTATTCAACAATTTTAGCAGGATTGACCCGGGGTGATTCCCTTGTGAGGTTGACATGTGAATGTGTTGTTCATTATTTCTTAGGGACAGGGTTGGAGGGATGAACTGTCTGAATTGATCCTGGGTGACCAAGTCTAGGAGGATTTGTCTGACCCATGCTTGAATCATGTTGATTCTCCAGCCTTTTCTTATTATACCACCTTGTTTCCACCTGTTTCTCCAAAGATACCTTAGCTTTTTCTACTTTAGCATGGTTTTCCTTGATTTGATCCATTTCTTCCTTATATGTAGGTTCAAACATTCACTTTAGGATTTTTCAAGTCGTGGCTGACTTCCAACAATTTTCTTTACCCTTTTGTTTGACCTACTTGAGGAATTATTGAGTGAGTTTGTCAATATTTTCTTTCATTGTTGGATTGTTGAAATTAATGAGTTGGTTGGATCTGAAGACTACCTTCCAATCAATGTCGAGTGGTTGTGCAGTTGACTCAAACGATTGTTTTCCTTTTGTAGGCACAACCATTGTTGTTTGTTTTCTCTTTTTAAGAATTTTCTTTATAGGGGAAGTTAGTTGATCCTCTAGATTGTCTATGAATGGAATGGTGTAGAGATCAACCTCTTTTTCTTCTTCTAGATTTGCATCTGTAAGAGGCATTATGATGGTCAGGTCTTCTTTTAGGAATTCAAGAGGGACTAGAAATTTAGCATCGATCTTCCATTTTAACTCTTCGAATATATGTAGTTGTGTCATCTGGTAAGCTAAGTCTTTTGGAGTCAGTGTCGACTTAAAACCACACCATACTTTGGTCGTGTCGATGCAGAGATGAATGTGGCAGGGTGGAGGTAGTGCTCAAGAGACTACCCGCTTGACCCTTTATCTAAGGGAATCATTTAAGATTATGAACCCAATTTTTGAACATCTCATTGGCAGGGAGGGAGTCCGACGAACCATCTACACCTAGTACAAAAATTTGGTAACTGTCCATGGTCGATATTATTTTTCTTGTGAAGGAATATTCTCCAACTAGGCTCACTTGGCTCATGGCTATCCAAACGAGGAGAAAGGGGAACCTAATTGGTCTTCCATATTCTTGGAATTCCATGCAATTACTCTTGATGATGGTTGCAAGGGGATCTGACCAATTGAACCTTGTCCCCTATTTATGAATGTGACCAATCGGATCCAATATTGTAAGTTTAACATTAGATGCTCTCCCTACGATGGTAAAGAATAATGAAACAATTATTCAAGTCCATTTCGCATGTTTCTCCTTGAATTTTTTTATGAGTAAGCCCTTTGAAGTTTTACCTATTGTTGACCCCATGAGCTCTTGGATCCAATAAGTTGAGTCGGGGGTTTTGGGAATTAGTTCACCTCCATGCAGTAGGAAAGTAATTCTATGAATCATTCCAGTTGCGATGTCGACCGGGCATTCCAACCATAGGTGACCTCCATGATATCGATTGATTATAAATTTAGTTGCCTCTTCTTTCCAAACCCCAAGATATGCAATCTAAGAGTCAACCAAGTAATGTTGAATGTTATCTAGTTCAAGAAATTGGATTTCATCTTTCCATACCCCAACATCCATGCCCCATGTGGTGAAGTTCTACCAATGTTTGTCCCACAATATTTCCTCCATGTGAGCTATTTGGATGTTGTGCATATTTATTTCCAATTCACTCTTTGATTTCATGTCAAATATTTGTTTAGTTCTTGGCTCCACCACAGTGTCTTAAACTTGTCCCCTCATTCTCGGCATGCTTTCAGAGTGATCTTGGTTAACCAAGTATGTTGGATCTGAGAGCACATAAGTCAAATGATCAATTTTGGGGTTTTGAGTTTCATCACTCGATCACTCGGGAGTAAAAGGAAAAGTGACAAAGTTGTATGCATCACTACTATTTATAGGTACAGTGGGTTGGGGCGTAATAAATTCTAGTGTGGGAGTTGGTGATTCACAAACTTTGAAATTTATGGTGGTTGTAATTTCTTTTTTGTGTGAGTGGACAGTGGGACGAATGATTAGTTGGTGGTCGACAGAATTTAGTCAAATTTTAGTCGAGTCAAAAATTTTGCAATGGTCAGCACTATTGACTAAGTCAATTTTTCCTTTTTGATGGAGCTTTTCAACTTGGTCGACCGGTGTAGTCTGGTCGAGTCAGTCCTTCCGGTTGATATGAAATCTCCGGTCGGGATGACTGACCAAATCAGTTTCTCTTTTCCTGTTGAGTTTGTTCATGCTTCTTTTTCCATTCCTGAAAAATTTTATGTTGATCAAAATTACTTTCTTTGTTAATTTATATTCATGCTCACTTGATTTATATGGGTCCATGGAAAACTCCTCAATTTTAGTTGACATTGTCTTCCCAAAATAGTTTAGAAATGTACAATGTTTGAAGAGCCAAAAATCCCTTCTCTTGGATACAATTTTAGTATTTATTGAGGCTCAACATGACTATTGGCCTTTGACCTCCTTTCATTTCACAACCTTTGTCTTTATTCCTTTTGTAATGATGAGAAGTAAAAGACATCAATTACATTTTGAATTTGTCTTCTAGTCCTGGTGGGCCATCATATATTTTGACTATAGCATGCTTCATCCGTCGTAACGATTAGCTTGGGCATTAGGGGAATTGATCATCATAGGGTTCATACTATTTCTTCAACCATTCAAGCTTGGTTCCTTTCAATGTTTCTCGTTGTTGTGCCACTTGATGTTGTCTTTAATGCTCTATTGTATTTGGTTGTAGATCACATTCCAAGGGTGTGTCTTCCTCTTAGCATCAGTACCTAACATTATTCAACATAACGAATGAGTGGCCTTAGAGTAACTTATCGAAAAAAAAACATTTGAACTCAGAATCAAAACACTAATTGATTGAAATATCATACAAAATTCCCTGAATCTGATTCATGGTTCATTTTCTCATGGTTGATGCATCGCGTTCTTTGGGTCTGCTAACAAGGTGTCATATATTAATCTCGAAAAATGAAGAAATTTGGAAAGGAATTTCTCATATCATATTACTGTGAAATTACAAATCTCTAAAATACCTTTGCAACGGTATAAAGATCGCATGAAATGGACACCCAAGTCAAACGTTACAGCTAAAATACGAACACTGGTTTGGGAGGGTCCTATCCCTATTTCAGAGCATTTTGAAAGAACTTTCAGAGGATTCTGTAGGAACTCCCTGGTTTGAACCAGCGACGATCATGCGAGTTCTTTCGATGTCTTAGCAAATTTTGCAGCAAGTCCTCTAAATAAGTTCGACAACGATCAGCTTAAGTCCTTCATGTCGATGTATGTGTTCTTAACTTTTTGATGGGCCATTTCCAAGCAAGTTCATTGGATGCCCCAACGTTCTTGTTCACATGGGTTCTGGGCCCGTTACAATAGTTCTTTGGTGTATGTGTGTGTGATGTTCATGTATTTGGAAGAAGGTGAATCAACTTCACACGCATGCCCAACCCTATTAGGGTATTTTATAACGATAAGGGAATTCATACCCAAAATCATCGCCAACTTCAATTAAATATCCTTCAATAAATTTAGCATTTTGAATATGTTATGTTCTCCATCTTGACAAGCATATGCCACATATTGTGACATATTTCCTATCCATATATATACTTTACTCTTATGGTCAGTGTAAATCTAATGGTGCCAATGATGAGTTTTTTACATCTCAAATCCGAGAAGGATTGCGATAGACTTTTTCTCCTTCTTCACCTCGTGAATTATTTCCACCATATGTATGAACATATATAAAATTCAAACACTCCATAGGAGTGGGCTAACTCGAAGCAATCTTCCCTCCTGAGTTACTTTTTTGGCAAGTTTTTTGGTGGTTCATTTTTAAATTTTCAGCCAATCCCGAACTCTAATCGATTTTCTGATCATCTGGGTAAGGTTTTGAAATGCATGGAACTTTGATCCATATGAAACCCAGACTACCCCTGAAAATATGACCGGATTCAGGCCCGTTTTTTTGCCTGAAAAGTGAAACTCGAGAGGGAAGATTGCTCCCGAGCAAGCCTGGAATTTCAAATAATTCTTGCCTATCATTTTTTTTTTAATGATGGTTATAAATTTTTAGTGCCTTTAGTTTTACGTTATATGTAAATCACAAAGTGTCATTTACTACCGTTTTTTTTTTCATGTGTCACAGTGTTGCATGATGATAGGCATGCACATGGAAACCTAGGACCTTAAGACTTGAAGTATGCATCAGCCCTTGCGGCAACTGAACCTTAGTTCAATATGGACAGGGGTACGTAAGATGCCCGCCCAACAATTGATGGAATAGAAAATGAAAGAAAAACATAGGCATATTGGTCGACAGGAGTTATAGATGGAACCACTTCTAAGGCTGAACCGATTAATCCATACCTGTAACGAGGGTTTTTCTCGGCAAACAGAGGTAAGGGTTGCAATGTTGCATAAAGAAATGCTTGGATCTCGATACCAATCCCGTCGATGTGCCCCAACCCTATGAAAATCCGTGATTCCTAATGATTCAAGTGCGTATAACCCAACCTCCATGTCCCTAATACCCATAGGCTATAGTCTAGGCCCTTAGATTTTTTGACGGGTACTCGAGACGGTCACACGTCAAATTGACAGGTAAATAATTTTAATGTTCGTATGTTTGATTTTTATAACCAAGTATCAAATACGAGTTGAGGGACAAAAGACGGGCTGTAGCCCGTCAAATTCCAGGCCTGCTCCCGAGTTAGCCTACTCCACACACCATATGCATGTGGAATTGTGAACGGACACTCCACACACCATATGCATGTGGAATTGTGAACGGACACAAAGGCGTAATGATGTGACTACTAGCAATTATGCCAAAACCAATAGAAGATGCTCGAGGACTTTAACCAGTTTGTGTAAATGGATCGAGAGGGTATACCAGCACGAAGAGGTGACAACCCAAGGCAATGAGAGGCCATAACTAAAGAAAATTTAAAGCTCTAGCCCTTGTATTAATGCACATGATTAACCAAAGATTAAAGGCCTTGTAAATACCCACATCACTTTGTCGAGTAAATTTCCACCACCGACTTATAATTACTATTTCCAACAGAGGTGGTGTTTGGTGAGATCTTTACGTCTCAACAGATTTTTATTTCAGTCATTTTGTCAGTAGTCTCTCAGTAACCAAAATCTCTGTCAGTTAGTCTGAAAGTGCAAAGTCCCACATTTACTCAAACATTAGTCGACCAACAGTGAAGCTATAAATGGAGTCCATTTCTATCTTCTCAAGCTCAGTTAAGTGGTTGAAGAGTCAGACAAATGGAGTCCATTTGTCTCGACAGTTTTATCAGTTCGATCTTCTTTAGTATAATGCTTGGATAATGATGATTTTATTGGAGAGAGAATACGTCCAGAAGAAAGTCGCAGCACTACAATATTACACGCCCCAGACTAGTGCTCAATCGTTGATTTGCAGAACTTAGGGTTCCGCCATTCTCAATTCATGTTGCATAAACATTTTGTCAAGAGACTTAATAGCAAGTGCTCCGGGCACTTCGATGGAGTCTAGCTCGTATCTGTGGGATTCATCAGAGCTTTTCCTTTAATTGCATCCGATGAGTTTTGGAACTCTTCCCTTCATTGCCTCCGATGAGCTTCGGAGAAGTTGCTCTTAACTTTGCCGATGTGAAACGGTGAGTTTCGGAGTTGTTGCTCCCAAGTTCACCGATGACCTCGGAGTTGTTGCTCTCCATACTGTCGATGCCAATCGGAAAATCTTCTTTCAAGACCTCCGATGGCTTCGGAGCACTTCCCTTTAACTTTATCGATGGAGTGTGGAGCACTTTCTTTCATGGCCTCCGGTGATGAGCGACGAAGTTCTCCTCAAGTCTGTCGATGGGTTCCATAAAGTTCTCCTCATATCTGTCGATGGCTTCCATGAAGTTCTTCTCAAGTCTGTCCATGGCATCAAAGCTTATGATTTCATTATTAAAGTCTTCCCTTTGTTTATTTTCTTTTAATTATTTTATAAGATTTTTTTATTTAAAACTCATTTTCCTTTATCTTTTGATTATCACATTATTAAAATAAAATCTAAATTCAAACAATTTAAATTTAACTTGAATTTACATTTAAAATGGTGAAAAATAATTTAAACTTAAATAACTTGAGTTAAAATTAACAATACCAAACTAAACTTCTTTAATTTCTTATGGGAGGTGAGAAAACCAATTTGCAAACATCTTGCTTACAATGTTAAGAGAAAATTTTAAATCTTCATAACTTGCCCATACGAAGTCTGATTGGAGTATTGTCTTTTGCACTATGAAGAACGAGGACAAGCGATTCCATCGATCCAACCAACCATGCCATGCAAACATCTCGTATGTGTAATGACCGATGCAGACAGTTCAGGTAAGAAACCCTGGGTGATTTGTTTTGGCACTTCTAGGTATTGGATTATGATTTCGTGAGTTGTATTGGAATCGCAATGGCCGAAACTATAAGATTGGCATGTTTCAAGGAATAAAAATTCACATTGACAGAAGCCAAAAATTTGCGCTCGAAGGCATTTTTTAATTAAAGTTTGGGTCTTGTTTTCGCTGTTGCTTCAACCAAATTCGATTATGTAAGTTCTTTTGCCATATGTGATGTATAAACTCTTAATTCATCCATTGACTGATGCTATGGGTCAGTAGCACAAAAATAGCCAACTGACGTTCGGAGTGCTTATTATTGTTTAGGAGCTGGAAGGACCTAATTTTTTCTGAAGTGTATTTTAGAGCCAACGCAAGACCAATAGATGATGTGGTTAACCCATCTGATATTAAATGACACTTTCACCATCAATATTTAGTCATAAAATCAAGAAGCGTGACATAAACAAGATAGTATGAAGTATGCAACAAAAGTTACTAGTGACACAACAAACTTAGTTACGACAATGATATGAAGAAAGTTAGGCACAATAGGTAATCAGTCATCAATTATTAGATTAGGCGTAGGAAACTTAATCATCGGAAATGGTAGGATACCGAATTACGATGCAACAAAAAAGATCTAAGCTAGATGAGGATAAGATATGATTCAAGATGAAGGATGGCCTTGCTGACTGGCTCAACATTGGCGAGAGGAAGAAGATCATCGTCCATGTGCTCAGTGACGAYGAGGGGTCTACATCCTTTCACTGGTGCATCAGGGATGGAAGATGTAAATTTATCTGCAAGTAATGCATCGGTGGGGGAGAAATGAACCTTGTCGATATGTGGTGTATTGAAGCAAAAAAGGGGAGGGAACTACCAATATGCAATGCATCAACCAAAGTGGAAGAAAGTTAGTCGGTGAAAGACATGTGCATGGAAAAGATAATCATGTGAACATTACCAATGTGTCGGCGTTGATCATTCTAACTTCGTTGGTGATAAAGACATGTGTCAATGAGATTTAGTGGAAATGCATCAACACATCAATCAAGTTCGAAGGAAGGTGGTCTATGTGTCGGCGAAGAAATCACTAGCATGACAATGTGTAGGTGCAAGGATGCATTCACTGGTATGCTAAGTATCAACGAAGGAAGAGGGAACTTGTTGAAGTCTGGATCAATGAGTTGAAGTGATCTAAAAAGAAACTGGAAATGGTAAAGTGGGAAGATCGGGAGGAAAACTTAGGCTTAAACACTCGCACAAGAGAGAGTGTGTGAAAGTT
>JZKD02S2042588.1:32127-54595 GCA_000966675.3 Picea glauca
CCATTAATAAATTTTATACTACCCGAAAGTCTGATGGTAGTAGAAGATTTCATGCTTCTTTTATCAAACTTATAACCAACACTTCAGCTCTTTGTTTCTTCCCTCCTTATGCAACAACATCACCAACAACACTTGCAAACATGCAAGAATTCTTTCCTTTGGCTGACCCAACAAGCCATAACATACTTGTTGTCACAGAAATTGTAACAACATCTTTCCCATGTGCAAATTTTCCTTGTTGAACCCAAAAGTCTTCAATTATTTTCGGGTTCCTAAATCTTCTTGTGCTCTCATTGTAGTCACTATACATGACTATTTATACCTTGAGCACTTTTGACATAGTGCCCCTACCTTAGCGGGGTCTGCTGACCTCCCGGTCAATGGATCTTTCCAAAAGCTGAGTCAGATTGACTCTTCGGGCTCGTGATTGAACCCAAAACAATTATACACAGGTCTCTTTTCCTTCTATGTGTAGGTCCTAACAGACCCACGGGCTATTCCTGTGCGCTTCCAAAACTTCAAGTTTCAGGCACTAGCCCCTTTTTCATTATCCCTTTCCTTCATAAGACTGTGGGCTATGACCTCTTGGAAAACTGTGATTGTGGGCGTGGGAAAGAGTGGTTTTAGGCCAACCTGGTTTTCACCCTACAATTCAACTCCAGCTGCCATGCATCACTTTTTTTAAACTGTGGTATAAATTGTGGCCCGCTCTCAGATTTTTAACATATGAGCAAGTTATGGCCCCACAATCTAGCTCATTCGTTGATCTCTAATCCCTTGGCAATGATCCGTGATCAACGACTGCTATCTATCCTCCTTCCACACGTGATCCCATATCTACATGATCTGTCGACACATAGCTCCCTTCAAAATCAACAGCTATGAATGATTTCAGCTCTTCGGCCCTTGGGAGTTTCAACTCTCAACTATCTTCTTTTCCTGTATGACAATATTCTAGAGTGGAATATCTATTGACACCTTTCCTAAAAAATCAGACGTTTCTGATGAACTTCGGCTCTCCAACCTTCGGGAGTTCTCACGTCTTGTCACACATAAATCTTCGGAGTGAATTTCCCTGGAGTGGCAAACCTTTTGCCATGCGTCCTCTCCAAATCAACAACCCTGATTTACTTTGGCTCTTTTCGATCAAGACCAGATCAATGGTCCTTCGACCTCCTCCTTGATCAACGATCAATATTTCCTTCGGGACTTCGACGCTTTCATCTTCTTCTTTCCTTGGAAGTGCTCTGTACCCAGAGTTCTATATCTGGCACCACGCGTCCACTTTCAGATCAATGACCGAGATTTACTTCGATTGTTTCTCCTCCTCCTTGTCCACAAACTTCCTAAGTTGTGGATCTTATGCCACCTGTCCTCCTTGATGATGGACAATCCCAAATCACTTCGGGACTTTGACAAGTCCACTTCTCTTGTGCACACAAGGGTTAAGTCTCGTGTGTTTACCTCTGGATCCAATGGTTGTTGGTCCTTCGCACTCAGACCTAATGGATAGATCTGATCTCCTCCCGCACATGTTCCTTCTTTCTAAACGTGAAATTCGATGACCATATCTCTTCCTCTGTAGCTGATCTGACGAAAGTTGTCTCTCCTCCTCATGAGCTTTTGACTTCTTCCGCCTTGAAAGATTTTTTCAATGTTCAAAGGTTTCAGCCTTTGACCTTTCTCCTGCGAGTCTGCCTCCTGGATCTCATCTTCAATCTTGTAAGAATTATCTCTTCTGAGCTTTAGGAATTAGAATGTGTTCGTCTCCCATGAAATCCTTGCGTTATCTTTTCTAAGATTTTCATTTTACTCAGTCTCCTAAGGGTCTCGGCCCTTCTATTTCCTTTCAAAGAAAAACTTCGTGCCCTTCTGGCAACCTTCTGCTCAAAGCACACCTTGCTGAGAATTTTCTACAGAGTGTTCAACAAATCTGTGAGTATCTTCCTCTGATACTCTTCTCCCTAAACTCAACAAAGAGTTCTCTCTGTGCACACTTGCACTCGCTCAATGCCCGCCTAGAAAATCCCTACAGAGTTCTCAGTGACTCTATATCCCTCTGAACTCAACACATAGTTCTTCTTGTGCACTCCTTGCACTTCTGCTGATGAAGGTTCAACGATATCTCTCTTTAGCTTCTCTGAGGTTAACATACTTCTTTCAACGCACTCCTTGCAGACAATGTGCACTGCTTACACTCGAAAACTTAAAGAAGAGAAACAATTGAAACTTATTCAATACTTCACCAGTTTACACATTCAAACCAATCTGATTTAAGAAAACATTCAGATTTCATTTTCTTTCCAAGCTCTTCTCTTCTCTGTAATCATTTTCGGGCACTGGACCCTTTCTCTCAGTCCCCAACCCATGCGACCATGGGTCGTGACCAAGCGTTAGATCAATAAGTGCTTACTTGGGCCTTCGGCCTTCGGCTTTGGAATATTTCCAAGCACCACACAACAATCTCTCGGAGTTCATATTACTGAACTCGCGAAGTAGGGCAGATCAACCATCCACGTCTACTCAGCATCCAACAGTCGACACTCACTATGGAACTTCAGGTGTCTGAGTTCTAGAACTTTGAAGCTTCGGGATTTCAGAGGATTTCATATCCGTGCATCCCAAACCGTTAATATCCAAACATTCCCAATCACCTTTGGTGATGTCATTACTTCACATCGTTGAGCTCTCTTCCAGTTGCAGGGGCATGAAACGACGGTTTGGAGTAACCCACCTTTCATTCTGCAATTATTCTGACACTGACACGTAATCCCTCGGTGAAACCGGGGTTTGGATTGTGGGGCTGCCTTGGGGAATTAACTCCCGTGCAACTTGGATCCCCGCAATGCCTTTTGGCCATCGATCTTTATGTATCGTGATCAACAACAGTGTGGGTCCTCCAACCCTTAACTTTGTTGCATAACCTCGACCCCACTAACCATGCTCATACAGAGTGCCACGTGGTGGAATACTAGCGACTGAATCGTGGCCCAATCAGATGGGTGTCACACATCACGTTCCATATGGAATTTCAACCTTCCATGGGTTCGAAACCCACTGACATGTGGCACACATCCCATGTGTCCACGTCCATCCAAGTGACGTCATCATGGCTCACTACTTCATCTCTTCGGGAGATTCCGCCCTTCACTATTTCGTTTGACCTTTTAACATTGGCTTGATTGAACGATCGAGCTCTCCTCTCTAGATCTACGGTGTAGATCCACTTCAAAGCTTCGGGCTTCAACCCTTCTCTTATTTTTGGCATCAAACTTCACTGAAGTCATGAAGTCCGAAGGGCTTCCGGTTTAACTCCCCTGCACCTTCCCCAGATTTGGCAGTCGTAAGGGATTTGCCTTCCTTCTGAATAGATCCTACAACACAGAACATACTTTGTTACTCTACGGATTTCCAAAGGAATTCACGGCTAACTGCCTCGCAACATTACCAGATCTGACGGTCATGAAGGATTTTCCTTCTCTCAAATAGATCCTAAGGTCCACATTACTCTGCGGCCCAATACCACTTCTGTAATGGTTTTACGACACGGTTACTCCTCCTAAGATTCATAACACGACCAAGGTAACTTATTCACACTCAGGAAGGTTTCGAGGTTCAAAATTGGTCCTCTAGACAAAATTTCCTCTTGAAACCTTGGGTCCAATGACCACTTATCTAGCCCATTCATGCTCAGTGTTTGAAACGTTGGCTTTGAACTTGAATTTTGTCCATTCTGACAACAATTCTTTTTCGAAACTTTTTCTTCAACTTCCACTAACATGGCCCATCCAGGCTCAGTGTTGTAACCATGCTCTAATACCAATTTGTAACATCCCTGACCGTCCACAAGTCAGACAATGCTACTATGCAAATGCTTCACTTATCTCTAATACCAATTTGTAACATCTTCAGCCACCAACCAGCCTGGGCAATGCCACTACTCAGCTCTGACTTAGCTATGATACCAAATTGTAGCATCCCCGACCCTCCACAGAGACTGGGTAATGCTACCACTACGGAAAATTCACATATAAATATAATATGCATTAAATCAAATTAACACATTTTAACATAGAGTTACTGTTACCATTCATATTTAAATAGAATTAACAACAATTCATACATGCAACAGAACACATGATAACATTCAAGCATCAATAGCACAAACATGCATAACATATAAATTAAACACAAACTGATACTTATCTTTAGTTGGAGAAAATCCACCAACTACGTGCATTCCTTCCACAAACCTCCCATCCATAAACCACGCTGCTCATCATGCTCAGAAGTGGGTCACCCCTGAGCTGGGACCAAGATCCACCCAGGGCAAGGGAATCCTAGACTAGGATAAGGTTATAGGAAACTGCACAAAGAAACCAGAAGGATTCTTTCCAGGAGCCTTCTTACGCCCACTACTCACGGACTCTCATTCCCCACATGCCTGTTCCACCTGTGAGTATACACCTTCACAAGCACAGTCCATCAGTTGCTTCACCTCCCTCTCTGGGTCTCAACAATAGGCCGGATCACAAATTCTCAGAGCTGCATAGCTGGTGCTGGACTCTCTCTGGGAGAAAACCACTTCCCAGTAGACTCTCTCACCTGGAGAGAGTTGCTCACAGGCCTAACAACCTGCCTCTTCTACCATGGGCCTGACAACCTGTTTCTTCAACACACTCCTCGACTCATCTCCAGCCAAGTGAGGACAACAACAATGGTTCAACACTCATTCACACAGGGATGACAATAGCAATCGAAAATTGGGTATGGACGTCCAAAAACGAAAACCGTCCACACTAAGACACAACATGACTCAGTAATAAATAGTCAACAACAACAATCCATCCTCAGTCAAGGAACTGCGTGGCCGCTACAACCAACCTTTATGACACACACATGCCACAGACATATACGGGATGCTCGGGCTTCATGGAAGACGCGGCTCAGTCTGTCGGTTTTCCCACGGGTTCTCATTGGGTCCGTGATGAGGAAACAATGTAGAGGCAAAACAGGTTCAAACTCCGAATGGATGAATGACCAACAAACTCATGCAGAGGTTGGAAGAATGACCCAAAACATGAATGAATCATCAGTTTTAACTGCATGCACCCAGGTCGACACTTGTCTTCCTGGAGCTGCATGTGTTCCCTTTTGCACACATGGCCTTTCCTAGGACTTAGGACAACACTCAACATGTCCACCTTAGCCTTCCATAAATAATAATAAATTATTATCCCCTTTAGAGGTAATCCCCCTAGCTTAGCCCATAATCCCACACACTTAGCCTCCTCCCTTACCCAACCTTGTGGAAGCTTAGTCCCCCATCACTCTTTCTTTGTGGTCGGTCTGCATGCAACGATGTTTATATTTTATTAATGATCTACATAATTACATATACAAAATCAGGCTCCTGGCCTTTAACACCTAGGCTCTCCAGCCTAATAAACACATAAGCCCACCAACTTATCAACACTTGACTCACCATCCTACAAAACATGTTTACAATTTATAATTGCAACTGGGGCTCGTCCTTGGGGATATTACACTCCTCGACCGAGATGAGTAGGAAAAAGTACATCAAGAAGGATAGGGAGACATAGACACAACAATGAATAGAATGAACATGCCCCATTTGATGATATAAACATGCATGAACATATTCTTGAGTACTCAGTCTAGTTACTGGAGCTAGAAAAACTGTAGTTAACTGAGCCAATCGAGACTCAATAGACTGACCAAGTGGAAATAGGTTTACAAAAAACAAATCAAATATAGTAGGTGCAACAACATTGAGATCCAGGTGCACAAAAGGAATCATAGAAAGATGATCAAGGGTTGACAAAAAAGTTGAACCCTCTTCCATATCAGTCAACAGGACAACAAAATATTGTAGAGGGTCCAAGCGCATTTGCACAACCAAAACAACCCAAGGAAAACACATATCCACCACTTAATAAGACACCCGAGAGAACACCTAAGCCATCGCAACCTCCTTCAAAATCAAATAAGAACAAGAACAAAAATAAGAAGAAGGAAATACATAGGAAGGAAACCACTTCTTCAGTCATAAAATTTACAACTTTCATGCCCATCAGAGCATCTGTGCCCTCTTCAAAATTGGTCTTCAATTCGACCATAGATTCAAACACTTAAATTTTTGATCTGTATAATGAGGTCACTAAAGAATCAATCTCCCAATGGAAGCGAGCAATGAAAGATGGTGACCAATTAGTAGAAATAAAATATAAGGATAAGGAAACATGGAAAAGATGCATCGAACTAGAAAAAGATAAATTAGACCTAGAACCACCAATTGAGGAAGTTTAACGACTTGAATATTTCAAGAAATTGGTCGATATCTCAGTCGAATCGAACTTGCATGGGAAATAGGAAATTCAAAAACTAAGAGAGGTGAACAAGAAGATTAAGCAAGAGAACACCCAAATGATTGAAGCTAACCAACATAGGATGATTGATCAGACTTTAGTCATCCTTAAGAAGGAGTACACAAAATTTAAGGAAATCTGATAGAAATTAGATGGGGTGATTGATCAAGCTGCCACATTAAACACTATTGTAAGTAAATGGCCAACTTACTTTGCCTAGTCATTCAACAAGCTAAAATATCAGAGAAATTTGTTGGAATATTTGATGAATAAGAGGATGATAATACCGAACTCCAAAATGAGGACATCTCTGGCCACACATATTGCCAAAGAAAATGAGCTCAAAGTACAACTTACCTAGTAAGAGTGGGAGTGGTTCAAATAAGGAAATAAAGAACAATTAGAAATCAAGAATGATATTGAACACCTTGATCAGTTCATCAAAAAAATACAACAGGTTAAGGAAAATTTCAAGCCTGATTCGACCGCAGTACAAAACACTTCCATTACAACAAGTTGGATACCTTACACAAATAAAATCACTCAAGGGTACATGCACAATTTTCAATTGATGAGTAGCACACATTTTCCCAATATCCACAAAAACTGGCCCCTCATATATATCAAACTGCTTTTGAGCATTTTCCATAACAACCAACACAATGGCATCAATTGGCTCTTGCCACTCCTTATCGAAAAAGATTCCAGTTTTTTAGCCCCAATGTATCAGAATCCAACTTTCCATCTACCAACCATCATTTTTTGACACCAGAAATAGAAGTTGAAGGAGGCAATGCATCACAAAGGGACAAAGGTGTCAAAACATTAGATCCAAAAGTGCACCTCTACAAATGGCCTGAAATAATACCAGAAGAATTGGTCGACCAAGAAGAGAAGAAAATCAAGTAAACAATACAATGGAAGACCCATAAAGTCAACATGCTACCACAAAAGATGTAGAAAAGTGATTGATCCTATCGCTTCTCACAGTTAGGAAGTTGTAACTACCCTGTAAATGAAAGAACAAGTATAAGTATGTGACTTTGAAAGAGAGATGTATTGTATTGGAAAGGTTGTTGTATTATAATATAAAGTGCACATTACTGGTCTCCCTACTACTTTGTGTATTCTTCTATCTCTTGTCTATGTGTGTGCTTGTATACTAGTGCATTGTGTATATTTCTCTATGTGATGAACTAATAGTAAATATTTGTATAGTTTTCCCTAGATTACACCAAAGAGGAACTCATGGGTAGATATAGGAGGATAAGTGGATACGTACAAGTGGAAAGGGATTTCCAAATACTAATGGTAAATGTCAATCCATCTCAAGTGACAAAAAATGAGTCTAATTTGTTCCTTAAAAGACACATTTGACATAACTAATTGAATATCAAATCCATAAATTGACACTAAAATTTAAAGTATATAGGCCAAAGAGCTGTAAGCAATGTAAAAATTAATATCCCTTCTGAATATAAAACATTTGGTTCACAATTTATTACTCTAGACTAAAATTATCTATTTACGAACAATATAAATTGAAATCATAGACTTGCATTATGACATTGATACATGAATCTTGAGTTCAAGTACGAATTTCTACTTCTCTTTAATATCCCCATTTTAAATATATAGAAATGAGTACGACCCAAAAACTTATGGGATTAGTCATAGTGTTTATATCTTAATTAGGAAAAAAAAATGATACAAGCCAGGATGACCAATTCACTAGTTGTGGAGAGCTAAGATGATCAACTTATCAATAGTTGGAGATTTGACTCTTGGTTAATAGTTGTTGTGACATGGGAAAGAAAAATTTAATCAAAATATTTGTATGTCTTATTAGAGTGTGTTATCACTTGATCTAATGAAATAAGGTAGTGCAAATTAATTGTTACACATGGAATGGATTGATCCAAAAATATTCCAAGTGCCACAAGCACCCTATACATGTCAATTTTCTCCATCCAGTTAATGGAGCACAACATCACACCATATGATAAGTTTTTGGAAAATCACAACATATAACTTAACATGGAAGAAGTGACACTTGTTACAAAATGGTATCAATATTTTTTGCAGGTTCTTTTTGAGTCATCGCATCCATTTTTGAATCAACAATTTAGAATCAAGATAATGTGATTCATCATCAAAATAAATCTAGTATCATTATTCTAATTTTCATTTTTGTTTGTAAAAGTATTTAAATATATGAAAGAATTAAATTCATAAATTTCCTTTATAAATTTTAATTATTATTCATAATAAATATTCTAATCAATTGCAACTTATCATTTATTTTACTCTAAACACCTTCAAAATGGTTATATTCTAAATAGTTTGTACTGTCGATTTTCACATGCAACTCTATGTGACTAATTTTAGATATGAAAATTGCTTCCTAGTGATCTAACTATCAGTGAACAACTTTACACTAAAATTATTGGCTGAAAAAATATGCAATGAAAACAACAAGATCATAGATGAATCATCAATACAAAAGAGACACAATATTTATGTTCTGTAACTTTATCCAATTCTCTAGTTCTAAGGACCAAAACCAATACTCTCAAAGTCACCAAAGCTGAGGACAACCTAAACCAAACCTCAACTATATTATGGAAATATCCTCTACCCACAAATCTGATGCAGACCACCTATACGACATGTTTAGGTCACTTGATGTCATCCTATATGGACCTGATATTGCCCAAAATAACTTGTATGGATGTACGTGAATGTTCTCATATCAACCCTCATACATACACAACTTTTCCCACTGCAACCTGCATACATCTACAGAAACATGTATGGAAACTTCATAGAGCTTTCTCCACTTGTACAACTCCTTCCTTCTATTATTGCCTCTCTCTCCCACATGTGTAGTGTGATTTTCCCTTCCAAGAATAGAATATAGAGAGTCCTCAACCCTAGGCAAAATTTTCCACCTTAGTAGAATTTCCCTTCACTGAAATCACCAAGCCTCCTAGTACAAGTGCAGACTCACTTATGTTATCTCCATCATGTCTCTACACACTCTACATGATACGAAATTCCACAATGACCTCTCTCCTTTATATACAATCCTTAGGGGTCACCATAGAAGCCCCTCCACAAATAAACATCAAATTAGGATTTCCTTGTGGGTTTGAAGCCCCAAAACAAGCCCATAAATCCCATCATCAAACCCATGAATCCCCCACTCAAATCCAAGGGGGTTTTCACCAAACTGAAAGTGTGATGTGGTGCCCACGATGTTTCCCACATGCCCAACACCTAGGGTCATGTGAGAATACCTACCTGAAGCTACACAGATAAACACTCCCTCTTAGTGAGGAAGGTATCCTCACCACACTCCATAAGTGGGATTGCCTCTCGATGCTACAAAAGCATCAACATGTACATGTCCCAAAAAAGGATAATCTTGAACCCATTATTGTTTGTAACTTTGATAAAAAAATTACATATAGATTTTATTGGGTAAAATATGGGCCATTCTAGTCAAAATATAGGTAGAGCTATGTGGGGTGAACAAGTATCGTATATGGAATATAATTTGAATATATTATTTTCTAGTGCACCAAATTTTCTAAACACTAGTTCTAATTTGCATGTATTTTCAATAACCATTTGGGATCAAGACATACACTCAACGTATTAAATTGGTGCTCTCCTCACCCAACATGGACATTTGATTCCCTATCACCATGAGGTTCACTCTCATACATAGTTCACAGGTAATCCAAATATGATAAGGAACTCTACTCTAGTATTCAAGACTATTAACAATGGAAACACTACATTATAGGCAAGGAAAAAATTGTCCCAACAAAACATAGACCTATAAAATTCATGTAGACATAGGAAAAGATACATAATGACTACCATAAAAAATGGTCCACATGCCTTCAAAAATCTCTCGAATGCCAAGTGCAATAAAGGAAGTTCCAATCAAGTTGTCAACTACTCAATTCAACCTCTAATTGTTTCATTGAGCATAGTACTCAACTCTCAAGGATATGAAACTTTATATTGGCCTCAGATGTATGGTAGAAATATTGTTTTCCTAATACATATTGGACATTATTTGTAGGTAAACAAGTTTCTAACTTTCACCATCAAGAGGGAATTATGTGTCATCTGAGANAGCTCATTCGTTGATCTCTAATCCCTTGGCAATGATCCGTGATCAACGACTGCTATCTATCCTCCTTCCACACGTGATCCCATATCTACATGATCTGTCGACACATAGCTCCCTTCAAAATCAACAGCTATGAATGATTTCAGCTCTTCGGCCCTTGGGAGTTTCAACTCTCAACTATCTTCTTTTCCTGTATGACAATATTCTAGAGTGGAATATCTATTGACACCTTTCCTAAAAAATCAGACGTTTCTGATGAACTTCGGCTCTCCAACCTTCGGGAGTTCTCACGTCTTGTCACACATAAATCTTCGGAGTGAATTTCCCTGGAGTGGCAAACCTTTTGCCATGCGTCCTCTCCAAATCAACAACCCTGATTTACTTTGGCTCTTTTCGATCAAGACCAGATCAATGGTCCTTCGACCTCCTCCTTGATCAACGATCAATATTTCCTTCGGGACTTCGACGCTTTCATCTTCTTCTTTCCTTGGAAGTGCTCTGTACCCAGAGTTCTATATCTGGCACCACGCGTCCACTTTCAGATCAATGACCGAGATTTACTTCGATTGTTTCTCCTCCTCCTTGTCCACAAACTTCCTAAGTTGTGGATCTTATGCCACCTGTCCTCCTTGATGATGGACAATCCCAAATCACTTCGGGACTTTGACAAGTCCACTTCTCTTGTGCACACAAGGGTTAAGTCTCGTGTGTTTACCTCTGGATCCAATGGTTGTTGGTCCTTCGCACTCAGACCTAATGGATAGATCTGATCTCCTCCCGCACATGTTCCTTCTTTCTAAACGTGAAATTCGATGACCATATCTCTTCCTCTGTAGCTGATCTGACGAAAGTTGTCTCTCCTCCTCATGAGCTTTTGACTTCTTCCGCCTTGAAAGATTTTTTCAATGTTCAAAGGTTTCAGCCTTTGACCTTTCTCCTGCGAGTCTGCCTCCTGGATCTCATCTTCAATCTTGTAAGAATTATCTCTTCTGAGCTTTAGGAATTAGAATGTGTTCGTCTCCCATGAAATCCTTGCGTTATCTTTTCTAAGATTTTCATTTTACTCAGTCTCCTAAGGGTCTCGGCCCTTCTATTTCCTTTCAAAGAAAAACTTCGTGCCCTTCTGGCAACCTTCTGCTCAAAGCACACCTTGCTGAGAATTTTCTACAGAGTGTTCAACAAATCTGTGAGTATCTTCCTCTGATACTCTTCTCCCTAAACTCAACAAAGAGTTCTCTCTGTGCACACTTGCACTCGCTCAATGCCCGCCTAGAAAATCCCTACAGAGTTCTCAGTGACTCTATATCCCTCTGAACTCAACACATAGTTCTTCTTGTGCACTCCTTGCACTTCTGCTGATGAAGGTTCAACGATATCTCTCTTTAGCTTCTCTGAGGTTAACATACTTCTTTCAACGCACTCCTTGCAGACAATGTGCACTGCTTACACTCGAAAACTTAAAGAAGAGAAACAATTGAAACTTATTCAATACTTCACCAGTTTACACATTCAAACCAATCTGATTTAAGAAAACATTCAGATTTCATTTTATTTCCAAGCTCTTCTCTTCTCTGTAATCATTTTCGGGCACTGGACCCTTTCTCTCAGTCCCCAACCCATGCAACCATGGGTCATGACCAAGCGTTAGATCAATAAGTGCTTACTTGGGCCTTCGACCTTCGGCTTTGGAATATTTCCAAGCACCACACAACAATCTCTCAGAGTTCATATTACCGAACTCGTGAAGTAGGGCAGATCAACCATCCACGTCTACTCAGCATCCAACGGTCGACACTCACTATGGAACTTCAGGTGTCTGAGTTCTAGAACTTTGAAGCTTCGGGACTTCAAAGGATTTCATATCCGTGCATCCCAAACCGTTAATCTCCAAACATTCCCAATCACCTTTGGTGACGTCATTACTTCACATCGTTGAGCTCTCTTCCAGTTGCAGGGGCATGCAACGATGGTTTGGAGTAACCCGCCTTTCATCCTGCAATTATTCTGACACTGACACGTAATCCCTCGATGAAACCAGGGTTTGGATTGTGGGGCTGCCTTGGGGAATTAACTCCCATGCAACTTGGATCCCCGCAATGCCTTTTGGCCATCGATCTTTATGTATCGTGATCAACAACAGTGTGGGTCCTCCAACCCCTAACTTTGTTGCATAACCTCGACCCCACCAACCATGCTCATACAGAGTGCCACGTGGTGGAATACTAGCGACTGAATCGTGGCCCAATCAGATGGGTGTCACACGTCACGTTCCATATGGAATTTCAACCTTCCATGGGTTCGAAACCCACTGACATGTGGCACACATCCCATGTGTCCACGTCCATCCAAGTGACGTCATCATGGCTCACTACTTCATCTCTTCGGGAGATTCCGCCCTTCACTATTTCGTTTGACCTTTTAACATTGGCTTGATTGAACGATCGAGCTCTCCTCTCTAGATCTACGGTGTAGATCCACTTCAAAGCTTCGGGCTTCAACCCTTCTCTTATTTTTGGCATCAAACTTCACTGAAGTCATGAAGTCCGAAGGGCTTCCGGTTTAACTCCCCTGCACCTTCCCCAGATTTGGCAGTCGTAAGGGATTTGCCTTCCTTCTGAATAGATCCTACAACACAGAACATACTTTGTTACTCTACGGATTTCCAAAGGAATTCACGGCTAACTGCCTCGCAACATTACCAGATCTGACGGTCATGAAGGATTTTCCTTCTCTCAAATAGATCCTAAGGTCCACATTACTCTGCGGCCCAATACCACTTCTGTAATGGTTTTACGACACGGTTACTCCTCCTAAGATTCATAACACGACCAAGGTAACTTATTCACACTCAGGAAGGTTTCGAGGTTCAAAATTGGTCCTCTAGACAAAATTTCCTCTTGAAACCTTGGGTCCAATGACCACTTATCTAGCCCATTCATGCTCAGTGTTTGAAACGTTGGCTTTGAACTTGAATTTTGTCCATTCTGACAACAATTCTTTTTCGAAACTTTTTCTTCAACTTCCACTAACATGGCCCATCCAGGCTCAGTGTTGTAACCATGCTCTAATACCAATTTGTAACATCCCTGACCGTCCACAAGTCAGACAATGCTACTATGCAAATGCTTCACTTATCTCTAATACCAATTTGTAACATCTTCAGCCACCAACCAGCCTGGGCAATGCCACTACTCAGCTCTGACTTAGCTATGATACCAAATTGTAGCATCCCCGACCCTCCACAGAGACTGGGTAATGCTACCACTACGGAAAATTCACATATAAATATAATATGCATTAAATCAAATTAACACATTTTAACATAGAGTTACTGTTACCATTCATATTTAAATAGAATTAACAACAATTCATACATGCAACAGAACACATGATAACATTCAAGCATCAATAGCACAAACATGCATAACATATAAATTAAACACAAACTGATACTTATCTTTAGTTGGAGAAAATCCACCAACTACGTGCATTCCTTCCACAAACCTCCCATCCATAAACCACGCTGCTCATCATGCTCAGAAGTGGGTCACCCCTGAGCTGGGACCAAGATCCACCCAGGGCAAGGGAATCCTAGACTAGGATAAGGTTATAGGAAACTGCACAAAGAAACCAGAAGGATTCTTTCCAGGAGCCTTCTTACGCCCACTACTCACGGACTCTCATTCCCCACATGCCTGTTCCACCTGTGAGTATACACCTTCACAAGCACAGTCCATCAGTTGCTTCACCTCCCTCTCTGGGTCTCAACAATAGGCCGGATCACAAATTCTCAGAGCTGCATAGCTGGTGCTGGACTCTCTCTGGGAGAAAACCACTTCCCAGTAGACTCTCTCACCTGGAGAGAGTTGCTCACAGGCCTAACAACCTGCCTCTTCTACCATGGGCCTGACAACCTGTTTCTTCAACACACTCCTCGACTCATCTCCAGCCAAGTGAGGACAACAACAATGGTTCAACACTCATTCACACAGGGATGACAATAGCAATCGAAAATTGGGTATGGACGTCCAAAAACGAAAACCGTCCACACTAAGACACAACATGACTCAGTAATAAATAGTCAACAACAACAATCCATCCTCAGTCAAGGAACTGCGTGGCCGCTACAACCAACCTTTATGACACACACATGCCACAGACATATACGGGATGCTCGGGCTTCATGGAAGACGCGGCTCAGTCTGTCGGTTTTCCCACGGGTTCTCATTGGGTCCGTGATGAGGAAACAATGTAGAGGCAAAACAGGTTCAAACTCCGAATGGATGAATGACCAACAAACTCATGCAGAGGTTGGAAGAATGACCCAAAACATGAATGAATCATCAGTTTTAACTGCATGCACCCAGGTCGACACTTGTCTTCCTGGAGCTGCATGTGTTCCCTTTTGCACACATGGCCTTTCCTAGGACTTAGGACAACACTCAACATGTCCACCTTAGCCTTCCATAAATAATAATAAATTATTATCCCCTTTAGAGGTAATCCCCCTAGCTTAGCCCATAATCCCACACACTTAGCCTCCTCCCTTACCCAACCTTGTGGAAGCTTAGTCCCCCATCACTCTTTCTTTGTGGTCGGTCTGCATGCAACGATGTTTATATTTTATTAATGATCTACATAATTACATATACAAAATCAGGCTCCTGGCCTTTAACACCTAGGCTCTCCAGCCTAATAAACACATAAGCCCACCAACTTATCAACACTTGACTCACCATCCTACAAAACATGTTTACAATTTATAATTGCAACTGGGGCTCGTCCTTGGGGATATTACACTCCTCGACCGAGATGAGTAGGAAAAAGTACATCAAGAAGGATAGGGAGACATAGACACAACAATGAATAGAATGAACATGCCCCATTTGATGATATAAACATGCATGAACATATTCTTGAGTACTCAGTCTAGTTACTGGAGCTAGAAAAACTGTAGTTAACTGAGCCAATCGAGACTCAATAGACTGACCAAGTGGAAATAGGTTTACAAAAAACAAATCAAATATAGTAGGTGCAACAACATTGAGATCCAGGTGCACAAAAGGAATCATAGAAAGATGATCAAGGGTTGACAAAAAAGTTGAACCCTCTTCCATATCAGTCAACAGGACAACAAAATATTGTAGAGGGTCCAAGCGCATTTGCACAACCAAAACAACCCAAGGAAAACACATATCCACCACTTAATAAGACACCCGAGAGAACACCTAAGCCATCGCAACCTCCTTCAAAATCAAATAAGAACAAGAACAAAAATAAGAAGAAGGAAATACATAGGAAGGAAACCACTTCTTCAGTCATAAAATTTACAACTTTCATGCCCATCAGAGCATCTGTGCCCTCTTCAAAATTGGTCTTCAATTCGACCATAGATTCAAACACTTAAATTTTTGATCTGTATAATGAGGTCACTAAAGAATCAATCTCCCAATGGAAGCGAGCAATGAAAGATGGTGACCAATTAGTAGAAATAAAATATAAGGATAAGGAAACATGGAAAAGATGCATCGAACTAGAAAAAGATAAATTAGACCTAGAACCACCAATTGAGGAAGTTTAACGACTTGAATATTTCAAGAAATTGGTCGATATCTCAGTCGAATCGAACTTGCATGGGAAATAGGAAATTCAAAAACTAAGAGAGGTGAACAAGAAGATTAAGCAAGAGAACACCCAAATGATTGAAGCTAACCAACATAGGATGATTGATCAGACTTTAGTCATCCTTAAGAAGGAGTACACAAAATTTAAGGAAATCTGATAGAAATTAGATGGGGTGATTGATCAAGCTGCCACATTAAACACTATTGTAAGTAAATGGCCAACTTACTTTGCCTAGTCATTCAACAAGCTAAAATATCAGAGAAATTTGTTGGAATATTTGATGAATAAGAGGATGATAATACCGAACTCCAAAATGAGGACATCTCTGGCCACACATATTGCCAAAGAAAATGAGCTCAAAGTACAACTTACCTAGTAAGAGTGGGAGTGGTTCAAATAAGGAAATAAAGAACAATTAGAAATCAAGAATGATATTGAACACCTTGATCAGTTCATCAAAAAAATACAACAGGTTAAGGAAAATTTCAAGCCTGATTCGACCGCAGTACAAAACACTTCCATTACAACAAGTTGGATACCTTACACAAATAAAATCACTCAAGGGTACATGCACAATTTTCAATTGATGAGTAGCACACATTTTCCCAATATCCACAAAAACTGGCCCCTCATATATATCAAACTGCTTTTGAGCATTTTCCATAACAACCAACACAATGGCATCAATTGGCTCTTGCCACTCCTTATCGAAAAAGATTCCAGTTTTTTAGCCCCAATGTATCAGAATCCAACTTTCCATCTACCAACCATCATTTTTTGACACCAGAAATAGAAGTTGAAGGAGGCAATGCATCACAAAGGGACAAAGGTGTCAAAACATTAGATCCAAAAGTGCACCTCTACAAATGGCCTGAAATAATACCAGAAGAATTGGTCGACCAAGAAGAGAAGAAAATCAAGTAAACAATACAATGGAAGACCCATAAAGTCAACATGCTACCACAAAAGATGTAGAAAAGTGATTGATCCTATCGCTTCTCACAGTTAGGAAGTTGTAACTACCCTGTAAATGAAAGAACAAGTATAAGTATGTGACTTTGAAAGAGAGATGTATTGTATTGGAAAGGTTGTTGTATTATAATATAAAGTGCACATTACTGGTCTCCCTACTACTTTGTGTATTCTTCTATCTCTTGTCTATGTGTGTGCTTGTATACTAGTGCATTGTGTATATTTCTCTATGTGATGAACTAATAGTAAATATTTGTATAGTTTTCCCTAGATTACACCAAAGAGGAACTCATGGGTAGATATAGGAGGATAAGTGGATACGTACAAGTGGAAAGGGATTTCCAAATACTAATGGTAAATGTCAATCCATCTCAAGTGACAAAAAATGAGTCTAATTTGTTCCTTAAAAGACACATTTGACATAACTAATTGAATATCAAATCCATAAATTGACACTAAAATTTAAAGTATATAGGCCAAAGAGCTGTAAGCAATGTAAAAATTAATATCCCTTCTGAATATAAAACATTTGGTTCACAATTTATTACTCTAGACTAAAATTATCTATTTACGAACAATATAAATTGAAATCATAGACTTGCATTATGACATTGATACATGAATCTTGAGTTCAAGTACGAATTTCTACTTCTCTTTAATATCCCCATTTTAAATATATAGAAATGAGTACGACCCAAAAACTTATGGGATTAGTCATAGTGTTTATATCTTAATTAGGAAAAAAAAATGATACAAGCCAGGATGACCAATTCACTAGTTGTGGAGAGCTAAGATGATCAACTTATCAATAGTTGGAGATTTGACTCTTGGTTAATAGTTGTTGTGACATGGGAAAGAAAAATTTAATCAAAATATTTGTATGTCTTATTAGAGTGTGTTATCACTTGATCTAATGAAATAAGGTAGTGCAAATTAATTGTTACACATGGAATGGATTGATCCAAAAATATTCCAAGTGCCACAAGCACCCTATACATGTCAATTTTCTCCATCCAGTTAATGGAGCACAACATCACACCATATGATAAGTTTTTGGAAAATCACAACATATAACTTAACATGGAAGAAGTGACACTTGTTACAAAATGGTATCAATATTTTTTGCAGGTTCTTTTTGAGTCATCGCATCCATTTTTGAATCAACAATTTAGAATCAAGATAATGTGATTCATCATCAAAATAAATCTAGTATCATTATTCTAATTTTCATTTTTGTTTGTAAAAGTATTTAAATATATGAAAGAATTAAATTCATAAATTTCCTTTATAAATTTTAATTATTATTCATAATAAATATTCTAATCAATTGCAACTTATCATTTATTTTACTCTAAACACCTTCAAAATGGTTATATTCTAAATAGTTTGTACTGTCGATTTTCACATGCAACTCTATGTGACTAATTTTAGATATGAAAATTGCTTCCTAGTGATCTAACTATCAGTGAACAACTTTACACTAAAATTATTGGCTGAAAAAATATGCAATGAAAACAACAAGATCATAGATGAATCATCAATACAAAAGAGACACAATATTTATGTTCTGTAACTTTATCCAATTCTCTAGTTCTAAGGACCAAAACCAATACTCTCAAAGTCACCAAAGCTGAGGACAACCTAAACCAAACCTCAACTATATTATGGAAATATCCTCTACCCACAAATCTGATGCAGACCACCTATACGACATGTTTAGGTCACTTGATGTCATCCTATATGGACCTGATATTGCCCAAAATAACTTGTATGGATGTACGTGAATGTTCTCATATCAACCCTCATACATACACAACTTTTCCCACTGCAACCTGCATACATCTACAGAAACATGTATGGAAACTTCATAGAGCTTTCTCCACTTGTACAACTCCTTCCTTCTATTATTGCCTCTCTCTCCCACATGTGTAGTGTGATTTTCCCTTCCAAGAATAGAATATAGAGAGTCCTCAACCCTAGGCAAAATTTTCCACCTTAGTAGAATTTCCCTTCACTGAAATCACCAAGCCTCCTAGTACAAGTGCAGACTCACTTATGTTATCTCCATCATGTCTCTACACACTCTACATGATACGAAATTCCACAATGACCTCTCTCCTTTATATACAATCCTTAGGGGTCACCATAGAAGCCCCTCCACAAATAAACATCAAATTAGGATTTCCTTGTGGGTTTGAAGCCCCAAAACAAGCCCATAAATCCCATCATCAAACCCATGAATCCCCCACTCAAATCCAAGGGGGTTTTCACCAAACTGAAAGTGTGATGTGGTGCCCACGATGTTTCCCACATGCCCAACACCTAGGGTCATGTGAGAATACCTACCTGAAGCTACACAGATAAACACTCCCTCTTAGTGAGGAAGGTATCCTCACCACACTCCATAAGTGGGATTGCCTCTCGATGCTACAAAAGCATCAACATGTACATGTCCCAAAAAAGGATAATCTTGAACCCATTATTGTTTGTAACTTTGATAAAAAAATTACATATAGATTTTATTGGGTAAAATATGGGCCATTCTAGTCAAAATATAGGTAGAGCTATGTGGGGTGAACAAGTATCGTATATGGAATATAATTTGAATATATTATTTTCTAGTGCACCAAATTTTCTAAACACTAGTTCTAATTTGCATGTATTTTCAATAACCATTTGGGATCAAGACATACACTCAACGTATTAAATTGGTGCTCTCCTCACCCAACATGGACATTTGATTCCCTATCACCATGAGGTTCACTCTCATACATAGTTCACAGGTAATCCAAATATGATAAGGAACTCTACTCTAGTATTCAAGACTATTAACAATGGAAACACTACATTATAGGCAAGGAAAAAATTGTCCCAACAAAACATAGACCTATAAAATTCATGTAGACATAGGAAAAGATACATAATGACTACCATAAAAAATGGTCCACATGCCTTCAAAAATCTCTCGAATGCCAAGTGCAATAAAGGAAGTTCCAATCAAGTTGTCAACTACTCAATTCAACCTCTAATTGTTTCATTGAGCATAGTACTCAACTCTCAAGGATATGAAACTTTATATTGGCCTCAGATGTATGGTAGAAATATTGTTTTCCTAATACATATTGGACATTATTTGTAGGTAAACAAGTTTCTAACTTTCACCATCAAGAGGGAATTATGTGTCATCTGAGACATCTCTATGGTCCTTCAAGTGAGTGTGAGAAGATGATTTGTGAGGCACTTTACAATTTGTAGGGAGTGTTTTCATGGAGAAGACAATGTCAATACTGTAGAAGTAMCTCCACTGGCTGAAGCTTTATCAATATGTTATGACACATTTTATTTTACACTATATATTCCATTACCGAGAAAAAACAAACAAGAAACATGAATTGTAGTCTCCACTGCACACTCATGATGATCATAATTGTACTTTTGTGGTTGTTGAAAGGTTCTCCAAGATGGAATGTTTGGTATCCTTTAAGAACATCATCATAACATTAATCTCTTCTTTGACTATGTGTTGTTTCACTTTGGGTTACAAAAGGCTATTATTTCAGAGAGGAATACCAAGTTCCTAAGAGTATTCTAGTTCAATGTTTGGTCCATGATGGACACCAAGATGACAAAATTAACCACCTTCCATCAAAAAATTGATGGAGAAGCATGAGTAGTAAACATAATGATCAGAAATCTACTCACAGTGTACAAGTCTACACATACATGCACATGGGATGACAATTTTCCTTATGTTCAATAAAACTATAATGTAACTCTTCATGGTTCTATTAGGCACATCCTCTTCTAGGTGTCTTTGGATTCTATCCATTGGCACAAGTTGTGTTGGTTGTGGAGCCTGATTATATTCCCGATTCAAAGGTCTTGTTTAAGTTGTGTTTGGATCACATCTCCTAATGAGGGGGGATGTGGGGGGATTCCCCCCCCCCCCCCCCATCTAGAGCCAGGGGGGTCCAAGGGACAACAGTGACACTTCATGGATCCCCTCCTGGCAGGGGTTCGAGGACAACGTCCCTAAAGAGAAATGTTTGGGAAAATTGCCTTGTAAAATATTTTATTTTCTTAGTCAATCTGGATTGTTCATTATAAGGTCACAGATCTAACGATAGAAGTTATGTTAGGTTTTTTTTCCTAGAAGGAAACCATTTTTAATGTATAAGGGAGTTGTATTGCAGTGAGGAAGATGAGTGTGAATATTATATTCTAAGAGAGGATATTGTGAGACAAATAAGAGGAAGTCACAATGAGAGTGATGTTGGTTATATCCCTTCATTTGTTGGATAATAATAAAGGAAGGACTTGGTGATTTCTCCATGGATCTAGCCCACATTAGGTGAATGTTGTATATCTGTGTCTATGTTTTAATGTGTGTCTTCTATTTTTTATTTTCACATATGTTTTATTTTATTGCTCCACGATCCTGTTTTTCTATCAACTTGTATTAGAGAAAAAGGTAACTCACAGGAAAAGAGGGTTCCTGGTTCGAGTGGGAGAAATGGTGGAAGATGGAAATTTTAGGGTCGAGAAATTTAATGACCAAAACTAACAGTTATGGAAGATGCAAATAAAGACTATTTATATTAGAAGGATATTTTCCTACTGTTGGGTGGAAAAAAAAGGCAGTCGACGAGTATGAAGGATAAAGAATGGGAGGTTCCTGAAAGAAAGGAACTAGGAACGATATGATTATTCCCAACATAGTCAGTGGCTTTCAACATTTCAAAATATATCGTTATTATGTTACTTTTATTGATGATGCAACTAGGAAAATTTGGGTTTATTGCATTCGACAAAAATCTGATGTTTTTTATGATTTTAAGTAATGGAAAGATTTGGTTGAGAATGAGGCAAGAAAAAGGTTGAAGTGTCTTAGATTAGATAATGGAGGTGAATATTGTGTTGGATTACTAAGAGGGGGGATGAATTAGTAATAGCAAAATTATAATCCTTTTTAACCAAATAATTCAAATGTTATATCAATGTAGAATTATTATCGAATAATGATTAATAAGAGATGAACAATCACACACATACACAATACACCGGTGTTTTATTTGGAAACCCAAAGCGGGAGAAAACCACATAATGATTTTTATTATATGTCTTGAAGAATTACATTCATTGGAAGCACCAACTTCCTTTTTTTTCCAGCTGCAACTAGAAGGAGGCCTCAACCCCCTAGTTTCTCAGGCTACAACCTGAGGGAAGTTCCAACTCCCCAATTCTCTAGCTATAACCAAAAGGAGGCTACAACCCCCTACATTCTCCGGCTACAACCAAAAGGTGGCTACAACCACCTATCATTTCCCCGCCCAAC
>JZKD02S2042599.1:0-46726 GCA_000966675.3 Picea glauca
GCAACCTAGAAGTCAGCGGATACCGTGCATAGTAACTAAAGTGCGCACAATATTAAGGTTAGTGAACCTTTGTGTATATGATATGTGTTATAGGTTGGTGAGCCAGTATTATAAGCTAGGATGCTTATGTTTTGGAATTAGGCCAGAGAGCCTAGATGTTAAAGCCCAGTGCGCCTATTTTGTATATGTCTCATGATTAATATAAAATACATCGTTGCGTGCAGACCAACGACGATAAAAGAGATGGGGAACTAGACTCCACCAGTTAGGGAAAGGGAGGGCCAAAAGTTAAGAACAAGGCTAAGCTAGAGAGCTTAAGCCGAAAAGGAATATTATATTAATATTTCTTAAAACATAAAGTACGGATAATTATTTTATCCCAAGTTCTAAATTTGGGGACAAGTGTACCAGAGTAGCTCCCAACATGACAAGTGTCAAGTTGGAGACATGCATACATATCGTCGGACTTAGTTCATTTGGAGGGGATCTTTGATTATTTTTTCAGTCGCCTGTTACCATTATCTCCCAGAGGATTTTCTCATGAATCTTACCATCATTCCTTCGACCATGGAACCATTATCCCAGAAGCATTCACACCATCATTGAGCTATCCTCATACTTCCTACCACCGTACTTGATCCAATTTCCATAGTCGTTCCCTGTTGGTGTACCTGGTTATCTTGGGAGTGGGATTGAAGAAGTGGGTTGTCATGCCCGTGGAATATTGAAGTGGCAGGTTGTCATGCCCGTGAGAAATTATCTAAGTGAGAGAATTGTTGGGGATCGATTTCTTGAAGGTGCTAAACTACGACTACAGTGCTCTGAGACTTCCGGTGTGGCCTGTTGCTGAAGCTCTAGAAGGGAAGTGGGGCAACCAAAGGACTGTTGAGAAAAGAAGGGGCACACTTCTTTGGGTGGGATAGGCATGTGGGGAATGAGAGTCTGTAGGTTGTTGGTTGAGTGAGAACCTATGATGGAGTCTTTCCTGTTGTGTGTGAACCCTTAGCCTGGTTAGGAATCCCTTACCCAGGTGGAGTTTAGTCCCAGCTCGAGGGGGACTCACTGTTGAGAGTGATGAACGGTGTGGTCTAAGGCTGGGAGGTTCATGGATAGTCTGCACGTAGTTGGCGACATTCTTACCAAGATAAGTACCGATTGTGTGATGAATTTACATATTGCATTGTCATTTACGTGTTATTTTATGGGTTTACTGCATGTGCGATTATAACTGTATGTATGTTTAAGGGTATTCCCCTGTATATGTTGAATGTCTTTGTTTACTATTAATTCAGTATGAAATCGTATATTTACAGAATACAATTGTTTTTCTACGTTTTATATGTGAAGCTTCCGATAGAGTGTTGTATGTATATGTTTAACTACATGCAGTTCAATATGTATATATGCCTGTGTGTATATGTATGTATTTGAATAGAAGAGAAAAAAATTAAATTATGTGACATAGCTTAGTTGAATATTGGGGACGTTACAATATGTTTTCAGAGCTAATTTAAGTGTCTGAGTAGTGGCATTTCCTGGCCTGTTAGTGGTCGGGGATATTACAGTATGGTATCAGAGCTTCAGTTCCAACATTGAGCCTGGATGGGCCGAAAGGATTCAGTTGAAGTGAACATTAAAAGAAGATTAATTTCGAGGTGGCCAAAAATTTTCAAGTCACTGAGCGTCCATGGAAAATTTTGGCACCGCACGGAAAATATTGGCATGCAGGTGCACGCAGTAAATTGTGGCACCGCACAGAAGAATATTGTGTGGGGATCCAGACGCTAAATTTAACATTTCTCAGTGTGCATACACATAGTAAGGGTGCACGTGGTGTGCACAGTATTGTAAAGCACAGAAGAGTTTGGTTGGTGTGCACAGATTATTGTGTGCGGTAGCAACAGAGTAGTCAATGGTACACGCAGATTATTGAGCGTGGTGAGGGCATATTGAACCTTGGCATGGTGCAGTGCATAGAGCATAATGCATATGGAACATCGGTGCACGATACAAAACCTGTGCGCATTTTATATCGGCGTGCAACATAGAAGCAGTGCACACAAGTTATTGGTGCGACGAAGAGGAATTGTAAAGTGGGTATAGGTGCACAGAAGCATGATTTACTTTATGGAGTCACTGTGCACGATAAATAAGGGTGTACAGGTTGAATTTTATGTGTGCGAAGTTGTTTGGAAGGATAATTAAGATGACAAGTCTAAGTTTAATAGAAAATTTGCATGGTATTCAAAGAAAAAGGAATACACAACCACATTGGAGTATTATTTAAATTGAATCAAGCGAGTGAGATGAATTATGAGTTTTATACTTCTTCTATTCAGATAGATGAAATTGAAATATAAGCTTACAAGAAACACATAATATGAAAGGAAACAAAATTCATATCACCATCAGTTAGAATCTTTTCATAAATAGTACAAAATCCTCTTCTGCACTTATATATTCATTTAAAATCCAAAATTACAAAAAGGGGATGATTCAAAATAGAAGTTTCCCTATTTTAAAGGGATCGTACAAGAGTAGGTCTATCATCTCTGGAGTCCCTTACCTCTGCTACCATATGTCAAAAAATTGTTGAAATATACTCAATTTTATTCGAGGGCTCATTTCAGCTTAGCCATCTCCTCCTTTAAAGAATCTAACCAAACTGGTTGATTCTTGCCAACACTTTCAGCCATTTCAGCGATGGGTTCTTTCTTCTGTCGCTTTCTCTGTTTATTCTTAGTAGTTGGACTATTGATGACTAAATCTTTCATGATTGGATTTAGCCTGACTTCCAATCTCGAGTCTATAACAGGTTCTATGTGAAAATTAGTCACTAGTATCTGTGTGACTACCTTTTCCTTCATACTCACAGGAAAATATAGCATGTTGCCTGAATAACCAGTCTCATTGGATTTAGTTTGGTCCATATACCTCAGTTTTGTGGACACCGAAATACCTTTGCAGATATGAGAAGGTTGAACCAGTTTGGAGAATACTCCATTGATGGATAAGATGATGCTTCCATACCTGAGAGTTGGTAGTTATAGAGTCTCAACCATGAATCACTGACAGACTTGCACACAAGTACGACAGGTTGCCATGATCGGCTAATCCATTTCAAATGATTAAGATTTTGAGTTCGTTACATGGTAGCATTCACCTAACTTCATACGGCTATGACGTACCGAGCAAGTGACACAGGGTGATGTGACTAGCTGTCACCCATCCCACGAATGGTGGATTTGACATATTGAAGCACGTGACATCGGAACTTTGGAAAAAGTGGTTTCAGCAAACTACTTTTCGCTCGATGTATCTCTATGTGATGATGTAGTTCTCGTTAAATTTCTCAAAACTTGGGCCTTACCTAAAGAATTCTCATGGTGATAACACCAGGAAATTAGAAAAGATAATTCTGATGTATTTATTGAGCCAAAATAGTTCATATTTCCCATGGATTGTTGATTTAGTTAGCCTAATAAATTTTGATGTCTGCACGTTTTGCAGAATTAATAACAACTAGATCATATCATATCAATACAGAGTCCATAGGAATGGAAGAGGCACAGGATAATTACAGTCAGCATGATGAGGGTAGAGGGATGAATGTCCATTTGGGCATTGAAGGAACAAACTCCAATAAACATGGATATGAAAGAAATGAAAATGTGAATTTGGTAGAGACCATTAAAAATTTGCAAAGGGATGTCGAAAGCCATAAGGCTGATAATGAAAGTCTTATGAAATCCAAGGAGCAGCAGGATAAATTCAACATGAAGTTATTGGAGGGTTTGAACAGAATAGAAAAGAAATTGGATAAGAAGAGTGGCTCAAGAAAATTTGGAAGTCACAAGACTTCGGATGAGAAAAGAAAATGAAGAAGTGTTAGTAAACATCACCATCACTCCCTGAGGCATTCCAATAAGAGGGCAGGAATCAGCTCAAGTCCATCCCCTGTCAGAAAGCATAGGAGGTCTGGGGTGGATGAGCTACAAGGAGAAATGAACAAAATCAAACCTCCTACATTTGATGGTGAGCACAAGAAGGATGAAGATGCAGAAACATGGTTGTTGGGCATGAGAAAGTATTTTCAATTGCATAATTATTCTTCTCAGGTAGAGGGTAGAATTTCCATCTATCAATTCAAGGGAAATACATCCATGTGGTGGGATCATCTTGTACAAGTGAAACACATTAAAAAGAAAAGTGTTACTTGGAGGGAATTCAAGAAGTATTTTGAGAAGAAATACTTGACTAAGAGATATTATGACAAGAAAATGAAAGAGTTCTTTGAACTCAAGCTCAGAAGCATGACCATAGACCAATATGAGAAAAGGTTTCTAGAACTATTGAAGTATGTCCCTTTCATCAAGGATGAAACAGTAAAAATTTCAAAGGTATTTGAGTGGATTGCCAACGTTCATCAGTGAAACAATACAGTATGATGATCCAAAGACATTGGAAGAGACCATAAGGTGTGCTAAATTCCTATATGATCAGCAAAAAGAAAGGCCAATTTTCCAAAAGGCTTAGGAAGAAAAAAATAAATTCAAGGTGGATCAGAGGAAGAAAGGATCTAAGCCACCATTCTTCATAAATAATCCACAGGGACAACAAACTCCTAGAGATCCCAGAGCAATTGACACAGGGATTCAAAGGTCGGGCCAACCACCTATTCAATGTTGGGGTTGTAAAGGATATCATACGTTCAGATATTGTCCTCACATAAGTGAAAAAGGGAGAACCGTTCACAATATACAACAAGTTGAAACAATGGAGGACATGGGTAGAAATGTGCCAAGGATCTATGCAGCCCTGGATAACAAGAAAGAAGAGTATCAGTCCCACATGATTGAAGTGGAAGGTATGATCAACAACCAAGCCATTACTATTTTAATTGATTCAGGAGCTAGTCATAGTTATATAGATCCTAAGATGGTGGAAAGTTTACAATTTCCAAGAAGCAAGCATGGAAAATCTTGGTTGGTGCAGCTGGCTACAGGAGCTAAAAGAAAAGTTAATGAGATGGTTAAGTCATGTCTTATGGACTTGAATGGGCTGAACACCAAGGTCGATTTGAACATCTTACCTTTAGGTTCCTAAGACTGTCTAATTGGGATGGATTGGTTGGACCAACATCATGCTCTCTTAGACTGCCATAACAAAGCATTTACATGCCTAGATGAGGAAGGGAACCAAAAGATAGTACGGGGAATTCCCAGGGCAGTAAGCATTAGATAAATTTCAGCATTGCAGCTGAAGAAATGTTACAGAAAAGGGTGTCAAATAATTGCAACTCATATGAAAGAGATACCTAAAGATAAGGTGCAAAATTTGGAAGATTATTTAGTCCTGAAAGAATTTGAAGATGTATTCAGGGAGGTATCAGGACTACCTCCAAGGAGAGACATTGATTTCTCTATAAATCTAATGCCTGGAGCAGCTCCACTATCAAAAAATCCTTACAGAATGAGTACACATGAATTAAAGGAGTTACAAATGCAACTTGAATAACTTCTGAAGAAGGGGTATATATGCCCAAGTGTGTCACCTTGGGGAGCCACAGTCTTGTTTGTGAAAAAGAAAGATGGAACATTGAGATTGTGCATTGATTTCAGACAGTTGAATAAAGTGACTGTTAAGAACAAGTATCGTCTGCCAAGGATTGATGACCTCTTTGATCAATTGAAGGACTCAAATATCTTTTCAAAGATAGATATCAAATCAGGATACCATCAGATAATAATTAAAGAGGAAGATATCAACAAGACCGCCTTCTAGACAAGGTATGGTCATTATGAGTTCACAGTAGTGCCATTTGGGTTGTCAAATGCACCAGCCGTTTTCATGTTCTTAATGAATGGTGTTTTCCGGGAATATTTAGACANTGCAGCTGGCTACAGGAGCTAAAAGAAAAGTTAATGAGATGGTTAAGTCATGTCTTATGGACTTGAATGGGCTGAACACCAAGGTCGATTTGAACATCTTACCTTTAGGTTCCTATGACTGTCTAATTGGAATGGATTGGTTGGACCAACATCATGCTCTCTTAGACTTCCATAAAAAAGCATTTACATGCCTAGATGAGGAAGGGAACCAAAAGATAGTACGGGGAATTCCCAGGGCAGTAAGCATTATAGAAATTTCATCATTGCAGCTGAAGAAATGTTACAGAAAAGGGTGTCAAATAATTGCAACTCATATGGAAGAGATACCTAAAGATAAGGTGCCAAATTTGGAAGATTATGTAGTCCTGAAAGAATTTGAAGATGTATTCAGGGAGGTATCAGGACTACCTCCAAGGAGAGACATTGATTTCTCTATAAATCTAATGCCTGGAGCAGCTCCACTATCAAAAACTCCTTACAGAATGAATACACATGAATTAAAGGAGTTACAAATGCAACTTGAATAACTTCTGAAGAAGGGGTATATATGCCCAAGTGTGTCACCTTGGGGAGCCACAGTATTGTTTGTGAAAAAGAAAGATGGAACATTGAGATTGTGCATTGATTTCAGACAGTTGAATAAAGTGACTGTTAAGAACAAGTATCATCTGTCAAGGATTGATGACCTCTTTGATCAATTGAAGGACTCAAATATCTTTTCAAAGATAGATCTCAAATCAGGATACCATTAGATAATAATTAAAGAGGAAGATATCAACAAGACTGCCTTCTAGACAAGGTATGGTCATTATGAGTTCACAGTAGTGCCATTTGGGTTGTCAAATGCACCAGCCGTTTTCATGTTCTTAATGAATGGTGTTTTCCGGGAATATTTAGACAAGTTTGTCGTTGTATTTTTGGATGGAATTCTTATATATTCTAAGTCAGAGGAAGAACATGAACATCATTTGAGGATGTTGTTGCAAGTATTAAGAGAGCATCATTTGTATGCCAAATTGAGCAAGTGTTCATTCTATCATGAACAAATTCATTATTTGGGGCATATCATTTCAAAGGATGGGATAGAAGTGGATCCTGAGAAGATAGAAGCCATTAAATATTGGTCAGCGCCAAATAATGTGACAAAGGTCAGATCATTCATGGGTCTTGTAGGCCACTATAGGAGATTCATTGAAGGATTCTCAAAGATAGTACACCCAATCACTTCCTTACAAAGAAAGGGTGTGAAGTTTTAGCGGACATTGGATTGTGAAAGGAGTTTCCAACACTTGAAACAATTATTGACAAGTGCTCCAATAATAAGGATTGAAGACCCAAATGAAGATTTCATTATATGCATAGATGCATGTAATGAAGGACTTGGTGGAGTCCTCAGTCAAAATGGATTTGTAATATGTTATGAATCAATGAAGTTGAAGGAACATGAAAGAAACTTTGCCACTCATGATTTGGAGTTGGAAGACATAGTGCATGCCTTGAGGAAATGGAGACACTACCTCATGGGGAAAAGGTTTGAGCTAAGGACAAACCACAATGGTATGAAATATTTATTTGATCAGGCAAATCTAAATGCTAGGGAATGCAGATGGTTATAATTTCTAAGCGAATATGACTTTGATATAAAGCATATCAAGGGGAAATAAAATAAAGTGGTTGATGCACTCAGCAGGAGGGTACATGAACTACATGCTACAACCATTAGCATGTATTAGACTGAGGTTAAAAGAAAAATTATGGAGGTTGTAAATGAAGACCTGCAGTATAGAGAATTGGTAGCAAAATTACAGCAAGGTAAGTTACCACAGAAGATGGATATTTATAAGTTGGGAATAGATGGAATACTGCTGCACAAGAACAAAATTTTTGTACCAAATGTCTAGGACTTGAAACATATGATTTTGCATGAGATGCATAATGTTTCTTATGCAGGGCACCCTAGATATCAGAAAACCGTGGCAGTGGTCAAGAGCCAATACTTTTGGCTAGGTATGAAGAGAGAAATCGTTGAATACATCGCTAGATGTATGGAGTGCCAGAAAGTTAAAGCTGAACATAGGTACCCAACAGGGTTTCTGCAACCTTTGCCCATTCCTGAATAGAAGTGGGAACTGGTGATAATGGATTTTATTACAGGATTGCCCAGAACATGCAAGCTAGATGATCCGATCATGGTGGTGGTGGACAAGCTTACAAAAGCTGCCCATTTTATTCCATTGAAAACTACTCACAAGGCAATAGATGTTGCTAATATTTTCCTGAAGGAAGTGACACGATTCCACGGAATTCCTAAAACGATTGTGTCCGACAGAGACCCGAAATTTACTTCGAATTTTTGGAAAGGATTGTTCAAAGGATTTAGAACGAATCCAAAATTTAGTACATCTTATCATCCTGAGTCCGATGGATAGACAGAGATGGTGAATAGAGTGATAGAAGACATGTTGAGAATGTATGTGATGGATAAACCATCAACATGGGAAGACTACCTACACTTGGTAGAATTCGCTTACAAAAATGGGTATCATACATCATTAAAGATGAGCCCATTTGAAGAACTTTACAGTAAAAAGTGCAATACTCTAGTGAGGTTGGATAATGAAACTAATAGGACAGTAGTCAGGCCAAAGTTGCTCAAGGAGATGGAGGACCAAATGTTAAAAATAAAGCAGAATTTGAAAGCTTCCCAAGACAGGCAAAAAAACTATGCTGATAAGAACAAAACCCACAGAGAATTCAAAGTGGGTGATCATGTTTTCCTAAAAGTGAAAGCTAATAGGAGTTCCCTGAAGTTGGGAAGCTCTGCCAAATTGGAAGCCAGATTTTGTAGACCATTAAAAATCCTAGAGAGGATTGGTCCAGTTGCTTATATGATTGCACTACCTGCATCTATGTATATTCATAATGTATTCCATGTATCATTGCTTAAGAAATATATACCTGATGCTAATCATGTTATTGATTGGAATGTGATTCAGGTGGAACAAGAAGGCCCTTTTCAAGTGCATCTGGTGCACATTCTAGATCAGAAAATCAAACATCTCTAGAATTGATCCATAGGGCTTGTAAAGGTCCAATGGACCTAGTACGGTCTTGAGGACACAACTTGGGAGCATGAGGATGCAATGTGGGTCAAATACCTTCATCTTTTTGAGAAAGTTTGAAAATTTTGTTGTATATGGGTACATGATGCACTGAGAATACTGCATAAATAAGTGGAGGGGATTGTAATATCCCTTGGCCAAACCCAAATGAAAATGTAATACAAGTATATTTAAGTTGTTGAGTCGTTTAGACATCATTTTGTAATGCACCTTTCATGGCATCCTGCGCCCAGGTATTGCGTAGTAAAATGATGTAGTATGCACATTCTCGGATATCGCACGCAGTAACTAAAGTGCGCGCAACCTGGATATCAATGGATACCGCACGCAGTAACTAAAGTGTGCGCAACCTGGAAGTCAGCGGATACCGCGCGCAGTAACTAAAGTGCGCGCAACCTGGAAGTCAGTGGATACCGCGTGCAGTAACTAAAGTGCACGCAATATTAAGGTCAGTGAACCTTTTTGTATATGATATGTGTTATAGGCTGGTGAGCCAGTATTATAAGATGGGATGCTTATGTTTTGGAATTAGGCTAGAGCACCTAGATGTTAAAGGCTAGTGCACCTATTTTGTATATCTCTCATGATTAATATAAAATGCATCGCTGCGCCCAGACTAACCATGTAAAATAGATGGGGGACTAGACTCCACCAGTCAGGGAAAGGGAGGGCTGAATGTTAAGAACAGGGCTAAGCTAGAGATCTTAAACCGAAAAGGAATATTATATTAATATTTATTAAAACATAAAGTACAGATAATTATTTTATCCTAAGTTCTAAAGTTGGGGACAAGTGTACAAGAGTAGCTTCCAACATGACAAGTGTCAAGTTGGGGACATGCATACATATCGCCGAACTGAGCTCATTTNGCCTTCTAGACAAGGTATGGTCATTATGAGTTCACAGTAGTGCCATTTGGGTTGTCAAATGCACCAGCCGTTTTCATGTTCTTAATGAATGGTGTTTTCCGGGAATATTTAGACAAGTTTGTCGTTGTATTTTTGGATGGAATTCTTATATATTCTAAGTCAGAGGAAGAACATGAACATCATTTGAGGATGTTGTTGCAAGTATTAAGAGAGCATCATTTGTATGCCAAATTGAGCAAGTGTTCATTCTATCATGAACAAATTCATTATTTGGGGCATATCATTTCAAAGGATGGGATAGAAGTGGATCCTGAGAAGATAGAAGCCATTAAATATTGGTCAGCGCCAAATAATGTGACAAAGGTCAGATCATTCATGGGTCTTGTAGGCCACTATAGGAGATTCATTGAAGGATTCTCAAAGATAGTACACCCAATCACTTCCTTACAAAGAAAGGGTGTGAAGTTTTAGCGGACATTGGATTGTGAAAGGAGTTTCCAACACTTGAAACAATTATTGACAAGTGCTCCAATAATAAGGATTGAAGACCCAAATGAAGATTTCATTATATGCATAGATGCATGTAATGAAGGACTTGGTGGAGTCCTCAGTCAAAATGGATTTGTAATATGTTATGAATCAATGAAGTTGAAGGAACATGAAAGAAACTTTGCCACTCATGATTTGGAGTTGGAAGACATAGTGCATGCCTTGAGGAAATGGAGACACTACCTCATGGGGAAAAGGTTTGAGCTAAGGACAAACCACAATGGTATGAAATATTTATTTGATCAGGCAAATCTAAATGCTAGGGAATGCAGATGGTTATAATTTCTAAGCGAATATGACTTTGATATAAAGCATATCAAGGGGAAATAAAATAAAGTGGTTGATGCACTCAGCAGGAGGGTACATGAACTACATGCTACAACCATTAGCATGTATTAGACTGAGGTTAAAAGAAAAATTATGGAGGTTGTAAATGAAGACCTGCAGTATAGAGAATTGGTAGCAAAATTACAGCAAGGTAAGTTACCACAGAAGATGGATATTTATAAGTTGGGAATAGATGGAATACTGCTGCACAAGAACAAAATTTTTGTACCAAATGTCTAGGACTTGAAACATATGATTTTGCATGAGATGCATAATGTTTCTTATGCAGGGCACCCTAGATATCAGAAAACCGTGGCAGTGGTCAAGAGCCAATACTTTTGGCTAGGTATGAAGAGAGAAATCGTTGAATACATCGCTAGATGTATGGAGTGCCAGAAAGTTAAAGCTGAACATAGGTACCCAACAGGGTTTCTGCAACCTTTGCCCATTCCTGAATAGAAGTGGGAACTGGTGATAATGGATTTTATTACAGGATTGCCCAGAACATGCAAGCTAGATGATCCGATCATGGTGGTGGTGGACAAGCTTACAAAAGCTGCCCATTTTATTCCATTGAAAACTACTCACAAGGCAATAGATGTTGCTAATATTTTCCTGAAGGAAGTGACACGATTCCACGGAATTCCTAAAACGATTGTGTCCGACAGAGACCCGAAATTTACTTCGAATTTTTGGAAAGGATTGTTCAAAGGATTTAGAACGAATCCAAAATTTAGTACATCTTATCATCCTGAGTCCGATGGATAGACAGAGATGGTGAATAGAGTGATAGAAGACATGTTGAGAATGTATGTGATGGATAAACCATCAACATGGGAAGACTACCTACACTTGGTAGAATTCGCTTACAAAAATGGGTATCATACATCATTAAAGATGAGCCCATTTGAAGAACTTTACAGTAAAAAGTGCAATACTCTAGTGAGGTTGGATAATGAAACTAATAGGACAGTAGTCAGGCCAAAGTTGCTCAAGGAGATGGAGGACCAAATGTTAAAAATAAAGCAGAATTTGAAAGCTTCCCAAGACAGGCAAAAAAACTATGCTGATAAGAACAAAACCCACAGAGAATTCAAAGTGGGTGATCATGTTTTCCTAAAAGTGAAAGCTAATAGGAGTTCCCTGAAGTTGGGAAGCTCTGCCAAATTGGAAGCCAGATTTTGTAGACCATTAAAAATCCTAGAGAGGATTGGTCCAGTTGCTTATATGATTGCACTACCTGCATCTATGTATATTCATAATGTATTCCATGTATCATTGCTTAAGAAATATATACCTGATGCTAATCATGTTATTGATTGGAATGTGATTCAGGTGGAACAAGAAGGCCCTTTTCAAGTGCATCTGGTGCACATTCTAGATCAGAAAATCAAACATCTCTAGAATTGATCCATAGGGCTTGTAAAGGTCCAATGGACCTAGTACGGTCTTGAGGACACAACTTGGGAGCATGAGGATGTAATGTGGGTCAAATACCCTCATCTTTTTGAGAAAGTTTGAAAATTTTGTTGTATATGGGTACATGATGCACTGAGAATAGTGCATAAATAAGGGGAGGGGATTGTAATATCCCTTGGCCAAACCCAAATGAAAATGTAATACAAGTATATTTAAGTTGTTGAGTCGTTTAGACATCATTTTGTAATGCACCTTTCATGGCATCCTGCACCCAGGTATTGCGTAGTAAAATGATGTAGTATGTACATTCTCGGATATCACATGCAGTAACTAAAGTGCGCGCAACCTGGATATCAACGGATACCGCACACAGTAACTAAAGTGTGCGCAACCTGGAAGTCAGCGGATACCACGCGCAGTAACTAAAGTGCGCTTAACCTGGAAGTCAGTGGATACCGCGTGCAGTAACTAAAGTGCACGCAATATTAAGGTCAGTGAACCTTTGTGTATATGATATGTGTTATAGGCTGGTGAGCGAGTATTATAAGATGGGATGCTTATGTTTTGGAATTAGGCTAGAGCACCTAGATGTTAAAGGCTAGTGCACCTATTTTGTATATCTCGCATGATTAATATAAAATGCATCACTGCGCCCAGACTAACCATGTAAAATAGATGGGGGACTAGACTCCACCAGTCAGGGAAAGGGAGGGTCGAATGTTAAGAACAGGGCTAAGCTAGAGATCTTAAGCCGAAAAGGAATATTATATTAATATTTATTAAAACATAAAGTATAGATAATTATTTTATCCTAAGTTCTAAAGTTGGGGACAAGTGTACAAGAGTAGCTTCCAACATGACAAGTGTCAAGTTGGGGACATGCATACATATCGCCGAACTGAGCACATTTGGGGGGGATCTTCCATTATTTATTTGGTCTCCTGTTACCATCATCTCCAAGAGGATTTTCTCCTGCATCTTACCATAATTCCTTCGACCATGGAACCATTAACCCAGAAGCATTCGCATCGTCATTTAGCTATCCCCATACTTCCTACCACCGTACCCGAGATAGTTTCCATAGACATTCCCTATTGGTGTACCTAATTATATTGGGAGCACGATTGAAGAAGAAGGTTGTCAGGCCCATGGAATATTGAAGAGGTGGGTTGTCAGGCCTGTGAGCAATTCTCTGAGTGAGAGAATTGTTGGGGATCAATTTCCTGAAGGTGCTAAACTACAACTACAGTGCTCTGAGACTTCCGTTCCGACCTGTTGTTGAAGCCCTGGAAGGGAAGTGGGGAAGTCGAAGGAATGTTGAGAAGAGAAGGGGCACACTTCCTTAGGTGGGACAGGCATGTGGGGAATGAGAGGTTGTAAGCTGTCGGTTGAGTGAGCACCTGAGATGGAGTGTTTCCTGTTGTCTGTGAACCCTTAGCTTGGTTAGGAATCCCTTACCCGGGTGGAGTTTAGTCCCATCTTGGGGGTGACTCACTGTTGACAGTGATGAATAGTGTGGTCTAAGGTTGGGAGGTTCGTCGATGGTCTGCACGCAGTTGGTGACATTATTACCAAGATAAGTACCGATTGTGTGATGAATTCACATACTACATTGTCATTTATCTGTTATTTTATGGGTTTATTGCATGTGTGATTATAACTGTCTGTATGTTTAAGGGTATTCCCCTATATATGCTACATGTTTGTGTTTACTGTTAATTCAGTATGAAATTGTACATTTATAGAATGCATTTGTTTGTTTACATTTGATACGTGAAGCTTACACTAGAGTGTTGTATGTATATGTTTAACTACATGAAATTCAATATGTATATATGCCTGTGTGTATATGTATGTATTTGAATAGAAGACAAAAAAAATAAATTATGTGACATAGCTCAGTTGAATACGGGGGACATTACAATATGTTTTTAGAGATAAGTTAAGTGTCTGAGTAGTGGCATTTCCCGTCCTATTGGTGGTCGGGGATGTTACAATTTCAGCAACACCTGCAAAGAAGATGCAGTCTCACCTGAGGTAGAAGCAGGGGGGTTAATGGACTCAAGTGTCTGTAACCAAGTTGGGACACATATCTGTGATTATAACTCTTCACGGAGTACTTAGGAACAACACACATTAATTCGTTATCTTTATTCACATCGCAGATCAAACCCAAAATACAGATCAACGTAGTAATAATGATAACATACACTTTTCACTTAGCAACATAAATGATCCAGGTGGATATTGGTGGCCACCCACCTTTTCCGACTGGCTCAAAACAGTTTTCTGGCAATTTTGGCAATTTACTATTTTTAGCAGGTTTTAACTTCCNAGATAATTATTTTATCCTAAGTTCTAAAGTTGGGGACAAGTGTACAAGAGTAGCTTCCAACATGACAAGTGTCAAGTTGGGGACATGCATACATATCGCCGAACTGAGCTCATTTGGGGGGGATCTTCCATTATTTTTTTGGTCTCCTGTTACCATCATCTCCAAGAGGATTTTCTCATGAATCTTACCATAATTCCTTCGACCATGGAACCATTATCCCAGAAGCATTCACATCGTCATTTAGCTATCCCCATACTTCCTACCACCGTACCCGAGCTAGTTTCCATAGACATTCCCTATTGGTGTACCTAATTATATTGGGAGCACGATTGAAGAAGAAGGTTTTCAGGCCCATGGAATATTGAAGAGCTGGGTTGTCAGGCCTGTGAGCAATTCTCTGAGTGAGAGAATTGTTGGGGATCAATTTCCTGAAGGTGATAAACTACAACTACAGTGCTTTGAGACATCCGTTCTGACCTGTTGTTGAAGCCCTGGAAGGGAAGTGGGGAAGTCGAAGGAATGTTGAGAAGAGAAGGGGAACACTTCCTTAGGTGGGACAGGCATGTGGGGAATGAGAGGTTGTAAGATGTCGGTTGAGTGAGCACCTGAGATGGAGTGTTTCCTGTTGTCTGTGAACCCTTAGCTTGGTTAGGAATCCCTTACCCGGGTGGAGTTTAGTCCCATCTTGGGGGTGACTCACTGTTGACAGTGATGAATAGTGTGGTCTAAGGTTGGGAGGTTCGTCGATGGTCTGCACGCAGTTGGTGACATTATTACCAAGATAAGTACCGATTGTGTGATGAATTCACATACTACATTGTCATTTATCTGTTATTTTATGGGTTTATTGCATGTGTGATTATAACTGTCTGTATGTTTAAGGGTATTCCCCTATATATGCTACATGTTTGTGTTTACTGTTAATTCAGTATGAAATTGTACATTTATAGAATGCATTTGTTTGTTTACATTTGATACGTGAAGCTTACACTAGAGTGTTGTATGTATATGTTTAACTACATGAAATTCAATATGTATATATGCCTGTGTGTATATGTATGTATTTGAATAGAAGACAAAAAAAATAAATTATGTGACATAGCTCAGTTGAATACGGGGGACATTACAATATGTTTTTAGAGATAAGTTAAGTGTCTGAGTAGTGGCATTTCCCGTCCTATTGGTGGTCGGGGATGTTACAATTTCAGCAACACCTGCAAAGAAGATGCAGTCTCACCTGAGGTAGAAGCAGGGGGGTTAATGGACTCAAGTGTCTGTAACCAAGTTGGGACACATATCTGTGATTATAACTCTTCACGGAGTACTTAGGAACAACACACATTAATTCGTTATCTTTATTCACATCGCAGATCAAACCCAAAATACAGATCAACGTAGTAATAATGATAACATACACTTTTCACTTAGCAACATAAATGATCCAGGTGGATATTGGTGGCCACCCACCTTTTCCGACTGGCTCAAAACAGTTTTCTGGCAATTTTGGCAATTTACTATTTTTAGCAGGTTTTAACTTCCNCGCCCTAGCTAATTTATTTCCATTATGTCTGTAAGCATATTTCAGTCATTTGTGATTAATGAAATAAAGTCTTATTTCCGATGCATCTCTGCGTTTATGTATATTTATGTATTTCATTGTGTTCCTACATAAATCCGGATCAATAAATTAGATCTAACATATTCAACATAGATAGAGCACTAAGAATTCATAGATCTATCTATTATCCATAATAATCAATTCACTAAGAAGATCTACAACATAAATATCACAGCACAAAGTAAACCATCAACACATGATATACGTGGTTCACCCCAATGTGGGGCTACATCCACCAACAAATTTTTCTTGTTTATTAGTCTTCAATCTCTTTCATTCATCTTCTCCTTTGCACTAGGCCACAGAGCCAAGCTTAGCACTAGACAAGTGATCTGTACACTGAGCACGAGATCCACTTTCCCAAAATTAGGTCAAGGCATACAACCAACTCCTCTATGAAGCACATAGCCTTACATACATGTTCTATTGCACAAATCAACCCAGAAATACTTGCCTCTTGCACTTAGCTAGATACTACTACTTCACTACTTCTACCTTACAATCTTTACTTATTTATACTTTTACATTCCTTACAAAAAGTCCTAATCATGGGTAAACCCATGGGTCGACATCTCATAACCCATTACATAAACCATAATGAACCCCTTCCTAGGTCCACAAAATAAGTGAGATCCCAAGATGTCAACTCCGCCTGGGTGCTACACCTTCAACCAGCCTGTCGATGTCCAAAAAGTGGTCAAACTTGACCAATGTTTCCTCAAAACTTGGTCGAGGGCCAACATGCCCCTAACACTGACCTGTGACTCGTCGTGAGTCACTCAGATCTGGGCAACACTGCTTCAAAGGCCTCGATCTTGGATCGAGTTGCCTCTATTTGATGCTTCGCCTGAGCTTCCTCCTCAGCAAACTCCTGGATCATTTTCTCTGTAACACGACCTTCCAGGCATTGTTCCACTATCGCAACCACTTGGTCGAGTTGCGATCCTTGTCCTTCAATCTCTTCAAAAACTCTACAAGATTCCTCCAACACCGGTTGTAACCTCTATGTAACTTCCATTACTCTTCCCTGGATGGTAGTAATATGTTGTTGGGATGCACACTATTCTTGTGATATCTTCATTCTCTCGACCGCGGAGAGTGACTTCATCTGCGCTTGAACTGTTAGTGCCTGCTGCTATGCCTCCTGTAGCTGTGCTTCTAATTTCCTAAGCTTTGGGTCTTCTATGAGGCATTCGTAGGTCTGCATGATTTTGTCGCTTAGTTGTTTGCATTCTGAGGAGAGTAATCTGATCCTTTCCACTGCACTCTTACTTCCTTCTTCCCTCTGGACACTCACTTCCCATGGAGTGCTTGGTATTTCTTGAAGCTCCAACTTCGTTACCCTTTCTTGAAGCTGCTGGATGGCCTTGGCGAGTTTCGTCACTTCGACCTCAACTGCCTCATGTTCCTCCTATGTCGAGTGGGGCATAGAGAGAAGTGATTTGCTCACCACTTCCTTGACTACAGTCTGCTCTACGAGAAGATGGTCCTTTTTCTTCTGTATCTACGCTTTGTCTCCCTTGAGCATCGCCCATAACTCATCTCTCTCGTTTTCATACACGGTTACACAGTACCGTACAACTCGCAGTTGCTCCAATATATCCTCTTTTTCTTTCTTCAGGGATTCTATAGTCTATTCCCTCTCTTCTTGGACTCTCTGAAGTCGAGCCTCTATTGCATCTACCAATATTTGAAGTTGGTTTGGTTCATCCTCCAACTCTGTAGTCTCCGACAAGGAGGGCACAATAGGGACTATGCAGACTAAACAAATAGCTTCATGTACTTCACTTAGCTCCCTTTCTATTATTCCATATAGTTTTTCCTGCTTCGCTCCATATCGCTATAATAGGTCCTCAGACGCATCCTCCATCACTCCACATACTAGGCTTATATCATCCTCTATGAGTGTAGCCTCTAGCTANCGCCCTAGCTAATTTATTTCCATTATGTCTGTAAGCATATTTCAGTCATTTGTGATTAATGAAATAAAGTCTTATTTCCGATGCATCTCTGCGTTTATGTATATTTATGTATTTCATTGTGTTCCTACATAAATCCGGATCAATAAATTAGATCTAACATATTCAACATAGATAGAGCACTAAGAATTCATAGATCTATCTATTATCCATAATAATCAATTCACTAAGAAGATCTACAACATAAATATCACAGCACAAAGTAAACCATCAACACATGATATACGTGGTTCACCCCAATGTGGGGCTACGTCCACCAACGAATTTTTCTTGTTTATTAGTCTTCAATCTCTTTCATTCATCTTCTCCTTTGCACTAGGCCACAGAGCCAAGCTTAGCACTAGACAAGTGATCTGTACACTGCACACGAGATCCACTTTCCCAAAATTAGGTCAAGGCATACAACCAACTCCTCTATGAAGCACATAGCCTTACATACATGTTCTATTGCACAAATCAACCCAGAACTACTTGCCTCTTGCACTTAGCTAGATACTACTACTTCACTACTTCTACCTTACAATCTTTACTTATGTATACTTTTACATTCCTTACAAAAAGTCCTAATCATGGGTAAACCCATGGGTCGACATCTCATAACCCATTACATAAACCATAATGAACCCCTTTCTAGGTCCACAAAATAAGTGAGATCCCAAGATGTCAGCTCCGCCTGGGTGCTACACCTTCAACCAGCCTGACGATGTCCAAAAAGTGGTCAAACTTGACCAATGTTTCCTCAAAACTTGGTCGAGGGCCAACAGGCCCCTAACACTCACCTCTGACTCGTCATGAGTCACTCAGATCTGGGCAACACTGCTTCAAAGGCCTCGAGCTTGGATCGAGTTGCCTCTATTTGATGCTTCGCCTGAGCTTCCTCCTCAGCAAACTCCTGGATCATTTTCTCTGTAACACGACCTTCCAGGCATTGTTCCATTGTCGCAACCACTTGGTCCAGTTGCGATCCTTGTCCTTCAATCTCTTCAAAAACTCTGCAAGATTCCTCCAACACCGGTTGTAACCTCTATGTAACTTCCATTACTCTTCCCTGGATGGTAGTAATATGTTGTTGGGATGCACACTATTCTTGTGATATCTTCATTATCTCGACCGCAGAGAGTGACTTCATATGTGCTTGAACTGTTAGTGCCTGCTGCTATGCCTCCTGTAGCTGTGCTTCTAATTTCCTAAGCTTTGGGTCTTCTATGAGGCATTCGTAGGTCTACATGATTTTGTCGCTTAGTTGTTTGCATTCTGAGGCGAGTAATCTTATCCTTTCCACTGTACTCTTACTTCCTTCTTCCCTCTGGACACTCACTTCCCATGGAGTGCTTGGTATTGCTTGAAGCTCCAACTCCGTTACCCTTTCTTGAAGCTGCTGGATGGCCTCGGCGAGTTTCGTCACTTCGACCTCAACTGCCTCATGTTCCTCCTATGCCGAGTGGGGCATAGAGAGAAGTGATTTTCTCACCACTTCCTTGACTACAGTCCGCTCTATGAGAAGATGGTCCTTTTTCTTCTGTATCTACACTTTGTCTCCCTTGAGCATTGCCCATAACTCATCTCTCTCGTTTTCATACATGGTTACATAGTACCGTACAACTCGCAGTTGCTCCAAGATATCCTCTTTTTCTTTCTTCAGGGATTCTATAGTCTATTCCCTCTCTTCTTGGACTCTCTGAAGCCGAGCCTCTGTTGCATCTGCCAATATTTGAAGTTGGGTTGGTTCATCCTCCAACTCTGTAGTCTCCGACAAGGAGGGCGCAATAGGGACTGTGCAGACTAAACAAATAGCTTGATGTACTTCACTTAGCTCCCTTTCTATTCTTCCATATAGTTTTTCCTGCTTCGCTCCATATCGCTATAATAGGTCCTCAGACGCATCCTCCATCACTCCACATACTAGGCTTATATCATCCTCTATGAGTGTAGCCTCTAGCTAGGGCTTACTTGTGTGGGTCTTCTTTATTGCCAAGGGTTTTTGCGGAGAACCCTTCCTCTTCTTCTGTGTTTCTATATTGGTAGGGGATCCTTCAGTGGTGTAGCTCCACCTTCTCCTTGTTTTTCTCTTTCATCCCCTCCTCCTTCTTGATTTAATTCATCTCCTCCTCCTCCTATAGGCAAGCTAGGCTCACTTTCCTCCAAGGCGTTGTCCTCTTCTTTAGAGTCTATGTCTTGGACTTCCTACTTTTTCTTCTTCTTCTTTGTGCTAGTATGTCCGTCATGCCCGACCCAGGTGAAAAAGGGACTTCCTATAATTCCAGGGTCAGAGAGTTCTACATCATCAACCAGTACAAGGAACTCTGTAGACCATTCTTTGGTGATCTCCTCCATATCTTCGTCGGTTTTCTTATAGTAGGACTATAATTTTTCCTTGCTCTCATCCCTGTGCGCAGTGATATAAATGAAGTTTTGATCTACGGATAACTTAGCTAATGGTTTGTACTGGTGCAATGTTGACAGAGTCATGCATGGGAAAGACTCAATAGAAACCTTCAGTTGCTGATAGTAGAAATGGAATACTGCGTTCGACTGTCACTGCTTTGACATGTCATTCGTGTACCATAGAGTGGAGAATTTTGTGGCCAATGTCTCCAAAGGTGAAATATTTGGGAAGGCATCCCCTTCTGGGATTTTCCAAGAGACAAATGCAATCAGCACAAACAACCAACTCAAATGGAACTCATATCCATATCCTGTGCTTCGCGACAGTCTTTCTCGAGCTCTTTGATGAGGTATCTTTCCCAATTCATTTGCGTCCCCTCCATGCATTTTCCTGCAAGGTCCGCCACGAACCCGGTGACCTGTGTGGGGAGGTTCTTTCTAATTATCTTTCCAACTATAAGATGACAAGCAAGGTGCACTATGCCGCTCTAGATGGAGGCTACCTTGTAGCCTATCTTTCCCTTCTTAACTTCGCCATATGCCTTCTTAATGTGTTGTTCTAGGGAGAGATCTGAGGTCTTCCCTGGGTAGAATTGTTGAGGGTTGGGTCCCTACATGCTTAGTCCTATGATCATGTGGATCAACATCAGATCCATAGTAATGCACCTATCGAGCCATAGGTATCCTCCATGATAACATGACAAGAGTATTTTAACGCAAGCGTTAACCTCCTTATGTCGGTCGAACTGAGGGATCTTCATCACGTTGAGTATCGTGGACTGCGCAAGCTCCTTTATCCAAGGCTAGGAGTTGATGCAAGGATGTTTCCCAATTGGATTCATCAAATATCTGTGAGGAGTGAGTATCACATCGTTCTTTCTGTCACTAAGGTTGAAATCGATGTTCTTCAATGTTGGGATCTGTCCCAACTGGCTTCCTTCTACGTGTATCCCCTTCAGGATGTATGTTGTGATCAATGTATAATCAAAGTCCCCTAGAATGCTATCGCAGTTAACCACACCAACCAAAGGTGGAATGTAGTCAAGTAAGATCGACAAGATCTTCTTTGCTTTAGCCAGATCATTGTGATGCTTACTTTTCTTCTTAGTAGCAGGGTTGGCACGTTTCAAGTGACGTCCAGTTGAGGGGGAATCTTGCAATCCCCTAGTCAACGATGCTTGTACTCCATCAGACATATCTTTATCAGCCATAAACTTCTTCAGAACCTCTTCAATCGATTTCTCTAGCTCAGTGCTCTCAACCGACATTCTCACTATTAACAAATAAGTCAGGGTAGGAAAACAAACAGTAGGGTAAACAAAAAATGGCGAGGTCTGATAGAACAACTCGACACACACAATCACTTTGTTTCTTGTCTTAGATAATCATGAGTAGCAAAAAGTGGTCCCAACGCAGCGTACGATGGGTTAAATACGTGAGCGTCATAACAGATTCCTCCAATGGACAAGAATGCCTCAATCAATGTGAATTTGTCTGTTATGGTTTAATATCAACGTCTAACGACGATCTATCCACCCATAAATGTGTTTCCTAGCTGTCCAAAGCATCATTCTAATGGTTGGGGTGCCTCAAACGGTCATATAGCTTCATTGGGGCAAAGTCCCATTATGCGTGGTTCTGTTGTTCTGGCGAGGTTCAGAGCCTACAAGCCTACCTCCTGTGAAGTCTTCTCTAGAAATTCCTATAGATTTCCTAACTTATATTTCTTCTTACTAAGCTTCCTTGCCTTCTTTCATGTGATCTGAGTCTTTGGATTCCTCTTTCCATTCTTATTCTTATCTTCTCTTAGCGCAGTGACTTCGCGGTGTTGATGCGCTTTCAAAGGGTTCAAAGGTAATACTTATTTTCATATTAACTCTAGGATGGGTATTCTTCTCTCCTGCATGAATAGGTCCTTCAAAAATTCTTGCATTCTTTCAACCTCGATAGCTAATTCTCTTTTGTTCTGCTGCTTCGAATCAACTTCTTGTTATTTCGTCAGTCGGTCTATTCTTCTAGCTATGAAATCCCTTAGTTCTTTCTTTTTCTTTTCTGTAGCTTCTTCCTCTTCTTTCCTTCTGATATGATCCTCCTCGATTCAAGTCTTTCCTAACAAAAGAGGAAAAGGGGCGACGTTCTCAAAAAACCTAATAACTTCAAATTCTTCTTCTGTCGATGTTCCATGGATGATAACAGGTACATTAGTTACTCTTCCACATAGGGTTATCATCTTTCCTTTAAATAATCCTATCTTTCCTAATGAAGGTACTACAATAGGCTTCCCCAAAATTTTCCAAGTGATTTCTGTCATAATATTCACTTGTGTCTCCTCATATAGGACACTGTCTATGTCGAAGTCTCCTATTCTCTTACTTATACGTTGTTTTTCCTTCAATATCTCTGGTAAACTGACATCTTTTTGATCATTCATTGCTTCTTTTGACTGTACTAACATAGTCTGGACTTCCTATGACTCTTTCTCTTGATTATTTTGTAACATGCTCTTATTCACTTGACTCATATTCATTTGTTCAACTTTAGCAATCATCCTTGGACAATCCTCAACTTCATGACCAACAACTTTACAATAGACACAAATAGGACCTGCACCAGGGAATTCCTTAGAAATACGTCCTGGTCTTCTACAGTTATAACATAATGTTAATCCTCTATTTCTCTTATACGTTCCCCAACTACTCTTGTACTATGCACTGGGATAACAGTGTTGGACCTACAATCTACAAAAATTCTTTCTAGGTTCCTACATTCACTTATTATTACAAAAATTCTTTCTATGCATAGGAATAACCTATCTTTCTCTATTCTTCTCAAATTTATTTAGATCAACTCTTTCTTCTAACTGTACCCTAGCTTTCAGGCTAGGAAAAAATCTATCAAACATACCTAGATTCAGGCTTTCCAAACAAAAATTTCCACTTATCTTATTCTTATCGAAGAAAAAATCTCTACCTCTTCCAAGATGTTACCTCTTTTTCTTCACATCAGTTTCTTTCTTAGCACATAGCTTCGCAAGTCAAGTAGAATACTGCTCACTACAACAATGGATTTACGCACAAAGCTTCTCTATTCTTTCAGTTCCCAACAATCAAAGTTTTAGGTCCCGACAACAGAACCATTTGTTGGCACAAGGGCAGACTCAGGGTTCAATGCTTCAACAACGCACCAACAAAACCCTAACTACCTACCCTTTCGGCAACACATGCTAACTAGATGCAGTCTCACCTAAGGTAGAGGTAGAGGGGTTACATGACTCAAGTGTATGTAACTAGGCTGGGACACATATCTATGATTATAACACTTCACAGAGTACTTAGGAACAACACACATTAATTCATTAGCTTTATTCACATTGCAGATCAAACCCTAAGTATAAATTGATGCAGTAACAATAATAACATACACTTAGCACTTAGAAAAATAAATTAGATCTAACATATTCAACATAAACAAAGCACTAAGCATTAATAGATCTATCTATTTTTCATCATAATCAACACACTAAGCATATCTACAACATAAATATCACAACACAAAGCAAACCATCAACACATGATATACATGGTTCATCCAAGTGTGGGGCTACGCCCACCAACGACTTATTCTTCTTTATTAGTCTTCAATCTCTTACATTCATCTTCTCCTGTGCACTACACCACAGAGCCAAGCTTCGCACTAGACAAGTGATTTGCGCACTACACACCAGATCCACCTTCCCAAAATTAGGTCAAGGCATAGAGCCAACTCCTCTATGAAGCAAAAAGCCTTACATACATGTTCTACTGCGCAAAGCAACCCAGAACAACTTTCCTCTTGCACTTAGCTAGATACTACTACTTCGCTACTTCTACCTTACAATCTTTACTGATTTATACTTTTACATTCCTTACAAAAAGGCCTAATCATGGATAAAACCATGGGACAACATCCCATAACCTGTTACATAAACCCTAATGAACCCCTTGTTAGGTCCACAAAATAAGTGAGATCCCGCGATATCAGCTCCTCCTGGGAGCTCCATCTTTGACCAGCCCGTCGATGTCAAAAAAGTGGTCAAACCTAACCAATGCTTTCTAAAAAATTGGTCGAGGGCCAACATGAGGCACTCACTCAACCTGACTTGGAAGATGAGGAAGAAGTGGGCATGGAAGACCTAGATCTTGCAACAATCATGAAATATTGTAGACATGCGATGGGGTTCTATGATTTTGGGCTTAGTGAAAAATGACTTGAGAAGTTGGGCTCCTCACCGAAGGAAGTTAGATTGGTCCTGAGCTTATTGCGGATGAAACATAGATCATATACATCGTTTTCCCGGAGCCTTGGTGGTGGCTTCCGTGAATACTTAGTGTGTTTATCTTGGAGGTTGGATGTACTACTAGGATGTGGGTAGTGTGGCTTTGGTTCCTTGTTGAAAAGGTTTTGTAGAAAAAAATTGAAGTGAAAAACTAGAAGTGAATACAGAGATTAGTTTTATTGTGAAAAGACAAGACAGTACGTGAAGGTGTAGATGGAAGCTGTGAAACCAAGTTGAAGACTTGGTGAAATTTTGGCAATGGTGAGTAACTTTTCCTGGAGCTTGAGGATTGGACCGAGAGACACAAGTTGTAGAAAAAAACAATTTCAGAATGTGGAGATGTACATACTTACAGATTAGACGTAAAGGCTAGACTAATCACCTGACTAGTCTAAGATGTGGGAGCTATAGCTATGTGGGGAAACATGGACTTGGGTTAGTTTTGGATGCATCGAAGGTCCTGAGAAGTTCAAGACATAGGAAAGCTTGGTTGTAATATTGACAAACAACATCGACATGTTCATTGAGGTAAAATATGCAGCTTTACCCAAATCAATGTGAAACATGGTGTGCGGATGAAGTTGACAGTTTGAGGTATAAATGAGCGTTGGCTGCAATCACAATAGATGAAGTATGTTGGGATTTCTGAGGACGAAAAATAATTTGAGTGGGGGATCATGTAACACCTCATGAGTGGAATTGAGCATGCATGCTCCTTCCACACGAAAAGATGGAAAAACTGAGTGAGCTGGAGGGAGCTCGGTCACTTTATAGATGAAGTGGGAGTCTTTGGGCATGTTTTTGTGCCAAAGATGACTTCACACACCCATGACTTGCGAAAGGAGTTGTGTGCGGAGACTTGTTGAAGGATGCGAATAAGTGTGTGCCCCATGGTGATCATGGGTTCCCTCACCAAATAAAAAAATGGAAAATGAATTTGGGCACCCCACGGTGGACACGGGATCCCTCACAAAAGACAGATGGTTGGATGGACAGGTGTGTTGGCAGCAAGAGTGCCCAACCGACTAGATGTGTGAAAGACGGTTGTGAGTGCCAACAAGAAATCAGTCGAAGATGAGACAGAGCATTGTCTTGGGTTCTCACGATGAGAAAATGAATAAGTCAACTAGTGTGGGTGGAGCGCGTCGAAATGGCATGCACCCATGGAAAAGTTGGTTTCGTGAAATGAAAAGTCGACTAGAGTTGGAGGGGCGTTTTGGTGGAAACACACGCCCACAACACATGTCGGCTTTGCAAATGTGGACATGGAATTGAAAAGAACAGGGAGGGCACACTCGTTGGGTGTCCTATATATTTGAGCAAGGAAATACATTTGGAGGGAAGAAAAAATATCAAGAAGGAAAGAGGAAAGAGATCATTTGGTCAGGGTGTGTTTCCTAGATCAAAGGATTTCGGTTAGAAGGAGGAAATTTAAGATTTCGTTAAGTCTGGGAATCTTAGGTTGGTTGTTCTGAGGAAAGACAAAAGATATTCATATATGAAACAAGGTAATGAGATTTTTTCACAAGTCTTCTAGCTGCAACTGTGGAGGAAGAGGGCGCACTGGTTAAATTCGATGAGTAAGAGTTGGAGTTTTCAGAACAGGTTATTGTAACGAAAGCTCCCCATTGCAGAATTTATTTGTGTGGCTAATCAAGATTTTATGAGAAGAACAAAATGAATACAGATTATTAATAGGTGCTTAACACAAAATAACAGAGATACAATAAAACCGGTTTTCTATTCAATAACGAAATAAGCTGAAACTGTAAAATGAAGCGGAAACAAGCTTGCTGGAATGGTGGCGGCTTATCTCTGAGAAGAGATGTGACGGCAATGCGCATTCACAAGAAGATGATTACAATGAGGCTCTAAAGGAATATTTATAATAAACGGGAATTCCAAAAGTCTTAGACATCCAAAAACCTAACCCTAGGAGATGAAGCGCCAAAAGTCATGTGGGCCCCGTTTAGGTAAGTTAGTACATCAACTTCCCGGGGTGGTAACGTTTGCATACGATCTTTGTTTTAGGCGTATGATAGCTAGTTCAAAAGGTATCATTGAGGAGATTCATTTTGCGGGCTCAGTCATGCCTTTGGCTATAACTGAGAACCTCGATCTCGAAAAACCTTCATTTAGGCCCTCAAAATGGCCCTGGAAGTTAAAACCTGCTAAAAATAGTAAATTGCCAAAATTGCCAGAAAGTTTTTTTGAGCCAGTTGGAAAAGGTCGGTGGCCACCGATATATACCTAGATCAATCCTCCCTCCTTAGGAAGAAATGGTATATATTGCATTGAGTTCCCGGGGGAGAAGGAAAATCATTTGTTGAATCTGCATCTTGGTGAGTTGCTTGTCTTGCTGGAGACGTTGCGCTGCTAAGTTTGTGGAAGTCTATCACGAAATTGTTGAGGTTGAGGTTGTTCAACAAGTCGAGATACATGAGAGGACAGTGTGCAGAAGGAATCTTTGCACTTTGATGCAACCTTGTCGACCTGCTTCTATTGGATAGAAGGTGCTTGGGGCAAGGTTGTAGTGGTTGCAGTGTCATTTTGTTCTCCTTTTCAACAGATTGTGAAGAAGCTGAATTTTGCAGTATGAGATACTACCTTGTGACACTTTTTAGGTGGAACAGTAGTCCGAACTACCTTTGGTATTCTGTAGAGATGACCCCCCAAAGTAACAATGACACTATGGGGTCGAGACTCATTAACAACATGACGTTTCCATAAATAAGGTTGGCCCAAAAGAACATCACAAACTTCGAGAGGAGAAACATCACACAATACCTCGTCTTTGAAGGGCTTGATGTCTTACAAAAGTTGACACTATTAGCTGACGCTGAGATTGCTTCCTTAGTAGATCCATCCAATGGTGTACGATTGTGGGTGCGACATTATTGGCAGGGCCAACGGCTTGACGACCTCTGTTGAGATGAGGTTCTTTTGGATACTGCTATCAACGATGAAGTGCAGTGGGGTTCCTTTTACCCGCATATGTGAATGGAAGAGGCACTCTCCTTCTTCTGTCTCGTCTGGTTCACCAGGCTGGAGCCTGGTGGTAGCAACGGTTGCACTGGGTTTCGCGTCAATGATCCATCTTCCCCTTTCTGGTTCTGGCTCAGAGTCATAATCTGCATCTGATTTAGAGGCTTTCACTTTGGCCACCAATGACTTCTTTGAGCAACAGTTGATAATGTTATACCAAGGGATCTTATGGAAGTCGCACCACTTCCTGGTATCTTTCTTTGTCCTTCTAGTGTCCTTCTTTTCTTGCGGCTTGGACTGGTTGACCTGATACTGTCCATATTTTCTCTTTCCTTTGTTTGGTGGGTTGGGGTCGCCCTTTCCTGGCTTTTGTTGTGAGGGGTTCCTAGGCCCAAATTTTCGCGTCTTTTGTTTGAGCTTTTGCTCAATTTTGATGGCATATCGATAGGCCACACCCAAGCATGAGATGTCCAAATATTCCATTTTGGTCTAGATGTATCTATGCAGAGCACCACAATACTTGAGCACCAGATGTCTCTCTGAATCTTTGATACCCAACTTGGTGCGTAATGTATGGAAGATATTTTTGAAATCTGTCACTGCTTGGTCTATTTCTTTCCGCAGTGTGGTCCATTTGGTATATAGGTCGTCCTAACTTCCGGCAGGGTAGTATTGTTCCTTAATAGCATCCCTGAAGGATTCCCAGGTGGTCATGACTTAAAATAATGAGGTTTCCTCTGTTTCCTTTTTCTCACAGAATGTTTCCCACCAATATTTGACATGGGGAACGACTTTGAGGAGAGCAAAAGTAATCTTTTCTTTATTCGAAAAGTTATGGACGGAAAAATACCCTTCTAGTAGATTCAACCGCTTTTCTACAACATCTGTGTCTATCTGAACTTCAAATATAGGAATATCGAAGTTTATTTGTACCTTGAAGGGGGCAGCATCTCCATTCGAAGAATATGTGTTGCTTGTAGGTATCCACCGAAGAATTTGCGTGAAACTATCCATCATCTCGTTCCTCTGTTGCATGAAGGCTTCCTCAATCAACAGTTTGAAAGGATCTCCTGTCCCATCATCTTTCTTTTCTCCTGCCATGGGAGGTCGCTTCGACATGTGAGAGATTATTTCCTCAAGAGAAAAAAGCTCGAGACCCAACTCTTTGCACTTTGACCTCATTGGGGACATGCATTAAGACGACAAGGAGCAGACCGCTCTGATACCACTGATCCAGATTATTTTCAGCACGAAATGAGAGTGGAGATATAATAAAGAAATGCACAGAGATATTGTATATATTCAATAATATAATAGAAATGTATCAAATATGCAACCATAAACACAGATATATAGTAATACATGATTTCTATTAATCAAAGAAATGTACAGAGACTGTAAAAATAGAGAGTGAAAGAATTGCTAGAATGGCGACAGGTTATCTCTAAGAAGAGATGTGACAGCAGCGCGCATTCGCAAGAATATGATTACAATGAGGCTCTAAAGGCCTTTTTACAATAAATGTGAATGCCAAAAGTCTTAGAAATCCAAAAACCTAACCCTAGGAGATGAAGCGCCAAAAGTAATGTGGGCCCCGTTTGGGTAAGTTAGTACATCAACTTCTCGGGGTCGTAACTTTTGCATACGATATCCGTTTTAGGCATATGATAGCTTGTTGGAAAGGTATCATCGAGGAGATTCATTTTGGGGGCTCAATCATGCCTTAGACTATCTTTTAGAACCTCAATCTTGAAAAACCTTCATTTAGGCCCTCAAAATGGCCTCGAAAGTTAAAACCTGCTAAAAATAGTAAATTGCCAAAATTATCAGAAAGTTGTTTTGAGCTAGTTGAAAAGGTGGGTGGCCACCGATATCCAGCTGGATCAATCCTCCCTCCTTAGGAAGTAATTTTATCCATTGCATTGAGTTCCTAGGGGATAAGGAAAAGCGTTTGTTGAATCTGCATCTTGGTGAGCTACTTGTCTTGCTAGAGACGTCGCGCTGCTCAGTTTGTGGAAGTCTATCACGAACCTGTTGAGGTTGAGGTTGTTCAACAAGTTGTGATACATGAGAAGACGGTGTGCAGAAGAAATCTTTGCACTTTGCTGCAACCTTATCAACCTGCTTATGTTTGATAGAAGGTGCTAGGGGCAAGGTTGTAGTGGTTGCAATGTCCTTTTGTTTTCCTTTTGAATAGATTGTGAATAAGTTGAATTTTGCAGTATGAAATACTACCTTGCGACACTTTTTAGGTGGAACAGTAGTCGTAAATACCTATGGTATTCTATAGAGATGACCCCCCAAAGTAACAATGACACTATGGGGTCAAGACTCATAAACAACATGACGTTTCCATAAATAAGGTTGGCCCAAAATAACATCACAAACTTTGAGAGGAGCAACATCACACAATACCTCGTCTTTGAAGGGCTTGATGTCGTATGACATTCGACACTGTTCAGTGACATGAAGATTGCTTCCTTAGCAGATCCATCCAATGGTGTATGGTTGTGGATGCGGCGTTGTAAGCAGGGCTAGCCGCTTGATGACCTCTACTGAGATGAGGTTCTTTTGGCTACTGCTATCAATGATGAAGTGCAACAGGGTGCCTTTTACTCACAACTATGAATGGAAGAGGCGCTCTCCTTCTTCTGTCTCGTCTGGTTCACCAGGCTGGAGCTTGGTGGTAGAAACGGTGGCATTGGGTTCCGCATCAATGATCTGTCTTCCCCTTTCTGGTTCTGGCTCAGAGTCATAATATGCATCTAATTCAGAGGCTTTCACTTTGGCCACCAGTGACTGCTTTGAGCGACAGTCAACAATGTTATTCCAAGGGCTCTTATGAAATTCGCACCACTTCTCGGTATATTTTTTTGCCTGGTTTATTTCTTTGTCTTTCTAGTGTCCTTATTTGCTTGTGGCTTGGAATGGTTGTCCTGATACTGTCCATCATGTCTCTATCCTTTGTTTGGTGGGTTGGGGCTGCCCTTTCCTAGCTTTTGTTGTGAGGGGTTCCCAGGACGAAATTGCCGCGTCTTTTCTTTGAGCTTCTGCTAGATTTTGACGACGTATCGGTAGGTCGCGCCCAAGGATGAGATGTCTAGAAATTCCATTTCGGTTTGGATGTATCTATGCAGAGCACCACGATACTTGAGCACTATATGTCTCTCTGAATATTTGATACTCAACTTGGTGCGCAACGTATGGAAGATATTTGTGAAAACTGGCACAACTTGGTGTCTTTCTTGCCTTAGTGTGTTCCATTTGGTATACAGGTCGTCATAACTTTCGACAGGGTAGTATTGTTCCTTAATAACATCCTTAAAGGATTCCCAGGTGGCCGTGACCGAAAATAATGAGGTTTCCTCTATTTCCTTTTGCTCACAGAATGTTTCCCACCAATCTTTGACATGGGGAACATCTTTGAGGAGAGAAAAAGTAATCTTTTCTTTATTCAAAAAGTTATGGACAAAAAAATACCCTTCTAGTAGATTCAACCACTTGTCTACAGCATCTAGGTCTATCTGACCTTCAAATATAGGAATATAGAAGTTTATTTGTACCTTGAAGGGGGCAGTGCCTCCGTTTGAAGAATATGTGTCACCTATTGGTAGCCACTGAAGGATTTTCACGAAAATATTCATCATCTCGTTCCTCTGTTGCGTGAGGGCTTCTTCAATCAACAGTTTGAAAAGATCTCCTGTCTCGTCATCTTTCTTTTCTCCTGCCATGGGAGGTCGCTTGGGCGTGCGAGAGATTATTTCCTCAAGAGAAACAAGATCGAGATCCAACTTTTTGTACTCCAACCTCGTTGGGGACATGCATTAAGACGAAAAAGAGCAGAATTCTCTGATACCATTGATCCGGATTATTTTCAGCACGAAATGAGAGCGGAGATATAATAAAGAAATGCACAGAGATATTGCATATATTCAATAATATAATAGAAATGTATCAGAGATGCAACCATAAACNCGCAGCGTACGATGGGTTAAATACGTGAGCGTCATAACAGATTCCTCCAATGGACAAGAATGCCTCAATCAATGTGAATTTGTCTGTTATGGTTTAATATCAACGTCTAACGACGATCTATCCACCCATAAATGTGTTTCCTAGCTGTCCAAAGCATCATTCTAATGGTTGGGGTGCCTCAAACGGTCATATAGCTTCATTGGGGCAAAGTCCCATTATGCGTGGTTCTGTTGTTCTGGCGAGGTTCAGAGCCTACAAGCCTACCTCCTGTGAAGTCTTCTCTAGAAATTCCTATAGATTTCCTAACTTATATTTCTTCTTACTAAGCTTCCTTGCCTTCTTTCATGTGATCTGAGTCTTTGGATTCCTCTTTCCATTCTTATTCTTATCTTCTCTTAGCGCAGTGACTTCGCGGTGTTGATGCGCTTTCAAAGGGTTCAAAGGTAATACTTATTTTCATATTAACTCTAGGATGGGTATTCTTCTCTCCTGCATGAATAGGTCCTTCAAAAATTCTTGCATTCTTTCAACCTCGATAGCTAATTCTCTTTTGTTCTGCTGCTTCGAATCAACTTCTTGTTATTTCGTCAGTCGGTCTATTCTTCTAGCTATGAAATCCCTTAGTTCTTTCTTTTTCTTTTCTGTAGCTTCTTCCTCTTCTTTCCTTCTGATATGATCCTCCTCGATTCAAGTCTTTCCTAACAAAAGAGGAAAAGGGGCGACGTTCTCAAAAAACCTAATAACTTCAAATTCTTCTTCTGTCGATGTTCCATGGATGATAACAGGTACATTAGTTACTCTTCCACATAGGGTTATCATCTTTCCTTTAAATAATCCTATCTTTCCTAATGAAGGTACTACAATAGGCTTCCCCAAAATTTTCCAAGTGATTTCTGTCATAATATTCACTTGTGTCTCCTCATATAGGACACTGTCTATGTCGAAGTCTCCTATTCTCTTACTTATACGTTGTTTTTCCTTCAATATCTCTGGTAAACTGACATCTTTTTGATCATTCATTGCTTCTTTTGACTGTACTAACATAGTCTGGACTTCCTATGACTCTTTCTCTTGATTATTTTGTAACATGCTCTTATTCACTTGACTCATATTCATTTGTTCAACTTTAGCAATCATCCTTGGACAATCCTCAACTTCATGACCAACAACTTTACAATAGACACAAATAGGACCTGCACCAGGGAATTCCTTAGAAATACGTCCTGGTCTTCTACAGTTATAACATAATGTTAATCCTCTATTTCTCTTATACGTTCCCCAACTACTCTTGTACTATGCACTGGGATAACAGTGTTGGACCTACAATCTACAAAAATTCTTTCTAGGTTCCTACATTCACTTATTATTACAAAAATTCTTTCTATGCATAGGAATAACCTATCTTTCTCTATTCTTCTCAAATTTATTTAGATCAACTCTTTCTTCTAACTGTACCCTAGCTTTCAGGCTAGGAAAAAATCTATCAAACATACCTAGATTCAGGCTTTCCAAACAAAAATTTCCACTTATCTTATTCTTATCGAAGAAAAAATCTCTACCTCTTCCAAGATGTTACCTCTTTTTCTTCACATCAGTTTCTTTCTTAGCACATAGCTTCGCAAGTCAAGTAGAATACTGCTCACTACAACAATGGATTTACGCACAAAGCTTCTCTATTCTTTCAGTTCCCAACAATCAAAGTTTTAGGTCCCGACAACAGAACCATTTGTTGGCACAAGGGCAGACTCAGGGTTCAATGCTTCAACAACGCACCAACAAAACCCTAACTACCTACCCTTTCGGCAACACATGCTAACTAGATGCAGTCTCACCTAAGGTAGAGGTAGAGGGGTTACATGACTCAAGTGTATGTAACTAGGCTGGGACACATATCTATGATTATAACACTTCACAGAGTACTTAGGAACAACACACATTAATTCATTAGCTTTATTCACATTGCAGATCAAACCCTAAGTATAAATTGATGCAGTAACAATAATAACATACACTTAGCACTTAGAAAAATAAATTAGATCTAACATATTCAACATAAACAAAGCACTAAGCATTAATAGATCTATCTATTTTTCATCATAATCAACACACTAAGCATATCTACAACATAAATATCACAACACAAAGCAAACCATCAACACATGATATACATGGTTCATCCAAGTGTGGGGCTACGCCCACCAACGACTTATTCTTCTTTATTAGTCTTCAATCTCTTACATTCATCTTCTCCTGTGCACTACACCACAGAGCCAAGCTTCGCACTAGACAAGTGATTTGCGCACTACACACCAGATCCACCTTCCCAAAATTAGGTCAAGGCATAGAGCCAACTCCTCTATGAAGCAAAAAGCCTTACATACATGTTCTACTGCGCAAAGCAACCCAGAACAACTTTCCTCTTGCACTTAGCTAGATACTACTACTTCGCTACTTCTACCTTACAATCTTTACTGATTTATACTTTTACATTCCTTACAAAAAGGCCTAATCATGGATAAAACCATGGGACAACATCCCATAACCTGTTACATAAACCCTAATGAACCCCTTGTTAGGTCCACAAAATAAGTGAGATCCCGCGATATCAGCTCCTCCTGGGAGCTCCATCTTTGACCAGCCCGTCGATGTCAAAAAAGTGGTCAAACCTAACCAATGCTTTCTAAAAAATTGGTCGAGGGCCAACATGAGGCACTCACTCAACCTGACTTGGAAGATGAGGAAGAAGTGGGCATGGAAGACCTAGATCTTGCAACAATCATGAAATATTGTAGACATGCGATGGGGTTCTATGATTTTGGGCTTAGTGAAAAATGACTTGAGAAGTTGGGCTCCTCACCGAAGGAAGTTAGATTGGTCCTGAGCTTATTGCGGATGAAACATAGATCATATACATCGTTTTCCCGGAGCCTTGGTGGTGGCTTCCGTGAATACTTAGTGTGTTTATCTTGGAGGTTGGATGTACTACTAGGATGTGGGTAGTGTGGCTTTGGTTCCTTGTTGAAAAGGTTTTGTAGAAAAAAATTGAAGTGAAAAACTAGAAGTGAATACAGAGATTAGTTTTATTGTGAAAAGACAAGACAGTACGTGAAGGTGTAGATGGAAGCTGTGAAACCAAGTTGAAGACTTGGTGAAATTTTGGCAATGGTGAGTAACTTTTCCTGGAGCTTGAGGATTGGACCGAGAGACACAAGTTGTAGAAAAAAACAATTTCAGAATGTGGAGATGTACATACTTACAGATTAGACGTAAAGGCTAGACTAATCACCTGACTAGTCTAAGATGTGGGAGCTATAGCTATGTGGGGAAACATGGACTTGGGTTAGTTTTGGATGCATCGAAGGTCCTGAGAAGTTCAAGACATAGGAAAGCTTGGTTGTAATATTGACAAACAACATCGACATGTTCATTGAGGTAAAATATGCAGCTTTACCCAAATCAATGTGAAACATGGTGTGCGGATGAAGTTGACAGTTTGAGGTATAAATGAGCGTTGGCTGCAATCACAATAGATGAAGTATGTTGGGATTTCTGAGGACGAAAAATAATTTGAGTGGGGGATCATGTAACACCTCATGAGTGGAATTGAGCATGCATGCTCCTTCCACACGAAAAGATGGAAAAACTGAGTGAGCTGGAGGGAGCTCGGTCACTTTATAGATGAAGTGGGAGTCTTTGGGCATGTTTTTGTGCCAAAGATGACTTCACACACCCATGACTTGCGAAAGGAGTTGTGTGCGGAGACTTGTTGAAGGATGCGAATAAGTGTGTGCCCCATGGTGATCATGGGTTCCCTCACCAAATAAAAAAATGGAAAATGAATTTGGGCACCCCACGGTGGACACGGGATCCCTCACAAAAGACAGATGGTTGGATGGACAGGTGTGTTGGCAGCAAGAGTGCCCAACCGACTAGATGTGTGAAAGACGGTTGTGAGTGCCAACAAGAAATCAGTCGAAGATGAGACAGAGCATTGTCTTGGGTTCTCACGATGAGAAAATGAATAAGTCAACTAGTGTGGGTGGAGCGCGTCGAAATGGCATGCACCCATGGAAAAGTTGGTTTCGTGAAATGAAAAGTCGACTAGAGTTGGAGGGGCGTTTTGGTGGAAACACACGCCCACAACACATGTCGGCTTTGCAAATGTGGACATGGAATTGAAAAGAACAGGGAGGGCACACTCGTTGGGTGTCCTATATATTTGAGCAAGGAAATACATTTGGAGGGAAGAAAAAATATCAAGAAGGAAAGAGGAAAGAGATCATTTGGTCAGGGTGTGTTTCCTAGATCAAAGGATTTCGGTTAGAAGGAGGAAATTTAAGATTTCGTTAAGTCTGGGAATCTTAGGTTGGTTGTTCTGAGGAAAGACAAAAGATATTCATATATGAAACAAGGTAATGAGATTTTTTCACAAGTCTTCTAGCTGCAACTGTGGAGGAAGAGGGCGCACTGGTTAAATTCGATGAGTAAGAGTTGGAGTTTTCAGAACAGGTTATTGTAACGAAAGCTCCCCATTGCAGAATTTATTTGTGTGGCTAATCAAGATTTTATGAGAAGAACAAAATGAATACAGATTATTAATAGGTGCTTAACAAAAAATAACAGAGATACAATAAAACTGGTTTTCTATTCAATAACAAAATAAGATGAAACTGTAAAATGAAGCGGAAACAAGCTTGTTGGAATGGTGGCAGCTTATCTCTGAGAAGAGATGTGACGGCAATGCACATTCACAAGAAGATGATTGCAATGAGGCTCTAAAGGAATATTTATAATAAACAGGAATGCAAAAAGTCTTAGACATCCAAAAACCTAACTCTAGGAGATGAAGCGCCAAAAGTCATGTGGGCCTCGTTTAGGTAAGTTAGTACATCAACTTCCCGGGGTGGTAACGTTTGCATACGATCTTTGTTTTAGGTGTATGATAGCTCGTTCAAAAGGTATCATTGAGGAGATTCATTTTAAGGGCTCAGTCATGCCTTTGGCTATAACTGAGAACCTCGATCTCGAAAAACCTTCATTTAGGCCCTCAAAATGGCCTTGGAAGTTAAAACCTGCTAAAAATAGTAAATTGCCAAAATTGCCAAAACGTTTTTTTGAGCCAGTTGGAAAAGGTGGGTGGCCACCGATATATACCTAGATCAATCCTCCCTCCTTAGGAAGCAATGGTCTAGATTGCATTGATTTCCCGGGGGAGAAGGAAAATCATTTGTTGAATCTGCATCTTGGTGAGTTGCTTGTCTTGCCGGAGACGTTGCGCTGCTAAGTTTGTGGAAGTCTATCACGAAATTGTTGAGGTTGAGGTTGTTCAACAAGTAGAGATACATGAGAGGACAGTGTGCAGAAGGAATCTTTTCACTTTGATGCAAACTTGTCGACCTGCTTCTATTGGATAGAAGGTGCTTGGGGCAAGGTTGTAGTGGTTGCAATGTCATTTTGTTCTCCTTTTCAACAGATTGTGAAGAAGCTGAATTTTGCAGTATGAGATACTACCTTGTGACACTTTTTAGGTGGAACAGTAGTCTGAACTACCTTTGGTATTCTGTAGAGATGACCCCCCAAAGTAACAATGACACTATGGGGTCGAGACTCATTAACAGCATGACGTTTCGATAAATAAGGTTGGCCCAAAAGAACATCACAAACTTCGAGAGGAGAAACATCACACAATACCTCGTCTTTGAAGGGCTTGATGTCTTACAAAAGTTGACACTATTAGCTGACGCTGAGATTGCTTCCTTAGTAGATCCATCCAATGGTGTACGATTGTGGGTGCGACATTATTGGCAGGGCCAACGGCTTGACGACCTCTGTTGAGATGAGGTTCTTTTGGATACTGCTATCAACGATGAAGTGCAGTGGGGTTCCTTTTACCCGCATATGTGAATGGAAGAGGCACTCTCCTTCTTCTGTCTCATCTGGTTCACCAGGCTGGAGCCTGGTGGTAGCAACAGTTGCACTGGGTTTCGCGTCAATGATCCATCTTCCCCTTTCTGGTTCTGGCTCAGAGTCATAATCTGCATCTGATTTAGAGGCTTTCACTTTGACCACCAACGACTTCTTTGAGCAACAGTTGATAATTTTATACCAAGGGATCTTATGGAAGTCGCACCACTTCCCGGTATCTTTCTTTGTCCTTCTAGTGTCCTTCTTTTCTTGCGGCTTGGACTGGCTGACCTGATACTGTCCATATTTGCTCTTTCCTTTGTTTGGTGGGTTGGGGTCGCCCTTTCCTGGCTCTTGTTGTGAGGGGTTCCTAGGCCCAAATTTTCGCGTCTTTTGTTTGAGATTTTGCTCAATTTTGATGGCATATCGATAGGCCACACCCAAGGGTGAGATGTCCAAATATTCCATTTTGGTATAGATGTATCTATGCAGAGCACCACAATACTTGAGCACCAGATGTCTCTCTGAATCTTTGATACCCAACTTGGTGCGTAATGTATGGAAGATATTTTTGAAATCTGTCACTGCTTGGTCTATTTCTTTCCGCAGTGTGGTCCATTTGGTATATAGGTCGTCCTAACTTCCGGCAGGGTAGTATTGTTCCTTAATAGCATCCCTGAAGGATTCCCAGGTGGTCGTGACTTAAAATAATGAGGTTTCCTCTGTTTCCTTTTTCTCACATAATGTTTCCCACCAATATTTGACATGGGGAACGACTTTGAGGAGAGAAAAAGTAATCTTTTCTTTATTCGAAAAGTTATGGATGGAAAAATACCCTTCTAGTAGATTCAACCGCTTTTCTACAACATCTGTGTCTATCTAACCTTCAAATATAGGAATATCGAAATTTATTTGTACCTTGAAGGGGGCATCATCTCCATTCGAAGAATATGCATTGCTTGTAGGTAGCCACCGAAGAATTTGCGTGAAACTATCCATCATCTCGTTCCTCTGTTGCATGAAGGCTTCCTCAATCAACAGTTTGAAAGGATCTCCTGTCCCGTCATCTTTCTTTTCTCCTCCCATGGGAGGTCACTTCGACATGTGAGAGATTATTTCCTCAAGAGAAAAAAGCTTGAGACCCAACTCTTTGCACTTCGACCTCATTGGGGACATGCATTAAGACGACAAGGAGCAGACCACTCTGATACCACTGATCCAGATTATTTTCATCACGAAATGAGAGTGGAGATATAATAAAGAAATGCACAGAGATATTGTAGATATTCAATAATATAATAGAAATGTATCAAATATGCAACCTTAAACACATATATATAGTAATACATGATTTCTATTAATCAAAGAAATGTACAGAGACTGTAAAAATAGAGAGTGAAAGAATTGCTAGAATGGCGACAGATTATCTCTAAGAAGAGATGTGACAGCAGCGCGCATTCGCAAGAAGATGATTACAATGAGGCTCTAAAGGCATTTTTACAATAAATGTGAATGCCAAAAGTCTTAGACATCCAAAAACCTAACCCTAGGAGATGAAGCGCCAAAATTCATGTGGGCCACGTTTGGGTAAGTTAGTACATCAACTTCCCGGGGTCGTAACTTTTGCATACGATATCTGTTTTAGGCATATGATAGCTTGTTGGAAAGGTATCATCGAGGAGATTCATTTTCGGGGCTCAATCATGACTTAGACTATCTTTTAGAACCTCAATCTTGAAAAAACTTCATTTAGGCCCTCAAAATGGCCTCGGAAGTTAAAACCTGCTAAAAATAGTAAATTGCCAAAATTATCAGAAAGTTGTTTTGAGCTAGTTGAAAAGGTGGGTGGCCACCGATATCCATCTGGATCAATACTCCCTCCTTAGGAAGTAATTTTATCCATTACATTGATTTCCTAGGGGATAAGGAAAAGCGTTTGTTGAATCTGCATCTTGGTGAGCTACTTGTCTTGCTAGAGACGTCGCGCTGCTCAGTTTGTGGAAGTCTATCACGAACCTGTTGAGGTTGAGGTTGTTCAACAAGTTGTGATACATGAGAAGACGGTGTGCAGAAGAAATCTTTGCACTTTGCTGCAACCTTATCAACCTGCTTATGTTTGATAGAAGGTGCTAGGGGCAAGGTTGTAGTGGTTGCAATGTCCTTTTGTTTTCCTTTTGAATAGATTGTGAATAAGTTGAATTTTGCAGTATGAAATACTACCTTGCGACACTTTTTAGGTGGAACAGTAGTCGTAAATACCTATGGTATTCTATAGAGATGACCCCCCAAAGTAACAATGACACTATGGGGTCAAGACTCATAAACAACATGACGTTTCCATAAATAAGGTTGGCCCAAAATAACATCACAAACTTTGAGAGGAGCAACATCACACAATACCTCGTCTTTGAAGGGCTTGATGTCGTATGACATTCGACACTGTTCAGTGACATGAAGATTGCTTCCTTAGCAGATCCATCCAATGGTGTATGGTTGTGGATGCGGCGTTGTAAGCAGGGCTAGCCGCTTGATGACCTCTACTGAGATGAGGTTCTTTTGGCTACTGCTATCAATGATGAAGTGCAACAGGGTGCCTTTTACTCACAACTATGAATGGAAGAGGCGCTCTCCTTCTTCTGTCTCGTCTGGTTCACCAGGCTGGAGCTTGGTGGTAGAAACGGTGGCATTGGGTTCCGCATCAATGATCTGTCTTCCCCTTTCTGGTTCTGGCTCAGAGTCATAATATGCATCTAATTCAGAGGCTTTCACTTTGGCCACCAGTGACTGCTTTGAGCGACAGTCAACAATGTTATTCCAAGGGCTCTTATGAAATTCGCACCACTTCTCGGTATATTTTTTTGCCTGGTTTATTTCTTTGTCTTTCTAGTGTCCTTATTTGCTTGTGGCTTGGAATGGTTGTCCTGATACTGTCCATCATGTCTCTATCCTTTGTTTGGTGGGTTGGGGCTGCCCTTTCCTAGCTTTTGTTGTGAGGGGTTCCCAGGACGAAATTGCCGCGTCTTTTCTTTGAGCTTCTGCTAGATTTTGACGACGTATCGGTAGGTCGCGCCCAAGGATGAGATGTCTAGAAATTCCATTTCGGTTTGGATGTATCTATGCAGAGCACCACGATACTTGAGCACTATATGTCTCTCTGAATATTTGATACTCAACTTGGTGCGCAACGTATGGAAGATATTTGTGAAAACTGGCACAACTTGGTGTCTTTCTTGCCTTAGTGTGTTCCATTTGGTATACAGGTCGTCATAACTTTCGACAGGGTAGTATTGTTCCTTAATAACATCCTTAAAGGATTCCCAGGTGGCCGTGACCGAAAATAATGAGGTTTCCTCTATTTCCTTTTGCTCACAGAATGTTTCCCACCAATCTTTGACATGGGGAACATCTTTGAGGAGAGAAAAAGTAATCTTTTCTTTATTCAAAAAGTTATGGACAAAAAAATACCCTTCTAGTAGATTCAACCACTTGTCTACAGCATCTAGGTCTATCTGACCTTCAAATATAGGAATATAGAAGTTTATTTGTACCTTGAAGGGGGCAGTGCCTCCGTTTGAAGAATATGTGTCACCTATTGGTAGCCACTGAAGGATTTTCACGAAAATATTCATCATCTCGTTCCTCTGTTGCGTGAGGGCTTCTTCAATCAACAGTTTGAAAAGATCTCCTGTCTCGTCATCTTTCTTTTCTCCTGCCATGGGAGGTCGCTTGGGCGTGCGAGAGATTATTTCCTCAAGAGAAACAAGATCGAGATCCAACTTTTTGTACTCCAACCTCGTTGGGGACATGCATTAAGACGAAAAAGAGCAGAATTCTCTGATACCATTGATCCGGATTATTTTCAGCACGAAATGAGAGCGGAGATATAATAAAGAAATGCACAGAGATATTGCATATATTCAATAATATAATAGAAATGTATCAGAGATGCAACCATAAACACAGATATATAGTAATACATGATCTCTATTAATCAAAGAAATGTACAGAGACTGTAAAAATACAGAGTGAAAGACTTACTAGAATGGCGACAACTTATCTTTGAGAAGAGATGTGACGGTAGCGCACATTCACAAGAAGATGATTACAATGAGGCTCTGAAGGCATTTTTAAAATAAATAGGAATGCCAAAATTCTTATACATCCAAAATCCTAACCCTAGGAGATGAAGCACCAAAAGTCATGTGGGCCCCGTTTGGGTAAGTTAGTACATCAACTTCCCGGGGTCGTAACTTTTGCATACAATCTCCATTTTAAGCGTATGATAGCTCGTTGGAAAGGTATCATCGAGGATATTCATTTTGGGGGATCAATCATGACTTTATCTATCATTGAGAACCTCAATATCGAAAAACCTTCAATTAGGCCCTCAAAATGGCCCCGTAAGTTTAAACCTGCTAAAAATAGTAAATTGCCAAAATTGCGAGAAAGTTATTTTGAGCCAGTTGGAAAAGGTGGGTGGCCACCGATATCCACCTATATCAGTGGCATGAGTTGAGCTCGTCACAGTTATGTTTTATATCATGTTTTGGGTGTTAGTCTGGTTTGGTCACCCACAAGAAATTTCGTTTTGTACTTGTATGAATGTTTCTTTTAATGTTGTTGAAGATAACCAAGTATAAGACTTGCAAACATAATTTAAGTAAAGAAACAACACTAAGTGTTAGGCATAGCACAAGTCAAGTACTTTGTTTTGGCCTTGCCATCGAACGAAAGGTAGCGGTGTCACACAGAGCTGAGGATGTTGAGATTCTGCAACTCAATTGGGATCCCCATCCCCATGACAGATGGTATCAGAGCTGATTTGATTGGAGACAAATCAATGAAGCTTTTCACAATTGTCACTCCCATGACATATGATATCAGAGCGAATATCAGAGCCGACTTCACCCATCCTTTCTACTGCAGTCAGAATAGTTGCGAATAAGGGACTGCACATGTTAACAGAACAGATGGTTGCAAAAGAAGTTCTCTAGTGACGGAAGGGTGCACGAATGCAGAGTTGCATCAGAAACCACATAAGTCATACAGTTTCAAAAAGAGTGAAGAACAAATGATGGGACGGTGAATGATGACGAAAAGAAGCTGAAGTTTGACAAAGAAACGCAGAGGTTGATGAAAGAAGCCAAATAAAGTTTATAAAGGATGAGATCCTTCAAAGCAAGATGGGATACATGTTATGAAGGAAATAATCCTCTCTTTGCAGATGAAGGTTTCCAAGTCTCGGTGACAATATTTCCCAAGGAAAGGGAAGCCACAACCATTATCGTTGACGTTGCAGAACAACAAATTTTGTTTGAAGGCATCAATTCCATTACTTGCGAAGGAGGTTCAGGTCACCATTTTGCATGGTATTGCCCATAAGTAAAGAAAGCTAGCGAACAATATGAATCTTGTAGTGAAGAAGCAAAGGGAGGAATTGGAAGGATGAACTCAGCATGGGTGGAGTCACTCACCAAGGCAGATGCCCATGACCGAGGAAGAGTGAAGGAAAAGAAGAGGGTTGAATTACTTGACCGTAGAGGTAACCCAATTCATTGTTTCTTAAGCAATCTTAACTATTTCACATAGAATTTTCCTTTGAAGGAAACGTTGGAACGAATGATCGCAAACCAAGAGGAGCTTGTGGCACAGAAGCTTCGAGTCTTGGGTGAAGTAAACNTGGGGTCAAGACTCATAAACAACATGACGTTTCCATAAATAAGGTTGGCCCAAAATAACATCACAAACTTCGAGAGGAGCAACATCACACAATACCTCGTCTTTGAAGGCCTTGATGTCGTATGACATTCGGCACTGTTCAGTGACATGAAGATTGCTTCCTTAGCAGATCCATCCAATGGTGTATGGTTGTGGGCGCAACATTGTAAGCAGGGCTAGCCGCTTGACGACCTCTACTGAGATGAGGTTCTTTTGGCTACTTCTATCAACGATGAAGTGCAACAAGGTGCCTTTTACTCACAACTATGAATGGAAGAGGCGCTCTCCTTCTTCTGTCTCGTCTGGTTCACCAGGCTGGAGCTTGGTGGTAGAAACGGTGGCATTGGGTTCCGCGTCAATGATCTGTCTTCCCCTTTCTGGTTCTGGCTCAGAGTCATAATATGCATCTGATTCAGAGGCTTTCACTTTGGCCACCAGTGACTGCTTTGAGCGACAGTCAACAATGTTATTCCAAGGGCTCTTATGGAATTCGCACCACTTCTCGGTATATTTTTTTGCCTGGTTTATTTCTTTGTCTTTCTAGTGTCCTTATTTGCTTGCGGCTTGGAATGGTTTTCCTGATACTGTCCATCATGTCTCTATACTTTGTTTGGTGGGTTGGGGCTTCCCTTTCCTAGATTTTGTTGTGAGGGGTTCCCAGGCCGAAATTTCCGCGTCTTTTCTTTGAGCTTCTGCTAGATTTTGACGACGTATCGGTAGGTCACGCCCAAGGATGAGATGTCTAGAAATCCATTTCGGTTTGGATGTATCTATGCAGAGCACCACGATACTTGAGCACTAGATGTCTCTCTGAATCTTTGATACTCAACTTGGTGCGCAACGTATGGAAGATATTTGTGAAAACTGGCACAACTTGGTGTCTTTCTTGCCTTAGTGTGTTCCATTTGGTATACATGTCGCGATAACTTTCAACAGCGTAGTATTGTTCCTTAATAACATCCTTAAAGGATTTCCAGGTGGCTGTGACCGAAAATAATGAGGTTTCCTCTATTTCCTTTTGCTCACAGAATGTTTCCCACCAATCTTTGACATGGGGAACATCTTTGAGGAGAGAAAAAGCAATCTTTTCTTTATTCAAAAAGTTATGGAAATAAAAATACCCTTCTAGTAGATTCAACCACTTGTCTACAACATCTAGGTCTATCTGACCTTCAAATATAGGAATATAGAAGTTTATTTGTACCTTGAAGGGGGCAGTGCCTCCGTTTGAAGAATATGTGTCGCCTATTGGTAGCCACTGAAGGATTTTCACGAAACTATTCATCATCTCATTCCTCTATTGCGTGAGGGCTTCTTCAATCAATAGTTTGAAAAGATCTCATGTCTCGTCATCTTTCTTTTATCCTGCCATGGGAGGTCGCTTGGGCATGCGAGATATTATTTCCTCAAGAGAAACAAGATCGAGATCCAACTTTTTGTACTCCAACCTCGTTGGGGACATGCATTAAGACGACAAAGAGAAGACTTCTCTGATACCATTGATCCGGATTATTTTCAGCACGAAATGAAAGCGGAGATATAATAAAGAAATGCACAGAGATATTGCATATATTCAATAATATAATAGAAATGTATCAAAGATGCAACCATAAACAAAGATATACAGTAATACATGATCTCTATTAATCAAAGAAATGTACAGAGACTGTAAAAATACAGAGTGAAAGACTTACTAGAATGGCGACAACTTATCTTTGAGAAGAGATGTGACGGTAGTGCACATTCACAAGAAGATGATTACAATGAGGCTCTGAAGGCATTTTTAAAATAAATAGGAATGCAAAAATTCTTATACATCCAAAATCCTAACCCTAGGAGATGAAGCGCCAAAAGTCATGTGGGCCCCGTTTGGGTAAGTTAGTACATCAACTTCCCGGGGTCGTAACTTTTGCATACAATCTCCGTTTTAAGCGTATGATAGCTCGTTGGAAAGGTATCATCGAGGATATTCATTTTGGGGGATCAGTCATGAATTTATCTATCATTGAGAACCTCAATATCGAAAAACCTTCAATTAGGCCCTCAAAATGGCCCCGTAAGTTTAAACCTGCTAAAAATAGTAAATTGCCAAAATTGCCAGAAAGTTATTTTGAGCCAGTTGGAAAAGGTGGGTGGCCACCGATATCCACCTGTATCAGTGGCATGAGTTGAGCTCGTCACAGTTATGTTTTATATCATGTTTTGGGTGTTAGTCCGGTTTGGTCACCCACAAGGAATTTCGTTTTGTACTTGTATGAATGTTTCTTTTAATGTTGTTGAAGATAACCAAGTATAAGACTTGCAAACATAATTTAAGTAAAGAAACAAGACTAAGTGTTAGGCATAGCACAAGTCAAGTACTTTGTTTTGGCCTTGCCATCGAACGAAAGGTAGCGGTGTCACACAAAGCTGAGGATGTTGAGATTCTGCAACTCAATTGGGATCCCCATCCCCATGACAGATGGTATCAGAGCTGATTTGATTGGAGACAAATCAATGAAGCTTTTCACAATTGTCACTCCCATGACATATGATATCAGAGCGAATATCAGAGCCGACTTCACCCATCCTTTCTACTGCAGTCAGAATAGTTGCGAATAAGGGACTGCACATGTTAACAGAACAGATGGTTGCAAAAGAAGTTCTCTAGTGACGGAAGGGTGCACGAATGCAGAGTTGCATCAGAAACCACATAAGTCATACAGTTTCAAAAAGAGTGAAGAACAAATGATGGGACGGTGAATGATGACGAAAAGAAGCTGAAGTTTGACAAAGAAACGCAGAGGTTGATGAAAGAAGCCAAATAAAGTTTATAAAGGATGAGATCCTTCAAAGCAAGATGGGATACATGTTATGAAGGAAATAATCCTCTCTTTGCAGATGAAGGTTTCCAAGTCTCGGTGACAATATTTCCCAAGGAAAGGGAAGCCACAACCATTATCGTTGACGTTGCAGAACAACAAATTTTGTTTGAAGGCATCAATTCCATTACTTGCGAAGGAGGTTCAGGTCACCATTTTGCATGGTATTGCCCATAAGTAAAGAAAGCTAGCGAACAATATGAATCTTGTAGTGAAGAAGCAAAGGGAGGAATTGGAAGGATGAACTCAGCATGGGTGGAGTCACTCACCAAGGCAGATGCCCATGACCGAGGAAGAGTGAAGGAAAAGAAGAGGGTTGAATTACTTGACCGTAGAGGTAACCCAATTCATTGTTTCTTAAGCAATCTTAACTATTTCACATAGAATTTTCCTTTGAAGGAAACGTTGGAACGAATGATCGCAAACCAAGAGGAGCTTGTGGCACAGAAGCTTCGAGTCTTGGGTGAAGTAAAC